>VKON01001235.1:5658-67541 GCA_009741485.1 Malurus cyaneus samueli
GGTATCAGTTGTCTATCCCTCTTTCCCACCATTTTGGCAGCTCCCAGCACACCATTCCACCACCCCATATAGCTAAAGTTTGGAAACAAAGCCCCAATTTCCACCCTGAGGAATAATTTTTGGAAGACCTTTGGAAAAGTTGAGGCAAGGGATGGACAGTCAGGAGTCGACATTCCCACTGGAGAGGGATGGATGTCCATGCTTCACAGTGATCCTGAGCAGCAGGGCACTTTTGGGTCAATATGCACTTGTACAAATTCTATAACCTCAGACAGGGATAGGGGAGGAGAGTGAGGAGACTCGGAGGAATGGGTGTGGGAAAAGTCCTGGCTTGCTTGGAACGCTTTGTGGCTGTCCTGCTCCATCCGTGAGTGACCAAACAGCTTCCAAGTGGCACAGGGAGATCAAATGAGAAATTGGAATAACATTTTGTAGAAAGGTTTCTCAGCCCTAGTCAGGGTGGAGTCACCATCCCTGCAAGGCCAAAAACACATGGATGCACCACTTGAGACAATCGCAGTGGTGAACGGGGTTGGGTTATGGTTGACTTGATGGTCTTGAGGTTTAAGATCTTGAAATCTTCCAACTTAAGGACCCACAACCTATGAACACCTCTTGGAGGGCAAAGCATGGAGCTCATTAGTGTAAATATACAGCATCTTGATGATCTTGAAGCCTTTATGATTTTAAAGGTCTGATTGATGTTCTCGGAAGATCTTGATATCTTGATGATCTTCAAGGTCTTCCAACCTTAAGGATCCATAATCCTACAGAACACCTCCTCAGAGGGAGACGCGCTGAGTATCATTAGGTAACTATGGTGTCTGGATGTTCTTGAAGGTGTTGATGATCTAAGCATCTTGACTGATGATGTTGAAACTGTTCCAACCTTAGGATCCATGATCCTATGAAACAACTCCTTGGAGGTGATGCATGGGTTCATTAGTGTTATTATGCATCTTGAAGGTCTTGGTCTTGAGATCTCCAAGTTATGATGGTCTTGAAGGATCCATAATCCTACAAAACACCTCCTTGGAGACGAAGCACAGAGTTCATCAGCATAACTGCGCATCTTGAAGATGTTGAACTTGAAGATCTTGATGTTCTTGAAGATCTTGATGATCTTGAAGTCTTGTCTTGAAGTGTTCCACCTTAACAATATTTGTGATTCTACAAAACACCTCCTCAGAGGGACAAAGCACGAGATTCATCAGTGTTAATTGGGCCCCGTTGGGGGTCTCAGAGCTCTGTTTTGAGCTTCCGTGCAGGTCTCCTCTGGTCGACGCTGGCGCTGTGGCCGTGCCAGCGGTGGAAGGCGAGCAGGGCGGCGTTGCGGCGGCGATGGCGCTCATTCTCCATGGCGCTGGCGGCGCGCTCCAGCCCGTTCAGGTAGTACAGGTGCTCGCAGGACGATGGAGGGAACTTCTCGGGGCGCTGTACTCGGGATACGCCAACCACGGCTTCCTCACCGAGTCGTAGGAGGAGAAGAGCAGATTGAGCTGCTCCTTGGTGAGCACTTCTTGGAAAACACTTCCAAATGGCGATTGTAATGGCAGCTTACCCCACACCGATGTCCCCACCGGGGACACACATGCCAGACTGTTGAAGAGAGTTTGGGGTTGTTTGTGGTGAAATGGCCCCAAGTGAAAGGCCTGGGGTCCTGGTAGCCAAAGAAAGAGGGTTCAAGCGCCCGTGCACCAGGTAGTGCGGTCTGGTGGTGGTTGTGGAATTCTGGATGGAGGGTCAAAGTTCTGGAAGTTGATGTGGCCATCCTGTGGCCGAGCGGGGCTGCGATGAGCACGATGTCGTAGTGTCCCCTGTCAGCCCCGAGGATGTGTTGTAGTGACCTGGTACAGCTTCACCGGGTCCCCTGCAGAAACAGCTTGTTATTCCTGATCCACTGCCAGAGGACAATCCAACATTTCAACATAAACCATTGCTTCATAAACTCAATGTTTTCAGTACCCGCTGAGCTTGCAGCAAGTTGAGCCCTGTTTTTATGGAATCATGGAATGGGTTGGGTGGGAAGAAAATTAAAACCCTCCAGTGTCATTCCTGCTTGGGCAGGACACCTCCCACTGTCCCAGGTTGCTCCAAGCTCACCCAACCTGGCCTTGGTCACTCCCAGGGATCCATGAGCAGCCACAGCTCCTCTGGAATTCCATCCAGCCCTCCCCACCATACACAGGAGATATTCCATTTTGACCCCAAGGGAACAAGGTTGTCTCCAGAGTGGCCATCCTTCCCTGAAGGGAATCCCAGCCCAACTCACTGCCGGCCTGGGTCTGGTTTTTGGCTCCATGGACACGACTGTTGCCGGGATAACTTCAGCCTTGGAGAGTAGATGAGGCCGCTGCACACAGTTTGTTCCCCCTTTCACAGACCAAAGGCCTGACTGCACCCGGCCAGGGATACAGCACCTGCAAGGAACCCTGCGTTAGAGCAGCAAACACGAAAAGCAGCATGAGAGAATTAGGGAGGATAAACATCCTTTTGGGGCATGGTAAGAAATGCAGGAAAGGATCCCACACCGGGATGGGAGGCCAGCTCCAAGCACTCACCCACAAGCCATTGACAGTGCCCCTTGGCCGTAATTGACCCTCATGCTGGACAAACCACCTCGTTGATGAATTTCTGCGAGAAGCGGCTTTCTGCATGGCCTCGTCGATGTCTGGTTCAGCAGCCGCGTGAAGTCGTTGCCTCCCAGAGGCGTGCAGCAGGCGCTCGTTGCTGCTGAAGGGTAGTGTGCATCTGGTACCGGTAGATCCTTTAATGCAAATAAAATATTAGGATCATTAATTAGTGGGCTAATTAGGGGCATCGCATGTCGTGGCTTTGTGGAAAGCACAGGACAAGGGCCTGGAGGACAAAGAGAGGAGGTTTAGGGTGGGTATTGACGATTTTGTTATGTTGTGAGGGACCCTGGCACAGTTTTCCAGGTTGCCCCATCCTGGAATGTCCAAGGCCAGACTAGACAGCGTTTGGAGCACCCTGGGACAGTAGAGGTGTCCCTGCCCATGGAATGAGGTGTTTTTAAGGCCCTTTCCCCCCTTTCCCTCAGGGCCCAACCCACCTCATGAACTTGTCCAGGATGTCCTCCACCCACATGGACATGCGCAGGGGGTTAAAGCCGTAGTGCCACAGCAGCTTGAAGAGGTTGATGAAGGACCAGCTACTCTCCTCAAACACAAATTCCTCCCCATTGTAAACACCAGCAAGGCTGCCCTGGCCTGAAGAGACTGAGAGGCCTTTGGGAGAAGGATAGCAAAAGATAATTTAGATAGAAATAGATCTATTCCACCTCGATTTTAACTTCCTGAGACGATCTGGATTCATGTTGACAAGGGTGAGCAATTGAAGATTGGACTCCCAAGGTGTGGAAAGGGGAATTAGCCCTTGACCAGGAGCCAGGGAGTGATTGCAGGGGACTTTTGGACCTTTATGATAACATTAATGGGTCACCCGTGGCGAAGGGGGGGCCCTATTTCCACCCTATTTCCAGTGGGTTTCCTTTGCCTGGAGCGGGGCTGAGGTACCACAGGGGTCATGGGAAAATGGATGGGGGGCTATTGGGGAAGAAAGGGGGCCAGTGGGGGAAGGGTATTGGAGAAAGGTGATTACTAGGGAAGTATACAGGGGGAATATTGGGAAAAGAGGAGGGGCTGTTTGGAGAGGAGATGAGAGGAATATTGGGAAAAGAATGGAGGCTGTTGGAGAAGGATGTAGGGGGCTACTGGGGAAGGATATGGGAGGCTTTTGGGAAAGAAATGACTGCTGGAGAAAGATATGAGGGCTACTGGGGATGTGTAAGGGGCTACCAAGCCTTGTTCTTTTGAGGGATGTCCCCAAGCAGAATGGGACCCCAAGCACCCCAGGAGGATGACTTTGTGACCAAGGGATGATTTTGGGGCTGGAGGATGCCAGGACAGGGGGCCCTGCTCACCCAGCTCCTTGACAAAGTGCTTCATGTGCAGGTTGAGGGGGTGGATGACGGACGCCCCCGCCTCATAGGCGGCCCCCTCCATGTCCAGCGTGTCCAGCCGGCCGCCCACCGCCGCCTTCTCCAGCACGTGCAGCTGCACGCCGCGGCCGAACTTCTGCCGCAGGAAATACGCGGCGGCCGAGCCACCGATCCCGCCGCCAACCACGGCTGCGAGAACGGGGTCTGGTCACTCTCACAGCGCCATGGATCCCCCCTTCCCTCACTCTCACAGCGCCATGGATCCCCCCTTCCCTCACTCTCACAGCGCCATGGATCCCCCCTTCCCTCACTCTCACAGCATGGACCCCTCCTCACTCCACAGTGCATGATCTCCCCCTTCCCTCACTCTCACAGTGCCATGGATCCCCCCTTCCCTCACTCTCACAGCGCCATGGATCCCCTCTTCCCTCACGAGTCCACCACCCCACAGATCTCCTCAAGTGACCCCTCATCCCCATAGATCCCCTCATGGCACCCGCTGACAGTTCCCCTCAAGGGATTCCCCCTTCGCTGACCCTTCACAGCCCACTCTCCCTCATAGCCCCCCTCTATCTCCCCTCACAAATCCCCTCATGGTGTACCTCCATTCAAGGGACACCCCCTCGGATCCATCACACCATAGATCCCCTCATGGGACCCCCGTCCTTCATACCGCCTCCCTCATGGCTCCCCCTGACAATCCCCTCATGGGAGCCCCCCGTCTCACACCCCCTGTCCCTCAGAGATCCCTCAAGGCTCCCCGACTTCAGATTCCCTCAAGACACCCCGAGCCATTCTCCCTGCCCCTCACAGATCCCCTCAGAGGCTCACCCTGACCTCGAGGGATTTTGAGGGGTCCCCACCGCACAGAGCCCCTCAAAGCATCCCCCTCGCACCCCTCGCCCCTCACAGATCCCCTCACAGTCTTCCCCAGACCCCCCCACCCTCACAGAGATCCCCCTGAGCCCTCCCTCTCACAAATCCCTCAAGATCCCCCACAAATCCCTCAAATCCCTCACATCCTCAGAGATCCTCACAGATCCCCCTCTGGTCCGTACCCGCCCGTGACACGCCGCCCTCCCCTCACCCCCCGCTGCCACGGTGCAGCCTTCACGCGTCTCCCTACGATCCCGTCCGTGTCCCCCCGCTTTCCCGTGGCCCCCGCTTTCCCCCGGCGCACCGATCCTGGCGGGCCATCCCGGAGGCAGAGGGCGGGCGGGCAGGGCGCGCCGAGCAGCGTTAGCAGCGGCAGGAGGCGGCGGAGGCCCGGCATGCGCCGGCTCCGGGCTCGGGCACAGGGCGAGGGGCGGCCGGAGCGCGGGCCGGGAGCGCGGCCCGGGCGGGTGGCGGCCGACGGGAACATGAAGGACTGAGGAGAGCACTAGCCCCAAACCGCGCCGCTGGTGTAGTGGTATCATGCAAGATTCCCATTCTTTGCGACCGGGTTCGATTCCCGGGCGGCGCACTTCGTTTTGGCGTAACTTCTAATTGTTTTCCGCTGAATTCCAAAGTCTCTTCTTTTACTTCCTTGGCTTTTAATCACCTTCGTTTAACTCCAAAAGTTTAACTCCTTTATTTTAATTTTCATTCTCTCTTTATGCTGGAAGCTTTGGAACGAGTATAAAACCCTGCAAAACCCCAAATCCCGACCCACCGGTTCCGTTCCCTCCTCCAAGATGCCACCCATGAGTGTACAATTATTTTTTTGTTATTAAATAAATTTTGTAATGTTTGACCTATCTCGAACCTTTCTTGCATCAGTTTTTGGCAGCTGGATGTTAACTTTGCTCCCAGTCCCAGGAAAACTCATGGAAAACTTTGAAGGGGTTGAATTTATCAAAGTAGGCATTAAATTTCTGCTATTTTTGGTGTTTTCTTCTGAAAAAAACACTCAGGTCATTACATCATTTATTAACTCCTTCACATCTCAGCAAAGTGACCGGTATCAGTGGTTTTCCCTCTTTCCCACCCATTTTGGCAGCTCCCAGCACACCATTCCCACCACCCCATAAGCTAAAGTTTGGGTAACAAAGTCCCAATTTCCACCCTGAGGAATAATTTCTTGGAAGACCCTTTGGAAAAAGTTGAGGCAGAGGGATGGACAGTCCAGGAGTCGATATTCCCAGCTGGAGAGGGATGGGATGTCCATGGCTTCACAGTGATCCTGAGCAGCAGGGCACTTTTGGGGTCAATATGGCACTTGTAACAAATTCCATAACCTCAGACAGGGATAGACGGAGGAGTTCAAGGAAAGCTCAGAGGAAAAAGTCCTGGCTCACTTGCAAATGCTTCAGTGCTGTCCTGCTCCATCCTGAGGTGGTACCAGGAGAAGTCAAGATGAGATATCGGGGATAAATTTGGCCAAGGTCTGGTGGAGTAACCATCCCTGCAAGGGTATAAACAACACATGGACGCGGCACTCGAGGACATCAGTGGTGAACGTGATCGAGCTGATGGTTGAACGTCAAGAGGATCTAGATGGTCTTGAAGGTCTTAATGTTCTTGATGATCTTGAAGGTCTTAATGTTCTTGATGATCTTGAAGGTCTTAATGTTCTTGATGATCTTGAAGGTCTCCCAACCTTAAGGATCCCACAATCCTACAAAACACCTCCTCAGAGGGGAGACGCGCTGAGTTAATTAGTATTAACTAAGGTGTCTAGATGATCTTGAAGATCTTGATCTTGAAAGTCTTGATGATCTTGAAGATCTTTCAACCTTAAGGATCCCATGATCCTATGAAACATTTCCTTGGAAGGGTAAAGCGCGGAGTTCATTAGTATTAACTACGGCATCTTGATGATCTTGAAGGTCTTTCAACCTTAAAGATCCCATAATCCTACAAAACACCTCCTCAGAGGGGAGAAGCATGGAGTTCATTAGTGTTAACTACAGTGTCTTGATGATCTTGAAGATCTTGACCTTGAAGGTCTTGATGATCTTGAAGATCTTCCAACCTTAAAGACCCCATAATCCTACAAAACACCTCCTCAGAGGGGAGAAGCATGGAGTTCATTAGTGTTAACTACGGTGTCTTGATGATCTTGAAGGTCTTGAAGCTCTTCCATCCTTAACAATTTTGTGATTCTACAAAACTCCTCCTCAGAGGGACAAAGCACAGAGTTCATCAGTGTTAATTGGGCCCCGTTGGGGGTCTCAGAGCTCTGTTTTGAGCTTCTCGTGCAGGTCCTCCTGGTCGACGCTGGCGCTGTGGCCGTGCCAGCGGTGGAAGGCGAGCAGGGCGGCGTTGCGGGCGGCGATGGCGCTCATCTCCATGGCGCTGGCGGCGCGCTCCAGCCCGTTCAGGTAGTACAGGTGCTCGTGCAGGACGATGGGAGGGAACTTCTCGGGGGCGCTGTACTCGGGATACGCCAACCACGGCTTCACCTTCACCGAGTCGTAGGAGGAGAAGAGCAGATTGAGCTGCTCCTTGGTGAGCACTTTGTTGGAGAACACTCTCCACACAGCAAATTGTAATGGCAGCTTCCCACCTGTGCTGGAATCCTCCACCGGCGACACCACATCCAGACTGCTGAAGAACGTTTGGGGTTGTTTGTGGGAAAAATGGCCCCCATGTGAAAGGCCTGGGGGTCCTGGTAGCCAAAGAAAGAGGCTTCAAGCGCCCGTGCACCAGGGTAGTGACGGCCTGGTGGTAGGGTCGGGAATTCCGGGATGGGGGGTCGAAGCTCTGGAAGTTGATGTTGGCCATCTTGTGGCAGCGGGGCGGCAATGAGCACTAGTCGTAGTGTCCGTCCTGTCAGCCCGAGGATGTGTTGTAGGTGACCTGTACAGCTTCACCGGGTCCCCTGCAGAGAACAGCTCAGTTATCCCGATCCGCAGACGGAGGAAATTCCGACTGCACCAGGCATTTCAACATAAACCATTTGCTTTATAAACTCATACCAGCTGAGCTCGCAGCTGGGGCTTGAGCCCTGCTTTTATGGAATCATGGAATGGGTTGGGTGGGAAGGGACATTAAAACCCATCACATTCCACCACCCGCCCACTGTCCCCTGGTTCCTTCCAAAGCCCGTCCACCACCTGGCCTGGGACACTCCCGGGATCAAGGAGCACCACCAGCCTCCTCTGGGAATTCCAGCCCTCCCCAAGCCTCACAAGGACAGGAATTTCCATGAAACCCACGGGCAACTAGGATCAGTCTCCAGCGTGGCCGTTCCCAACTCACCACCAGGCCTGGGTCTGGTTTTGGCTACAATGGACACGACTGTTGCCGGGATAACTTCAAAGCCTTGGAGGAGTAGATGAGGGCCGCTGCACACCAGTTTGTTCCCCCCTTTCACAGACCAAAGGCCTGACTGCACCCAGGCCAACGACAGGGCACCTGCAAGGATTTCCACCATCAGACGGGTGAAAAATTAGTGGGGGGATAAACATCCTTTTGGGGCTGGAAAGAATGCAGGAGCACGCGGGATGGGAGGCCAGCTCCAAAGAACTCACCCACAAAGCCATTGACAGTGACCCCTTGGCCATAATTTATCCTCATCGGCGGACAAACCACCTCATTGATGAATTTCTGCGAGAAGCCGGCTTTCTGATGGCCTCGTGCATGTCTGGTTCAGCAGCTGCATGAAGTCTTGCTCCCAGGGCGTGCAGCAGGCGCTCGTTGCTGCTGAAGGCGTAGTCGTGCATCATACCGGTATCCCGCCGGCTTAGTATCCTTTAACGACAGACAAGCAATTAGTCCTGTTAATTAGTGCCGTGGGACAGGGGATCTCATCGTGGTGGCGCTTTGTTTTTGTGGAACAGCAAGACAAGGGCCTGTAGAGGACAAGACAAGAGGGTAGGTTTAAGCTGGGTATTGAGTGATTTTGTGAGTTGGTGAGGGGCCCTGCCACAGTTTTCAAGAGAAGCTGTCACTGCCCATCCCATGCGAAATGTCCAAGGCCAGCCGGACAGGGTTTGGAAGCACCCTGGGACAGTGGAAGGCATCCCCACCCATGGAATGAGGTGTTTTCAAGGCCCTTTCACCCTTTTTTCCCCCTCAGGCCCAACCCACCTCCATGAACTTGTCCAGAATGTCCTCACACCCCACATGGACATGCGACCCAGGGGTTGAGAGCCATAGTGCCACAGCAGCTTGAGGAAGATTATGATGAAGACACGAGCTGCTCTCCTCAAAACAACAATTCCTCCCCATTGTAAACACCCTTAAGGCTCTGTACTGGCCTGAAGTCTCTGAGAGGCCTTCAGGAAGAAGATGGGAAAATGTAATTTAGGGAGAAGTAGAGCTATTCCACCTTGATGTTAACTTCCTGACATGATCTGGATTTGTGCTGATAAGGGTGAGCAATTGAAGATTGGACTCCCAAGGTGTGAAAGGGAAATTAGCCCTTGACAGGACCAGGGGAGTGATTGCAGCGGACTTTTCGACCTTTATGATGCCATTAATGGGTCACCTGTGGGGAAGGGGGGACCCTATTTCCATTGGGATGTGGGTTTCCTTTGTGTAGAGGGGGCTGAGGTACCACAGGGGACATTGGGGAAGGGGATGGGGGGTTACTGAGGAAGAAGGGAGCCTGTGGGGGAAGGATTGGAGAATGGTGATACTAGGGAAGTTTTGGGAGGCATATTGGAAAGAAGGGGGGCTGTTGAGGGAAGGATATTGGGGGAATATTGGGAACAGAAGGGGGGCTGTTGGGGAAGGACATGGGGCAATACTGGAGAAAGGCGGGGACTGATGGGATGGAGATGAGAGGAATATTGGGGAAAGAGGGATTGCTGGGGAAGGACATGGAGCAATACTGGGAAAAGAAGGGGGAATACGGGGGAAGGACATTGGGGAATATTGGGAAAAGAAGGGGGGCTGTAGGGGAGGAGATGAGGGGATACTCAAAAAAACAAAGGTGCTATAGGGGAAGGATGTAGGGCGGTACTGGGGATGGATATGGGAGGGTACTTGGGAAAGCAATAAGACTATTGTAGGATATGAGGGCTACTGGGGATGGGTAAGGGGCTACCAAGGCTTGGTCTTTTGGGGAGATGCCCCAGCAGAATGGGACTCCGAGCACCCATAGGAGGATTGATTTTGGGACCAAGGGATGATTTGGGCTGGAGGATGCCAGGACAGGGGGCCTCTCTCACCCAGCTCCTTGACAAAGTGCTTCATGTGCAGGTTGAGGGGTGGGAATGACGGACGCCCCCGCCTCATAGGCGGCCCCCCTCATGTCCAGCGTGTCCAGGGCGGCCGCCCACACGCCGGCCTTTCTCCAGGCACGTGCAGCTGGCACGCCGCGGCCGAACTTCTTCGCGCAGGAAATACCGGCGGCCGAGCCACCGATCCCGCCGCCACCACAGGCATCTGCAAGGAACGGGGTTCTGGTCACTCTCACAGCGCCATGGATCCCCCTTCCCTCACTCTCACAGCGCAGTGGCTTTCCCACTCTACAGCGCCAATGGATCCCCCTTCCCTCATGACAGCGGCCTTGCCCTTACCCACTTCCGCTCACTTCCGTGCCATGGATGCCCCCTTCCATTCACAGGCCTTCCCATCCTCACTTCACAGCGCCTATGCCCCTTCCGTCCTCACAGCGCCAGTGGACCTCTTCCCTCACTTCACATGATGATTCCCCTTTCCTCATCTCCAGCCATGGATCCCACTCTCACAGCCGATTCCCTTATCCCGACTCGGATAGCACTGGATCCTCATGCCCCCGTCGCCCCGCCAGATCTCAATGGACCCTCCCGCACACGTGTCCTCACCTGCTCCCACTCAATGTCCCTCAGGACACCCGCCATACCTCGGCCTAAAAGACCTGCTCGAGACTGAGGGGTCCCCGCCTCACACGTTCCTTCACAGAGCCCCTCAAAGGATCCCATCGCACTCCTTCCCCTCACAGATCTCTATCTCACTCTTCTCCTTCCAGACCCTTCAAGCGACCCCGCCACCTCCACAAATCCCTTCACAGAGATCCCCCGCCTGAACTCATCCCGCCTCCAGCGACCTCTCCTTAACTCCCAACCCCTCACAGAGAATCCCCACAGTCTTACATACCCTGACAGACCCCTCTTAACAACACCTCCTCACTGCACACAGAGTCCCGCCGCCTCCCTAGATAGCGGATTAACTTACCCCTCAGCAGACTCTCACACACTCATCTCGTCTACAGCTCCGCCCTGAGCTACATCCCCTCACAGATACCCCTCACAAACTCATTTCACAGAGGACCCACCACCATACATATTACATACCTCACACGTATCCCCTTCACAGAGATCCCCCCTGAGCTCTCCCCCGCAGAATCCCCTCACAAATCCCCTCAAACCAGAGATCCCCCGCTGAGCCTCTCCCCCTCACAGACCCCTACACAAATCTCCTCACCAGACGATCCCGCCATGAGCTATCTCCCTGATAGACCCCTCACACACATCCTCACAGAGATCCCCCTGAGCTCTCTCCTGACAGACCCCTCAAAATTCCCCTATCACAGAGATATGTCCCCCTCGAGCTCCTCTCCCTGAACAGACCCCCTCACAAATCCCACTCACAAGAGATCCCCCCACTGAGCTCCTCTCTCCACTGACGATACCCTCAACAACCCTCACAGATCTCCTCAAGCAGGCTCTTCCCCACGACCCTCTTCAACGACCCTCTCCCTCAGACCCCCACACTTACAGAGAATCCCCCATGAGATCTCCCCCTCACAACCCCCTCCAACGCAAATCTCACGTCACAGAGATCCACCCCCTGAGCTCTCCCCCTCACAGCATCCCTGACAGACTCCCTTACCAAATCCCTGCACAGGATCCCTCAGAGATCCCTCACCAGATCCGCCCTCTCTGGTCCCCGTTACCCCTATATTAATGATCGCATACCCCTCCACCCCCCGCGCCTACCCACCGCGACTGCCCTTGATCACGACGTCCTCACCCTATGCATCCACGTCCGATCCGCTCCCCCGCTTTTCCCCGTGTCCCCCCGACTTTCCCCCCGGCCGCACCGAATCCTGGACGGGTCCCATCCCGGAGGCCAGTCAGGCGCGGCCCCGCGGGCATCGTCAGGCGCGAGCGGAGCAGAGATTTAGCCAGCGGCAGGCGAGGCGGCGGAACAGGCCCCAGGCATGCGCCGGCTCGGGCTCGGGCAGAGGGCGAGAGCGCCGGGCCGGTGTGACGGGAACAAGACGGCACGAAAGAAGAACAAATGTCTCGCCGTGCTGCTGGTGCATGTACGCGGTATTATTACGCCAACAGGTTCTAATTTTTGCAGCCCGGGGTTTATTCCGGTGCGCTCCAAGAACTTCTACATTTTTCAAGGTGAAATTCCAAAAGTGGTTTATTTATTTCCCTGATCGTCTTCAATTACTGTAGTATTAATCCTTTAATTTCTTCCATGCGTCCCGCTGGAAGGCGCCCCCTCACTCGTGCCCACATGCACCTTTTCACCCTGCTTTTAATCCCTTTACTTTTAATCCCTTTACTTATAATTCCTTTATTTTAAACTCCTTCGTTTTGATTTCCTTTGATTTAAACATTTTTCCTTAAACTCCTTTATTTTAATTCCTCTATTTTAACTCCTTAATTTTTATTTTCCTTCCCCAAGGTCTCTATTCCCCGTGCCCTTATGTCCCTTTTTCACCTACTTTTTAAACTCTTAATTTTTAGTTATTTCTTTTTTAACTCCTTCATTTTTAACTCCTTTATTTTAATTAAATAATTAATATTACTTTCTTTAAATTACTTTTATTTTAGCTTCTTTACTTTTAATCCGTGTATTTTACAAACTTTTACCTCCCCACCCTGGTGCCCTGCTTCGCTCGCGCCCACATCATCCTTCCTCTCCACTTCAAAACTCTGTACTTTCAATTCCTTGCATTTATTAGCTTTCGATTCTTAAACAGCCTTCACTTTAACTTCCTCCTATTTTTACTCCCTATACCTATATACCTCTTAAAGAGAACGTCGCTCTCATTTACTTTCCTCAGCCCTGCCTTACCCCCCTTCACACACGCGATGCCCTAGCGATCTCTCGACCGAAGACCCTCGATCGCTTTATCAATCGCGGTTTAACCCCTTCTCTTAACTCTTTTAATTTTACATTCCTTAATTTTTAAATCACGTTTATATCTTTTATACCAACGTGCTGTTTGAGCGTTCACACCACTTTGCGTTTCGCGTTTGCGCTTGCTACTGATCCCATCGCAAGCCAGCCCATATCCATAGTTCTCGCCCAGCAGACGTCTTTCACCCCTCTTTAAGACTTCGATTTACTTTAAAACACCTTTATACCTCTTCAATCCGCACCTATTCTATTTTACATTCCTCTACTTAACCCCGTCATTTACAAACCTGCTTACCCTCTTGCGTTGTAATATTTCTTTCGATTTCAAACTGCGTTTCTCGCCACTTGATACTACCCGCTTCCCCCCCCACCGCACAAGCGCGATCCGCTCCCTCTCGCCTCTCTCGAACACGACATAAGAGAATCCTCCGTCTCGCAGCACGTAGTCATCGTTCTCGACAATAAAAACCCCGCGCCAAGATCGCGCTCTGCCCTCTCCGCGCTCCACCGGACAGCCCAGCGCAAGCCCTCAGCCCGCCCGCCGCCTCCTCATATCATCAGCGGAACGCATACGTCCTGCGGGACCGTCCGACTCGCGTACCGAGCTCGGCGCCGCTCGGGACCTTGCCCGGGTCTGCCCAGGCTCACTGGGGCTCGCCCGGCGCGAGCGGGGAAGAGCCCGGGGCGGCGGCCGGCGGCGCCCTGATGGATGTGATGCGAACCATGGCCAAGCCCTCGTGCTTGCGGACACCGAGGACCAGAGTCCTATTGTTCCCGGCTCCGCGGTGGAGGGCGGCCTAGGCAGGTCGCCCACGGTACGGGGCCCACTCAGGGCTCCGCACGCCGAGACCCTCGCCTGCCCGACAGTGCTGAGGGAGCCACCCCCGCCCGGGGCTCCGGTAGCGGGGGGAGCTCGGCTCCCGCGGTATTTCTGCCCTTTCCCCGGTCCCAGTGCTGGGCACCGCCGGCCTGCCCTATGCTCCGGGCGTTACCCTGGGCCTCCAGCTCATATGTGGAGGGACAGGGGTCTGGAAGCTGTGTGTGTCCTCTCCCCAGTACATCCCAACTCACATGTGGAGGGAAAAGGGGTCTGGAAGGTGTGTGTCCCTTTTCCCAATCCATCCCAGGTCACATCTGGAGGGAGAAGTGGTCTGGAAGGTGTCACCCCCCTTCCCTTGGAAAGAAAGAGGATCTGGAAAGTGTGTGGCCTTCTCCCCAGTCCATCCCAACCCATGGCAGGGGATAGAACTGGATAATCAAAGCCCCTCCCGCCCCAAACCATTCCATGATGATGATCTTATCATCCTGCATGATCCATATAGGTTTTTGTCAGCACGTGGCTGGATTTTTCCTCTCTCTGGGGAGCTACCTTGGCAAACAGCTGGAGCCCCCCCTACCATGGTCAGCAGCTCCATGGGAATGACCAGGAGATGCCCATGAACCCAGTGCTTGTCCAAGTGTTCAAAGCACTCTGAACCTGTTGCTTCCCAAAGAATTGATTGCGAAGCCACATCAGGGGAGGTTTAGGTTGGATTTTAGCAAAAAGTTCGGTTCCTGTGCACACCTGGGCTGTGTTTCCCTCCTTTTCCCAGGCAGGTGTTACCTGGAGCAGTTTTCCCTTGTTGGGATCAGGGAAATAAGATTCCAATTGAAATTCCAATTCCCAATCCAACCTCCTTAAGCCTTGTTCTCCAGTGCAGCAGGAAAGACAAGAGGGAAAGGGAATCATTCTAAGATGAGGGAATGTTGTGCCTTGACACTGCTGCCCCTACCAGGGCTTGAGAAACGACTTTGGCCAAATGACCACAGGAAAACAAGACCCTGACGTGCCTCAGCCCAGCTGTCCTGAGCACTGACCACTCTCTGCTTCCCAATCCTGGTGTTTTCCCACATTTTGGGAGCTATTCCTGGCCTCTGCAAACACAGTCAGAGCCACTGGTGTGTTTGTGTGTTTATTTGGGAAGGTGTTTTCCTCCCTATCCCAAGGGTTGTGTGGGGCCTGGTGGCCTTGGCGTGTGCCTGTCCTGGAGCACGTGCAGCTGGTGGCACAGACAGGGAATCAGTGAGGCTGGAAAACACCTCCAGGATCACCGAGTCCAGCCTTAAACAGAGTGGGATTTCTCTGCCTCCCTCCCAGTGACTTTCTGGGGTCACGCAGGGATTTCTTTGCCTCCCTCCCAGTGACTTTCTGGGGTCACACAGGGATTTCTGTGACTCTCTCCCAGTGACTTTCTGGGATCATGCTGGGGTTTCTCTGCATCGCAGTGACTTTCTGGGATCACACAGGGATTTCTGTGACTCCCAGTGGTTTTCTGGGGTCACACAGGGAATTGTTACCAGCTGGGTGTCACAGGTCAGGTTTACAATAAGCAGTTGAAGGCAGAAAATGCAGGTGAAGGTGAACTTGAGTGGGTGTTAAAGCCATGCACAAACAGGGATTTCTGTAGGATTTCTGCTTCCGAAACCCCCACTGGGTTAGGATTTTGGGGCTCACCCAGTGGTGTGACCCCCAGAGCCCTCTGCACCCTATTTCTTCCTTCCTTCAGCACATCCCAGTTGTTTATCTGGAACAGAATCCAGACATTCCTGGAAGTAACTCCTTGTTTCTGCCTTTTCCACCTCACCCATGTCAGTGAGGAGGGGTGCAGAGCCCTGTGTTCCATTAGGAGCTGTTTTTCCTCCTGGAAATGAATTCCTGGAGAGGCAGCTCTTTCTCCCTTCCTGGAAAGCCACTCTTCAGCAGCAGATTGTGGCTCTGCAGAGCAGTTACGAGGCAGCCTTGGGAGTGACAGAGTCCTCCTGTTTGTTTTCCGTGGAAACCTGTGGGTGCACATGGGATACGTGTCCTCATTTAATTTGTCTGAAGCACACACAAGCGCTGGCAGCAGTTGGGTTTGGCTTCCCCAAGAAGATAAACTTGGATAACGTAGCCCTTCTTCTGCAAGGAGTCATCAACTGGCTTGTTAATTGGGTTCCTGTCCAATTAGCAGGAAAGAGAGGGGTGGGAGAGGTGCAGGAAGAGCCAGGGTTGAGATCTTTGAGGTCTCCACATGTGTTCTCTGCCTGGCAGGGCCATCTGAATGCTGGATTGTTCTGTGTGTGTGATCCAGTGCTGGATCCTCTCTGCCAGTTCCGTGGAACGTGGAAGTGCAACTGTAACAAAATTCCATGGAAAAATTTGGAAACAGTTGATGGCACAGAGGGAATTGCAGCTCTGGGTGTTCCCCATCCACCTTGCACGCACTCAGTGTATGTATGTGTGGACACACTTGTGTTCCTGCAGTGGATCCTTGAGGGAATGCCTTTGGGAAAATCTGGGCATGCAGAGATTTGTGGGGCTGTTGGGAATCATTTCCCTAAAACCTGCTTTCTCCAGCTAAACCCAGTGCTGAGGTCAGGAACGCTTCAGGAGACGCCTGTTTATCAGGGTGAAATCCCGTGAGTGCTGAGGTCAGGATGAGGACACCCTGTTTGGGAAAGCTCCAGTCACAAATTAATTAACTGGGACCCAGGGAGTCACATGAGGCTCGTCGCTCTGGTGCCTCCATTGATCTGTTATCCAAATAATTATATTTCAAAAAAAAGAGGGGGTCAAAGAGAGGCCTTGCTAATTCTGCTCTGGTTGGCAAGGTAGTGATGGGTCACAGTTTAGACCTGATGATCTTGGAGGTCCTTTCCAACCTCAGTGATTCCCACTCTCGGTTGTGCTGTGAGGGAGAAAGTCCTGCTGTTAAATGCCTTAATGAACTGCTCTAATCCCTCCTTTCTTTAAAATTTTAATGAAGCTTGTCAGAAGTGCAGGAATCACTCACTTAAAATAAGAAAATGCCTCTAAAGCTCTGTGTGGTGATTTTAAAACACAATCCTGTCTCCTACCTAGAACAGTTGTCCAAATGATAAACACAGAGCTCCTGCATGACCCATCCCTGGCAGAAAACCAGGCTCTGTCTCCTTTTCCCACATTTCCTGCATAACCAAACCTCGGAGCGCATCCCTCCGGCAGCGTCCCTGCTTCGTGTCAGCAGCAGGAGCAGGAGCAGAGCCTGGATTTGTTTCCTCACAGCCCCTTCACCCCTGTGGCAGCAGCTCAGGGGGCACTGCAGGTGCCCCAGCGTGGTTTCAGCACTGGCATTTGGCTGGGATTCCTGTGGCAGAGGTTTCCCACAGAGCATTCCTCTGTGGGAAGCTGCGGCCGCACCTCGGGGGCTGAGGTTTCTCACCGGGCTTTTTATAAAAATCCCGTGACTTGAGCTCGACAACAACAACAACAAAAACAACCACCCACGGGTCACGGATGGGCTTGGTGGCCCAGGGAGCCAAAATCCCAGGTGGGAGCAGGGATTTGGGATGTGTTTGTGCTTGGGGAGGCTGGTCTTTGCCCAAGTCAGGAATGTGTGCGCTCAAGCACGTTGGCTCACGGTTGTTCCAGGCAGATCTGATGCCTCCAAAACCTTTGGAAGGAACTGATGAATTGTGTAAAACATGGGCAAACAGCAGCCTGAGCTGCTGGGGCAGCTGGGAAATGGTGCTTGAGAAGAGATGATGGTGTAGGGGATATGGAAACTGGAGTTTCTGTGCTGGGAAATGGTGTGGGGATATGGGAACTGGAGTTTCTGTACTGGGAAATCACTGGTGATATGGGAACTGGAGTTTCTGTACTGAGAAATCAGTTTGGCTGATCGAGTTCATAGAATCATGGAATTACGGGATGGTTTGAGTGGGAAGGGACATTAAAACCCACCCAGTGCCACCCCTGCCATGGCAGGGACACCTTCCACTGTGCTAGGGTTCTCCAGCCTGGCTTTAGGCACTCCCAGGGATCCAGGGACAGCCACAGCTGCTCTGGGAATTCCATCCCAGCCCCTTCCCACCCTCATTCCTTCCCAATATCCCATCCCTCTGGCAATGGGAAGCCATTCCCCCTTTTCCTATCACTCCATCCCTTGTCCCAAGCCCCTGTCCAGCTGTCAGTGTATCCAACATCCATGTCTATCCCTGTGTTTGACCCTCAGGTACGTGGGGAACCTCTCCAGGGACGTGACCGAGGCTCTGATCCTCCAACTGTTCAGCCAGATTGGACCCTGCAAGAATTGCAAGATGATCATGGATGTAAGAGCCCGAATCCTCTGATACCCACATTCCTCAGAGCTGTGCTCGTGTATCTGGGAATTCCCCTGGAAATGGGGACATTTAAGCTGCATTTAATAAATCTGAAGATGGTTTTGGCATAATTTCTGCCCTGTGCCTGATATTCAAGGATGAGTGAACACAGCGAGAGGAAATGAACTCATTAAAGCACGTGGGGCATTGTAAATGAGGTTTTAAACAATCTTTGCCGTAATTTTGAAATCTTAAACAGAATTGTGACATCTGTGAGCATTGTAGGGTTTTTTTTTTTACTGTCCACACGGGGCTGTTGGGGTGTCAGCAGTCAGAGGTTGGGCAGGACAGGCAGTTTGAGGAGGTTTGTGTCCCTAATCCCTGGCTCGTTTCCTGTCTCAGACAGCTGGCAATGATCCCTACTGCTTCGTGGAGTTCTACGAGCACCGGCACGCGGCCGCAGCCCTGGCTGCCATGAACGGCAGGAAGATAATGGGTAAGGTAAGCTGCCATGGCTCCAGGGTGAGTTGGAGAGGGAAACAGGCTGTGCCAGGGGATCTGGGCACGTGCCAGGGGGGAGATCCCACTGGGGACAGCGTGGGTGTGCTGCAGGGTCAGACGTGGGGTGGAGGTCTTAATGGGACATGAATGAGAAAAAGAGTTCAGAGTGTTTACAGGAGAAATTCAGAGTGTTGGGAGTGAGGTTTGGGAGGAGAAGCTCAGAGTGTTGGGAGAAGTTGGAACGAGAAGCTCAGAGTGTTGGGAGAAGTTGGGACAAGAGACTCAGAGTGTTGGGAGAGGTTGGGAGGAGAAACTCAGAGTGTTGGGAGGAAAAGTTGGGAGGAGAAGCTCAGAGTGTTGGGAGAAGTTCAGAGGTTTGGAAGAAACTCAGTGTGTTCGGAGGAGAGGCTCAGAGCTTTGTAAGGAACTCAGAGCAAGGTGGGAATGTGGAACTGGGAGAAAAATCCCAAAATTTCAGAGTGGCTGGGGTTGGAAGGCACCTCTGGAGATGATCCCATGCCAAAGTTCATTGAGAGCAGCAGGCACAGGGTGGTGTCCAGGCAGGGCTTTGATGTCTGCAGAGGAGGAGATACCACAGCCCCTTCCAGGCCTCCCAAGGAACATTTCCCCTCATATTTTCCTTCTTAATTTCTCCATATTCAGGTGGAACTCCCCATATTTCATCTGTGCCCATTTTCACCTACCCTGCCACTGATAAGGGCCTGTCCCCATCCTCCTGACACTCACCCATGAGAATTTGGGAGCCATTCCCTGTGTCCTGTCCCTCCATCCCTTCTCCCCAGTCCCTCTCCAGCTCTCCTGGAGCCCCTTTAAGTCCTGGAAGGGGCTTTGAGCTCTCCCTGGAGCTCCTCTTCAACCCCCTGTTCATTTACAAACAATCCCTCTCCCTAAAAAAATGTCTCAGACTCGAGCTTTCACCCCAGCCTTGCACACGGCGATGTCTGATGAGTGGTTTTAAAATTTGAAATTTGATTTTTAATTTAAATTTAAAATTATAAAATTTGAAATAAGTTTTCTTTCCTTCAGTTGTTTACTGAAATATCCATCTCTCAAAATTTGCAGCTGCTCACAACCCCCAAAAAGGGGGTAACAAACTGACCTGAGAATTAAACAATTCAGTTGTTTTTTGGTTTTTGGGGTTTTTTGTGTGGTTGGATTTTTTTTTTTTTGGTGATTTGTGGGGTTTTGGGTTTTTTTGTTTGTTTTTTTTTTGTGGGGGTTTTTTTGTTTGGTTTTTTGTGGGGTTTTTTTTTGTTGTTTTTGGTTTTTTGGGGTTCTTTTATGGGTTTTTTGTTGTTGTTTTGTAGGGTCAGAATTGAGCACTAGCACTGGAGATGTCTCAGCTTTTTTGGGATTTTTTTTTAAGATTTGCCAAATCTGATGTGTGATTCCCATTTGCAGGAGGTCAAAGTGAACTGGGCCACCACCCCCAGCAGCCAGAAGAAAGACACCAGCAGTAAGTGTCACATTGTGCAGGTTCTCAAACAGAAATGCCCCACACAGAGCTCTGTGGGAATGGTTCTGATTGGAATCTTAATTATTTATTATCTTTGTGTTAATTAAACTTCAAAGCAGATCTGATCTTTGCCATCAGGTTCTCACAGCACTCACAAGGTAATTGTGTCTGCTTAAACATCACACGGTGCATCTCGAGGGAAGCTAAATTTGAGGGTGTTTTTTATGTTTTCCATTTATTTTTTATGGAAATATTTCCCTTTCATTTCCAGGAAGGGATCTGGTTTCTCCAGTTTTGGTTTGGTCCAAGGGCAGTTGTGAATTAAACCCCAAATCCTTCATTCTGAGCTTTTTGGGGCAAAGTGAGCATCTCCCTGCAGGGCTGAGCATCCATAAGGATGATTCCATCACTCCCAAAGAGCCCATGGAGAAATTGTGGGAATTTCTGTGGCAGAGTAGAGAGTTTGGTGCCTGCTGGGGCACAGCTCAATCTGTGTCACATTTTGTAGGACTGGGGTGGAAAACTCCTCAGATTCAGGCAATCAGTATGGGGAGCTTTGTGGTGTTTAATAAGTTTCTGTCTTTTTTTATAATGAATTTTGAGAGATTTCCCAGGAGGCTGGGCCCATGAAGTGTAAACAGTCTCAGATTTGTGCAGTAAATGCTGTCAGATGCTAAAAACAGTTTATAAAATTCAGTATAAAAATGTGTGTCCTTCAAATCTGTGCTTTTTAGGGTTTGTCAACAGCAACAGGAATTCTGTTCCACAGCAAACTCTGCTCTTCCTGCACCATTCAATACGGGTTTTTCTGTGGTGTTCAAGAAGTTTTTGTCCTTTCTCATAATGAATTTTGAGAGATTTTCCTGGAGACCAGACCCACGGAGTGTAAACAGTCTCAGATTTGTGCAGTAAATGCTGACAGATCCTAAAACAGTTAAAATTCAATATAAAAATGTGTATCCTCCTAATCACTGCCTTGTAGGATCTGGGAATTCTGTTCCACAGCAAACTCTGCTCTTCCTGCACCTTTCAATACGGGTTTTTCTGTGGTGTTCAAGAAGTTTTTGTCCTTTCTCATAATGAATTTTGAGAGATTTCCTGGAGCGCGACCCAGAAGTGTAAACAGTCTCAGATTTGTGCAGTAAATGCTGACAGATCCTAAAACAGTTAAAATTCAATAAAAAAATGTGTATCCTTCTAATCACTGCCTTGTAGGATCTGGGAATTCTGTTTCACAGCAAACTCAGCTCTTCCTGTACCATTCAATGTGGGTTTTTGGTGGTATTTAATAACGTTTTCTGTCCTTTTTAATAATGAATTTTGAGTAATAGCTGGAGTTTTAATAAAGAGGTTTTTAGGAGAATTCTTTTTATTCTGCTCAGCTCAGAGTGCCTTTTCAACCTCTAAATCCTCCTTTCTGTCCTTCTCTCACAGACCATTTCCACGTCTTTGTTGGAGACCTGAGCCCTGAAATCACGACCGAGGACATCAAAGCAGCCTTCGCTCCCTTCGGGAGGATCTCGTAAGTGCTTTCTTCTCTTCCAGTCCTTTTGCTTTGCTTCTGACACCCCCAGTGCTTGGGGGCAGCTGGGGTCACCAGAGAATGCAGAGGGGGGGCTCCAGGGAAGGTTGGGTTCATAGAATCACAGAATTATGGGATGGTTTGAGTAGGAAGGGACATTAAAACCCACCCAGTGTCACCCCTGCCATGGCAGGGACACCTCCCACTGTCCAAGGTGCCCCCAGCCTGGCCTTGGGCACTCCCAGGGAATCTGTCTGTCCTCTGCAGGGAAGGGATGGGGCTCCAGGGAATCTGTCTGTCCTCTGCAGGGAAGGGATGGGGCTCCAGGGAATCTGTCTGTCCTCTGCAGGGAAGGGATGGGGCTCCAGGGAATCTGTCTGTCCTCTGCAGGGAAGGGATGAGACTCCTGGGGTTTGTCCTCTGGCTAGATGTGGTTGGAGGGAAGGGATCAAACTCCAGGGATTCAGTCCATCCTCTGGTCAGATGTGTTTGGATAGAAAGGATGGGGCTCCAGGGGCTATCCTCCGGCCAGCTGTGCCTGGGGGAAAGAGATGGGGCTCCAAGGGGTCAGTTGATCCTCTGGATGGAAGGTATGAGGCTCCAGGGCTCCATCCCGTGGCCAGATGTGGCTGATGGAAGGGATCAGACTCCAAGGGGTCGGTTCATCCTCTGGGTGGAAGGGACAAGGCTCTAGGGCTCCATCCTCTGGCCAGATGTGGCTGGAGGGAAGGGATCAGACTCCAAGGGTTCATCCTCTGGCCAGATGTGGCTGGATGGTTCATCTTGTGGTCAGATGTGGCTGATGGAAGGTATGCGGCTCCAGAGCTCCACCCTCTGGCCAGATGTGGCTGAGGGAAGGGATCAGACTCCAGGGATTCTCTCCACCGTCTGCCCAGATGTGGGTGGATGGTTCATCCTCTGGCCAGATGTGGCTGAGGGAAGGGATCAGACTCCAGGGATTCTCTCCATCCTCTGGCCAGATGTGGGTGGAGGGAAGGGATGAAGCTTAGGGGGTTCATCATCTGGATGGAAGGGATAGGGCTCCAGAGCTCCATCCTCTGACCAGATGTGGCTGAGGGAAGGGATCAGATTCCAGGGATTCTCTCCACCATCTGCCCAGATGTGGCTGAGGGGCTGTAACATCTGGAACACCGCAGGAACAGGCAGGGCACTGATGTGAGAGTTCCCCCTCCCTACCCCTGTCAGTGAACACCTCCCACAAAAGAGCCACAGCCTTCACAGTGGACAAACATTTCAATTTTCTTATTTTATCCATTTAATTCCTTTTTTCCTCCCTTTTTTCCTCCCTTTTTTTTGCTGTAGCTCCGATGGCTCTGGTTCAATCGCTGTCGTGCCGGTGATGTCTGGGAGCAGGACCCAGCTGTAAAAATGCAGCCATTTGTTAGAAAAACTCTCAATTTTCACATTTAAGTTAAATTTTGCTCTTTAATTTAGCAAAGATGTAGCTGAGGAGGTTTTTTTTTTGCTCTGGTGTGGTGCAGGTAGCAGAAAGGGGGCTGAGCTGGGTCTGCTCTGTCTTTTGCAGGGACGCACGGGTGGTCAAGGACATGGCCACGGGCAAGTCCAAGGGCTATGGCTTCGTTTCCTTCTTCAATAAATGGGTAAGATTTCTGTATTTCCCTGTCCAAAAAATGGGTAAAATCCCTTAATTTCCAATAAATGGGAAGATCATTTCCTTCTCCCGTAAATGATGGACTGTGTCCCAGTCTCGAGCTTCCCTGGATGGTTTCCACATCACTTTCCCTGCCAGCAAAAGGGGGAATCTCTCTGTATTTATAAATCCATAGAAATCCCAAACTGGTTTGGGTTGGGAGGGACCCTAAATCCCATCCAGTGCCACCCCACCATGGCAGGGACACCTCTCACTGTCACAGGGTGCTCCAGGCTGGCCTGGGACACTCCCAGGGATGGGTCAGTCAGGATCACATTCCCATGGCTCCATCCCACAGGAAGGGGAGCCAGCTGTGGGTTTTTGTCACCTTTCCCCCTCCAGGATGCAGAGAATGCCATCCAGCAGATGGGAGGGCAGTGGCTCGGCGGGCGGCAGATCCGGACCAACTGGGCCACGAGGAAACCCCCGGCGCCCAAGAGCACCTACGAGGGTAGGTGCCCACCCTGGGGAGGGGGTCCCGCTGTCCCTTGGGTGGGAGGGACCTCAGAGCCTGTCCCTGTACCTGTTCTCATCCCGTCCCTCCCGTCCCTGTCCCCTATCATCCCATCCCTCCCATCCCATCCCATCCATCCCATCCCATTCCCATTTTTCCCATCCCATCCCATGGATCCATCCGATCCATCCCATGGAATCCCATCCATGCATCCATCCCATCGATCCATCCCATGGATCCCATCCCATCCCATCCCATCCCATCACCATGGATCCCAATCCCATTAGGATCCCATGGATCCCATCCATACCCATGCCCCATATCCCGATCACACCTCCGATCCCATCATCCCAGATCACTCCCCTCCCAGGGACACCTCCCACTGTCTCCAGGGTGCTCCAGACTGGCCTGGGCACTCCCAGGATCCAAGGCAGCCACAGCTGTCTGGAATTTCCATCCCAGCCCCTCCCACTCCTCCAGCCAGGAATTCCTTCCCAATATCCCATCCATCCTGCCCTCTCCAGTGTGACCCATTCCCTGTGTCCTGTCCCTCCATCCCTTGTCCCCAGTCCCTCTCCAGCTCTCCTGGAGCCCTTCATGCCCTGCCAAAGGCTCTGAGGTGTCCCCACATGTCCCCCCTGACCTCAGCAGGTGGTGGCAGTTGTCCCCAGTGTCCCGTGCCCACCAGGACAGGAGTTCCTCCCCAGTTCCCAACTGTTCAAAACCCCCAATCCCTGATCGCCGTTCCCTCTCTTGCAGCAAACACCAAACAATTGTCCTACGAAGAGGTGGTCACTCAGTCCAGCCCCAGCAACTGCACCGTCTACTGCGGGGGTCACTCGGCCTCAGGTCGTGGGCGTCCCTGGGCCCCTGGCTGTCCCTGTGTCACCCCCTGTCCCTGTGCCACCCCCTGTCCCTGTGTCACCCCCTGTCCTGTGTTCACCGACCGATGTTCACCCTATGTCACCCCGTCGTGTGTCAACCCCATCCCCTGTGTCACTCCCTGTCCTGCTTACCCATGTCACCCCACCCGTGTCACCCCATCCCTCCCTGCCCCATGTCCCTCTGTCCCTGTGTCCCCATGGGTGCCTGACACTGCTCTGCCCCATCCTCCCTGTCCTCCTGTCCCCCTGTCCTTGTGTCACCCCGTGTCCCACAGTCCCCATGTCACTCCCTTGTCCCCTGTCCCCATGGGTGCCTGACCTGTGTCGTGTCCCCATGTCCCCTGTCCCTTTGTCCCGTGTCCCTGCGGTGTCTATCCTGTCTGTCCTGTCCCCATGTCCCCTGTGTCCCCCATGTCCCAATGTCCCCTTCCCTGGGTGCCTGACCGTCTGTCCTGCCCCTGTGTCCCCATGTCCCCTGTTTGTCCCCATGTCCCCCGTGTCCCCGCGGGTGCCTGACCTGTCTGTCGTGTCCCGTTCCTGCTGCAGAGCAGCTGATGCGCCAGACCTTCTCCCCGTTCGGGCCGATCATGGAGATCCGTGTGTTCCCGGACAAGGGCTACTCCTTCGTCAGGTGGGGCCGCCTTCCAGGCTGGGCACGGGGCTTTTGGGGTGGCAGTGTCCCAAATTGAGGGGTTTGTCCCTCCCGTGGTCTCCTTCCTTCCTTCCTTCGTCCCTCTCTTCCTTCCTTCCTTCTTCCTTCCTTCCTTCCTTCCTTACTTCCTTCCTTCCTTCCTTCTTCCTTCCTAAATTCCTAAATTCCTAAATTCCTAAATTCCTAAAATTCCTAAATTCCTAAATTCTCAAAATTCTCTTCCAAAATTTCTCCCTTCCTCCCTCCCTCCCTACCCTGGGGAGGGGTTATGCCCATGACAAGGGGAAAAGTCCCAGAAACCACTCAGGACAGGGCTCTTCGTCATTCCTAAAATCCTAAACCAGGGGTCAGACAGAATTCAGAGAATAAAAAGGAAATTTCTGTTGATGGCAGGGCCTTCAGGGCCATTAAGGGCAGTCCCAGCCCAGCCAGGGGCTGCACCCACAATGGACCATGGCTCACGGTTTTTCACCCTTTCTCACTTTTGTCCATTTGCACATGGGGCCTGAATCCTCCAATTGCAGCTGCAGCCAATGCAGTCAAAACTCCAACTTGGCTCCCCCAATTCTCTGTTTCTTTCCATCTCTTGGGGCCTGGCCCAGGGGAGGTGTCCTTGATTTGGGGCTGCAGAGGAATTGTTTTGTGTCAAAATGGGAGAGCAGGAGCTGGGAACTGTCTGTGGAGTCTGAGTTAAACACTACAGAATCACAGGACATGGAAATGAAATAGAGAGAAACTGAAATCCTGAGGCATCACTGGGACCTCGGTCTGTGTCACCTCAGAGGAGCTACCGAAGCAACTGAGTTTGGGTCTTTCCCAGAACAAACCTCATCCCTCTGATAATAAAATCCCCAGATAAGAAAAACCATAAATTCCTTGCTCTCCTCGTTGGATTTCCCAATTTATTTAGGGAGAATCGCAGCGAGGATATGGGAAAAGCGACCGTAGCCTCGCATCCCCTCACGGTGGGAGCACAGAGACAATTTTTGTGTGTGACAGACCCAAATCCTGGGTCTGGGCCAGTGGGGACCCTCGGGGGTTTCTCCCAGCTGTCCCTTCTGAGTGAACCATTCCCAAAATCCTGATTTTTCTCCCCATTTCCACCCCCACAGGTTCAATTCCCATGAGAGCGCCGCCCACGCCATCGTCTCAGTCAACGGCACCACCATCGAGGGCCACGTGGTCAAGTGCTACTGGGGCAAGGAGACCCCTGACATGGTCAGCCCTGTCCAGCAGGTCTGGGATCCTCAGGGAGCAGCCCTGATCGTTAATCACCCTGTTAATTAGCTGGGATAATGAGAATGGAGCTGGGGAGGGGGCTCAGCCTGGAGAAAAAGGGGTCGGGGATTGTGGCTCTGACAACTCCCTGCAGGAGGGACAGCCAGGTGGGGATCGCTCTTTCCAGGAAAAATAGGGACAAGAGGAAATGGCCAGTCAGGGGAGTTTGGTGGATATTGGGAAAAATTCTTTCCCAAAAAGGGTTGTCCAGCCTTGATGGAGTGACCACCCCTGAGGGTTCACTGTGAATGTGACACTTGGGGACACGGGGCAGTGATGGCCTTGGCGGTGCTGGGGGAACAGTTGGACTCGGTGATCCCAAAAGGATCCAAAAAGTGTTTTCCAACCCAAACAATCCCACAAAGATGTGAGGTCCTCAGCATGGGAGGGGCAGGGAGGAGACAACAAATTGGGGTGGAAAGGCTGGGGACAGGAGGAGCTTTGAGGTGACCTCAGAGTCCCTTCCAGGGTGTGAAAGGGCTCCAGGAGAGCTGGAGAGGGACTGGGGACAAGGGGTGGAGGGACAGGACACAGGGAATGGGGTCACACTGGGAAAGGGGGGATTGAAATGGGGTTCGGGGAAGAAATTCCTGGCTGGGAGGTGGGGGGAGGCTGGGATGGAATTCCCAGAGCAGCTGTGGCTGCCCCTGGATCCCTGGCAGTGTCCCAGGCCAGGCTGGAGCCACCTGGGCCATGGAAAGTGTCCCTGCCCGTGGTGGCACCGGATGGGCTTTGAGGTCCTTCCAACCCCAACCATTCCAGGATTCCATGGACTGGCTCAGATGGGATTTTGGGAAGGAATTTTTCTATTTGAGGGTGGGGAGGGGCTGAGATGGAATTCCCAGAGCAGCTGTGGCTACTCACCCCCGGACGCATCCACGGTCAAGTGGGAGCAACCAGACCCAGCCAGGCCCATGGCAGGGGGTTGGAATTCCCTAATTCCCCAATTCCCAAATTCCCAAATTCCCAAATCCCTGTGCCCTGATCCTCCGTGTGTCCCCCCAGAGCCAGCTGAGCTACCCCCCGCCCTACGGCCAGTGGGGACAGTGGTACGGCGGCGCCCAGCTGGGCCAGTACGTGCCCAACGGCTGGCAGGTGCCCACCTATGGCGTCTACGGCCAGGCCTGGAACCAGCAGGGCTTCGGGTAAGTCCAGAACCCCTTTTTAACCCATTCTTTACCCTTTTACCCCAAATTTTTACCCCCTGGGGAAGCCACATTGTCACCTCAAAACCACAGCGGGGCCATCCCTGTGACACTGGGGACGGGTGACAAACACCCCGATGTCCCCCAAACCCCTTCCTGCCGCGCTGCAGGGATCCCAAAAAGATGATTTAGGAATTCCTAAAGGATTTTTTTTTCCCCCGAACAGGCAGAGCCAATCGTCAGCGCCGTGGATGGGCCCCGGCTACGGCGTGCAGGCGGCGCAGGGGCAGAACGGCGCCGTGGTGCCCCCCCAGCCCGGCTTCCGCGTGGGCTTCGAGACCCCCTGAGCCCCCCACACCCCAAAACCTCGGCTATTTATTACCACAGCCACCAGCTGGGAGGGGCCAATCATGGAACCAGCCCTCCCAGCCTCGAAATTTTAACAAAATCCCCTCCTTTTTTCCCCCCACCACAAAAATAATCCCCCAAATGCTGGATCGCCACCGCCGCCTTCTGCCGCCTTCGGTTTGTCCCCTCCTTTTTTTCGGGATGTGTTTCTGAAATCCGGGGGTTTTTGTATTTTTTTGGAAACACGAATTTGCAGGGACTTCGCTGCCTTAGCTGAGAATCGGGGCAGGAATTGCACAAGTCATCCTTGAGGGGGTTTTTTCTTTTTTATTTTTTGGATTTTTTTTTCCGGGGGGGAGTTTTCCCCTCGGAGAAAACAGAAACAGCTGGAAAAAACCCCAAAAGAAGCCAAAAGTGTGAGAATCCTGGAGCTGCCACGCCTTCAGCCTCACACCCTCTGTTTTAAAGGAGCCTCTTGGAAAATCCCTCCGGCTTTTTGTTCTGCCGGGGGAGGTTTTAGTTTTCTGGTTTATTTTGTTTTTATTTTTTTGAAGATAAATCCTTCGTTTACATCATTTTTGTGGATCTCAGTGTGTTTTTCAGGGTCGGTTTTGCCTTATGCTGGGGAAAAATAAAAAAAAAAAAAAAAGGGACCTGAAAGTGCCCAGCTCCCCACGTGAGCCAAGATTGCCACCCTGGGACAGCAAAATTCCTGTTGCTAAAACGTGACAAATCCCTCCAGGGGTTTTGGCTTTCTTTTTTTTTTGAATTTTTATTTTTTACTGATTTCTACATTTTTCCTGTACTGATTCTGTAAAATATTAGAGCAAATTGAAGAATTTTTGCACAACCGTTGGCCACTTTTGTACGTTTCCTTATTTAAAGGTAGGACACGGAGTCTTTTGATGTGATTTATGCCTCAAATCTTCCCCTTTTTTTTTTCCCCTTATTTTTTTGTGGATATGAGATATCTCTTGGAATATAAAGTTTTTAATTCATTGTGTAAAAATTCCCTCAGTAGCCCGGGTATGTTTCACAAGGGAGTGAAGGTGAAAAGAGCTCCCTAACCTGATCTATCAGAGGCCAAAAACGCCCTTTTCTATCCTACCTCTTGCCCAGCCTTTAAAAAAAAAACACAAAAAAACCCACAAAAATGGAAAAAAAAATACGAAAAGCTTTTTCAAAAAAAAGGGAAAAATGAAAAAAAAACCTGAGCTACTCGTGTGCTGTGTTTTGTTGGGCGATGTCACAGCGGGTGGGGCATTGGGGTTGAAAAGGGGCGGGAGGAGCTGGGGAGTTCTCGTCGCGGGGACTGCTGGGAGTTGTAGTCCAAGCAGTGTAGGCGAGTACCGCCTTCTTGGACTACATCTCCCAGCAGCCCTTGCGGGTCACCACGTGGTGCCAGTGGGCCAATAGGAGCGCGCGGAGGGCGGAAGTGGAATCCCCCCTCAAGGCGCTCCCGGCGGTAACGGGGCGCAGGTACCGGGGCGGGCCCGGCGGCGGCGGAGGTGACGTCACGGGCCGCGAGGGATGCTGGGAAACCCCGGGAGACGCCGGTGAGGGGGGAAGAGACCCCCGGGTCTCGACGTGAGGGGGACACGGGGCCCGGTGGTGAGGGGAGAGACCCCCGGGCTTGGCCGTGAGGGGATGCGGGGCCTGGTGATGAAGGGAGAGACCCCCCGGGTCTCGGCGTGAGGGGATTCGGAGCCCGGTAGTGATGAGGGGAGAGACCTCCGGTCCTGGTGGTGAGGGGACACGGGGCCCGGTGGAGAGGGGGACATGGGGACCGGGAGGGGGACGGACACAGGGCTTGAGGGGTCTCAGGCTTGGGAAAAAGGGTTCGGCGGGACCCCAAGGGGACAGGAGAGTGACACCATGTGGGGGTCAGGCTCTGCTCCGAGGGAAGAAGCGACTGGACAAGAGGAACTATCGCCATCCTGTGCCAGGGGAAGCTTAGGTTTGGAAATTGGGGAAATTTTTTCATGGAAAGGGTTGTCCAGCCCTGGCAGGGGTGGAGTCCCCATTCCTGGGGGGATTTAGCAGTGGATGTGGCACTTGGGGACACAGTCAGAGGTGGCCTTGGCAGTGCTGGGGGAACAACTGAACTCGGTGATCCTGAAGCTCCTTTCCCACCTGAATGTTTCTGTGAAATGGGACACAAACAGCCCCATCACAGCTCCAGCAGTGACACAAACAGCCCTGTCACCCCTGCCCAGTGTCCCCTGCTGCCCTCGGGGGACACAGAGCCTGGGTGTGGAAGTCCCAGCTCCATGCAGCCCCTCACACCCTGCCTGGGGGTGCCCCAGAGGTCTTGGGAAGGGGATTTTGTGGTGCCCCAAAGATCTTGGGAAGGGGATTTTGTGGTGCTGGGAGCTCCAGGAGGAACAGGAGCGAGTGGAGAATCACAGGGAATCCTCTCAGCCCTCCCAGTGTCACACTGGGACAGGGCAGGTGTATCACAGGGACATGTGACAGGGCTGAAGTCGCTGTCCTGGGCAGCCAGAGTGGTGCAGGATCCAGTTCAGGAGGGAATTGTCCCATTCCTGCCCCATTTCTGTCCCTTTTCTGCTCCATTTCTGCCCGTGGTTCCTCTTGTGGGGCTGGACAGGGACTGGAATGGTGATACAGGGACAGGTGGGATGGCACAGGGACAGGTAGGGTGACATTGGGACTGCCAGGGTGGTGCAGAGGGGATGCCACAGGGACATGCAAGGTGGCCATTGGGATGGCCCAAGGACTGTCAGGGTGGCCATTGGGGTGGCACAGGGACTGTCAGGTGCTGCAGGGACTGTCAGGGCGGCCATTGGGGACTTTCAGGGTGGCCATTGGGGTGGCTATTGGTGTGGCCATTGGGGTGGCACAGTGCGAAGTGGCCATTGGGTGTGGTCATTGGGGTGGCCATTGGGGTGGCTCAGGACCTTTTAGGTGGCACAAGGACTGTCAGGGTGGCTGTTGGGGTGGCACAGTGACTGCCAGGGTGGCCCAAGGACTGTCAGGGTGGCCATTGGGCTGACCCAGGATGCCTGTGTGACCAGCAATCCCCTCTCCCCATCTCTCCCCTCTCCAGCTCCATGGATCCCTCTCCGGGCCGGCCCAAGGCGCCGCCGTCCTTCCTGTCGGACCTTGGCAAGGCCACTCTGCGTGGCATCCGCAAGTGCCCGCGCTGCGGCACCTACAACGGCACGCGGGGGCTGAGCTGCAAGAACAAGACGTGCGGCACGGTGTTCCGGGCGGGTGCGCGCCGCCAGCCGGGCCGCGACGAGCCGTGCGCGTGCTCATCGCGGGCCGCCACGGCCCAGCTCTAACTCGTGGCGCCAGCGCGACTCGCGCGCTGCTTCGTGGAGCTGGGCGTCCCCGAGGCGCCCGAACGGCGTCCCCGAGGGCGCCGCGGTCACCGCGCTGAGCTCCGGCCGCTGCCACGCGCCCGCGTGCGCCAAGGCGGCGCCGGGTGAGCGGCAGTGCCAGCACCTGAAGCTGGCGCTGGGCTGCCAGGCCGAGGCCACGCCGCTGCCGCTCAAGAGCTCGGTGCTGGGCGCGGTGCAGGCGCCGGCCGAGGCCAAGCAGAGCCTGTGGGAGCTGGCCACCGAGCCCACGGGGCCGCTGGTGCAGAGGGTCACCAAGAGCGTGCTGGTGGTCAAGTGCAAGGCCAGCCAGAGGCACAGCCTGGGCTACCTGCACGCCTGCTTCGGCCAGCGCCGCTTCTCCTGCGCCTGCCGCGCTCCCGGCCGCGGCCGCGCCAAGGGGGACGATGGCGACGAGGAGGAGGATGAGGAGGAAGAGGAGGAGGAGGAAGAGTCGCCCCCGCCACGCTGTATCCACTTCCTGGCCTGCATCTGCGCCTTCGCCAGCGACGACAGCCTGGCACAGGAGTTCTCCGACTTCCTGGCCTCCGACGCCAGCGGTGGGAATTCTGGGGAGGGGTTTTGCAGGGTTCGGGGGCTGGGGACGCCCAAGCTGGATCCTGGTGCCTGCCTGGGTTCTGCCAGCAGCATTCCAGGGATTCCTATTACCTGGAGTTGGGATGTGTCCTGCTCCATCCCACTGCGAGAGAAGGGATTCCCACAGGGAATGGCTGTGGTGGCAGGGAGGGGGGATCCCCTGGGAGCTTGGGTTGGGGCAGATTGCACAGGATTGGGGTCCTTTAATGGGGCTGGAAACTCTGAACCCCCTCCCATGGCAGATTTTGGGGGTCATTCCCTGTGAAACCCCTCCCACAACAGGAATGTCTGGGGTTCATTTCCCCAACCCCAAACCCACAGCAGGAATATCTGGGGTTCGTTCCCTCTGACCCCAAACCCACAGCAGCAACATCCAGGATTCACTCCATATGAGTGTTCTCCACCCCAAAAGATGCCCCCCCAACAACGCCACACATTCCTGGGGCACCCAGAGTTAAAATCCCACCCCAAGGGTACAGTGGGAGTGGGATAAAATCCTCCCTTCCCTTCATGACCCCACAAAGGAGCAGTGTCCTTTGGTGTGTCCCTCTGTGTCCCTGTGGCTCACAGTGGGGACATTTTTAAGGAACAGACCCCGTGTCCCCATGTGGGGATGGTTTAGGGACAGACCCCATGTGTGTCCCCATGTGGGGATGGCTTTAGGGACAGGCCCCATGTGTGTCCCCAGGTCTGAAGGGCACGGTGATCCCGCAGCTGCTCCGTGGCCCCGGCCCCACAGCGCGGGCTCGGGGGGTGGCCAAGGCCAAGAGGAGGAAAAAGGACCTGGGGCCGGGTGAGTGACCCCAGTGGGGCTGTGGGGTGGGTGAGTGACCCCAATGGGACTGTGGGGTGGGTGAGTGACTCCAGAAGGGCTGTGGGGTGGGTGAGTAGCCCAGGGAGGGCTGTGGGGTCAGGGGACCTGCTGTCCATCCCAAATGCAGCTCTGTGGGGTCACATCCAGTGGTTGGAACATCTGGAGCAGATCCAGGGGTTGGGCACTCACCCGAGGGGTCATTGGGGTGGGGTGAGGTGGGGGCGGAAGGTCTGCAGGAAGAGGGTACAGGGAATTCCTGGGGACTCTGCAGTGACAAATCCCACAGGGACAGAGGTGACCCCTCAGTATGGGGTGGAGGAGGAGGGGACAGGGAATTCCTGGGGACTCTGCGGTGACAAATCCCACAGGGACACCAGTGACCTCGGTATGGGGTGGGGGAGGAGGGCACAGGGAATTCCTGGGGACTCTGCGGTGACAAATCCCACAGGGACAGCGGTGACCCCTCGGTATGGGGTGGGGGCATCCCAAAGGAGGGAAGGGACAGGAATTCCTGGGGACTCCCTGCAGTGACAAATCCCACAGGGACAGCAGTGACCCCTTGGTATGGGGTGGGGGAAGAAGACACAGGGAATTCCTGGGGACTCTGCGGTGACAGACCCTTCCTGCAGGGACAGCAGTGACCGGGCCCCTCCTGGCTCCAGACCCGGCTCATCCCGGCCCCAGGAGGAGCAGCCTGAGGAAGCCGCCGGCCACCTCCTCATCCTCATCCTCGCTGAAGAGACACGGTGAGCCCAGGGGCTCTGGATTTGTAGGGATGGATGGGATTTTGGGAAGGAATTTTTCCTTTTTAGGGTGGAGAGGGGCAGGGATGGAATTCCCAGAGCAGCTGTGGCTGCCCCTGGATCCCTGGCAGTGTCCCAGGCCAGGCTGGAGCCACCTGGGCCATGGAAAGTGTCCCTGCCCGTGGTGGCACCAGATGGGCTTTGAGGCCCCTTTTTCATCCTTTTTTCCCTCCCTTTTATTTTTTACCCTTCCATCTCCCTTTTTCCCCCTTTTTTCCCCACTTTTTTTCCCTTTATTTTTTCCTCCTTTTCTCCTTTTTTTTTCTCTTTTCTTTTTTTTTTTTTTTTTTTTTTTTTTTTTTTTTTTTTCCCCTTTTATTTTTTTCAAACCTCCCCTCCCCCTTTTTCCCCCTTCCCCCCATTTTCCCTCCCTTCCCCATTTTCCCTCCCTTCCCCCCTTTTTTCCCCTTTGTTCCACCTTTTTCCCCACTTTTTCTTCCTTTTTCTCTCCTTCCTCCCCTTTATTTCCCCCCTTCTCATCCCCCTTTCCCCTTTTATTATGGGATTTCTTTTTCAGGGAGCTCTGTGGGGTGAGCTCTGGTCCAGGGTGCCATCCCATTGTCCCTCGCTGTCCCCTGCAGGCTGTGGCCAGGCGTTAGACGAGTCCCAGGTGTCCCTGTCCTTCCAGGAGTGGCTGGCCAGCGTCACCGAGCGCATCCACCAGACCATGCACTACCAGTTTGAGGGTCAGTGTGCGGCCCCAGGACAGGGACTGTGCCCTGGGCAGGGTGAGGGGTGGGATTCTGTCCCTCTGTCCTTCTGTCCCTCTGTCACCAGGCCATTGTCCAGCCCCAGGACATGGACTGTGCCCTGGGCAGGGTAGGGGGGGGTGGGATTCTGTCCCTCTGTCCCCCCAGGGACTGTCCATCCCCAGGCCTTGGTCCGGCCCTAGGACATGGACTGTCCCCTGGGCAGGGTGAGGGGTGGGATTCTGTCCCTTTGTCCCCCCAGGGATGGTCCCCAGGGCTTCATCCAACTGCAGAATGTGGATTGTCCCAGGGGATTCTATCCCTCTGTCCCTTTGTCCCCCCAGGGACTGTCCCGAGGGTTTTGTCCAGCTGTAGAACGTGGTTTGTCCTCAGGGGATTCTGTCCCTCTGTCTCTCCAGGGACTGTCCCCTGGCCATTTGAGAACACTTTGGGTGCCATTTTGGGACCATTGTGTCCCTTTTTGGGACCATTTGGGTGCCATTTTGGGAACTCTTTCAGTGCCATTTTTTGGACCACTTTGGGTTCAATTTGGGAACTCCTTGGGTTCCATTTGGGGACACTTTGGGTGCCATTTTGGGAACACTTTTGCTCCATTTTGGGACCATTGTGTCCCTTTTTGGGACCATTTGGGTGCCATTTTGGAAACATTTTTGGTGCCATTTTGGGAACTCTCTCAGTGCCATTTTTTGGAACACTTTGGGTTCAATTTGGGAACTCTTTGGGTTCCGTTTTGGGAACTCTGGGGTGCATTTTGGAACTCTTTTGGTGCCATTTTGGGAATGCTGTGTCCCTTTCCGGGAACATTTGGGGAACTCTTCGGTGCCATTTGGGAATTCTTTAGGTCCATTTTGGGATTTCTTTGGGTCCATTTTGGGCACTCTGCTGTGTTGCAGGCCGGCCGGAGCCGCTGGTGTTCCACATCCCACAGTCGTTCTTCGAGGCGCTGCAGCAGCGCATCTCCAGCGGCAGCGGCAAGAAAAGGCTGCCCAACGCCACCACGGGTGAGGGAAACGGGGGAAAACCGGGAAAAACGGCAGGGAAACATCGGGAAAAGGGGAAAACAGCGGGAAAAATGGTGGGGAAATGGGAAAAAAGGGGAAACAGTGGGGAAAATGGCAGGGAAACATCAGGAAAAGGGGGAAACAGTAGAAAAAAATGGTGAGGGAACAGGGAAAAGGGGGAAAATCAGGGAAAATGTCAGGGATACATCGGGAAAAGGGAAAAAACGGTGGAAATGAGAAAAAGGGGCAGGAAAAGCGGGAAATGGGTGGGGAAATGGGGAAAAGGGGGAAACAGTGGGGAAACATCAGGAAAAGGGGGAAACACAGTGGGAAAAACGGTGGGGGAATGGGGAAAAGCGGGGAAAACAGTGGGGAAAAGGAGGAAGCATCGGGGGAGCAGCAGGGAAACAGCAGGGAAAAGGGGGAAAATGGTGGGGAAACAGGGAAAAGGGAGAAACAACAGGGAAAAGGGGGAAACAGTGGGAAAAATGGCAGGGAAACAGGGAAAACAGTGGGGAAATGGAAAAGGGGAAAACAAACAGGGAAAGCAAGCGGGAAGGGAAAAGGGGAAACTGGGGAAAACGGAGGGAGAAAAGCAGGAAAAATGGCAGGGGAACAGGGAAAACAGCGAGGGAACATTGGAGAAAACTGCGGGGGAACAGTGGGGGAACAGGAGAGGGAGAATGGATAAATACAGTTGGGAAAAAAAAACAGATGGGAAAAAAAAAGGGAAAATTGGGAAAAACGACAGGGAGAACAGTGGGAAAACGGGAGAAAACGGTGGGCAAGCGGGGAAAATGGTGGGGAAACTGGAGAAAACTGGGAAAAACGGCAGGGAAACGGAAAAGGGTGAAACATCGAGGAAAGCAGTGGGGGAAACAGAAAAAATCAGGAAAATGATGGGGAAACAGTAGGGGAACCAGGGAAAAGGGAGAAACAGCAGGGAAAAGGGGGGAAAACAGTAGGAAAATTGGGAAAACAGCCGGGGAACCCCTCTGCAGGCTGTGTTTGGGGGGTGGTCAGGGACACGGGGAAAGTTTCCGGCTCCCCAGAGAGATCTCTGGTCTTTCTTGGCTGGTGCTGGGAGGGGAAAAGAGGGGAGGAAGTGAGGGGTGAAAAAATTAAGGAGGAAAAAAAGGCGGGGAAATATAAGGGGGGGAAGAGGAGATGAAAAAAGAGGGGAGAAGGATAAAAAAACGAAGGCGGGAGAAAGTGAGAGATTAAATAATAAGGGGGTAAAGGTGAGAAAAGGGTTATAAAAATAAAAGGGGGGGGGGGAAAAGGGGAGAAAAGAGAGGGAAAGAGTAAAACGGGAAAAAAGGGAGAAGAAGAAGAGAAAAGGGGAGAAGGGCAAAAGAGCAAAGAAAGAGGGGAAAGAGGCAAAAAATGGGGAGGAGGAAAGGGGAATAAAATAAAGGGGGGAAAAAGGGGGAGAAAAGGAGGAAAAGTAAAAGGGGGAAGAGGGGTGAAAAAAAGGGGGAAGAATGGGAGAAAAAGGGCAAAAAGATGCTAAAAAAGAGGGAGGAAGAGGCAAAAAAGGGAGGAAAAAAAGGGGGAAAGAGGGAAAAAATAAAGAGAGATAAAAAAAAGGGGGTAAAACAAAGCAAGGGGGGACACCAGGGGAGGGAAGAGCCGACTGGCTGAGCCCCCCCCAGAGCTCGCCCTCTCCCCACAGCCTTCGTGCGCAGGGACGCGCTGCCCCTGGGCACCTTCTCCAAGTACACGTGGCACATCACCAACGTGCTGCAGGTCAAGCAGAATCTTCATGAACGCCCCAGAGGTGAGCTCTGAACCACACTCAGGACCCCCGGACCCCCCCGACCTCTCCCTGATCCCCCCGCCCCCGCAGGTGCCGCTGGAGATCACCCGGAGCTTCGTGCAGAAGCGGGACGGTTCCTACGAGCCCTTCCGCAGCCCCCGCGTGGAGGTGGAGAGCGTGGGCGAGGGGCTGGGCCCCGCCGAGAAACAGCCCCCGCTGCGGCCGCTGGAGCTGCAGACCTTCCTCAAAGTGGGTGGGTGCGGGGGGGCACGGTGGGACCCCACTAGAAACCGAAGGTCTTGGGGAGTGGGGTGGGATACCTAAAAACTGCCAAGGAAAGTGTGACACCCAAAAATGGGCCAAGGGGATGGGATGGGACCAACTAAAACACCAGGGAGGGCCGGTGGTATCCTGATTTTCCCCAGGGGGGAACCCCCAGAATATTCTCCTGGGAGGGCAGGGTGGGACCGATCATACAAACCTGGGCTGGGGGAGGAGTGGGATCCTAAAAACTAGCCAGGGTGAGACACACCGAAATATCCCCCAGGGGGACCCCAAAACATCCCCCGGGAGGAGCAAAATGGGACCCCAAAACCAGTCCCCGGGAGGGCAGGGTGAGACCCCAGAATATCCCCCAGGGGACGACCCAAAACATTCCTTGGGTAGGGCAGCGTGGGACCCCGAAAACTGGCCCAGGGGAGGCACGGTGGGATCCTAAAACATGTCCCTGGAAGGGCCCCAAAATATCCCCCAGGAGGGCAGGGTGGGACCCCGAAACCGGCTGGGGGGCGCAAATTGGGACCCCAGAATATCCCCCAGGGAGGACCCCAAAACAGCCCCCGGGAAGAGCAAATTGGGACTTCAAATCCAGCCCGGGAGGGGCAGGGTGGGACCCCAGGGCACCCGGGCCCCACAGCCACCCCCCCGTGCTGTGCCCACCCCAGGACAACACGTCCGCCCATGTCCCTGTGTCACCCTACAGGACACACGTCCCCATGTCCTGCTGTACAAAACCATAAGTCCCTGTGTGTCCCCATAGTCCACTATCCTCCACTAGAATGCCCTCCCATGTCCACCCCATGCCCATGTCCCGTGCTGTTAGTCCCTATGTCCCACCCTCATGTCCCCATGTCCTGTTCTTGTCCCACAGGTCACACATCCCCCTCATGTCCCCCGCCAAAGGTCACAATCCCCCGCCAGAAAGAAGCCCCCCGTGTCCCCGTGTCCCCCCCCATGTCCCCGTCATGTCCCTGAGGTCGCCACATGTCCCCAATGCCAAGGCCTCCCCATGTCCTTCAGTGTCCCTCCGTGTCCCCGTGGTCCCCACAGGTCACACATCCCTTCCGAAGAAGGAGCCCCTCCATGTCCCCTACCCCATGTCACCAGATAAAGTTCCCTATGTACCCCCCAGCCATGTCCCCATGTCTCCGTGCCATGTCCACCGATGTCCCGCAGTGTCCAGCCGCTATGTCCCCGTAAGGTCACACGTCCCCCGCGCAGAAGGAGCCCTCCCATGTCCCATGCCCATGTCCCCTCTGTCCCCGTGTCCCCGCAGGTCACACGTCCCCCGCGCAGAAGGAGCCCACGCCGTTCACCATCGAGTGGATCCCGGACGTGCTCCCGCGCTGCCGCCTGGGCGAGCTGCGCCTGCACTTCCAGTACGGGCACCACGGGGGAGGGGGCGCGCCCCCCGCCCACAGCCCCCCCCCGGGGCTGCCGCTGCCCCCGCTGGGCACCATCGCCTTCCCCTGAGACCCTCCCCAAAAAAAGAGGCAGAGGGGCTGGAGCCCCCCGGAATAAACGAAACACTCCCCATCCGTGGTGTGCTGAGATTCTATGGGGAGGGGCAGGAGAGACCCCCAGGATGGGGGGAATGAGGGGGGACATGGGAGACCCCCGAAAGGGGGGATAGGGGGGGCATCTGTGACACCCCTAAAAGGGGAGGGGAAAAGGGAACAGACCTGGGATACCCCAGAATGGGGGGGGAAGGGGAGGGAATGAGGGGGCACCTGGGAGATCCCCTAAGATGGGGGGGAATACCCAGAGAACCCCCAGGGGGGGGAGGGGGAGCACCCAGGAAGACCCAGGGTGGGTGAAGGGAAAAGGAGGGGCAACCCCTCGACCCTCCAACCCCCTTGGTGATACTGGGGACACCCCAGCAAAGACCCCCAGCACACCCCAGCAGCATGCATCAAACCGTTCCCAGTTGCTCCCAGTTGCCTTCAAGAGTGCCCAGTACTCCCAGTACCGTATTCTCTGTATCCTGCTCCCCTTCAGTGCTTTCGTTCCCTCACCAGTGCTTCAACACCCCAGTACCCAGACAGTATCCACCCAGTCTCCCAGATATCCCCCGCAGTATCACCAGTATCAACTGTCCCGTATCCCATGTATCCCATCCTCCGATATGCCCCAGTATCTCATGCATATACACCCCAGTATCAGTGTTGCCCAGTCCCGGTATCCAATACCCCAGTATCCCCAAATACTTTCCCACTCCCAATCCAGTGTTCCCAGTCTCCGATTCCACAGTCAGTGCCCAGTCTCCCATATTCCCAGTACAATTATCCCAGTACCCAGGTTCCCTCAAGTACCCCGAACAGTATCACATCCAGTCCCTCCACTCCGTATCCAGTGTCACCGTTGCCTCAATCCTCAGTATCTGCCCCATTCCCACCCAGGTATCCATCCCCAGTTCAATCCCCCAATCCAGTACCAGTCCCCCAGTCCCCACCCAGGCCCTCCCAGTCACCAATATTCATAATCCAGTATCAGTGTTCCAGTACCGTCCCCTCAGGATCCCCAGTTCCCCAGTTCCCCAACAGATCCCCGTCCGTTCCACAGTATTCCAGTGCCTCCCAGTCCCCAGACCCCGATTCCAGCGCTGCCTCCCACCCGCCAGGGGAAGCGGCCGCCGCCCCTGCCCAGCCAAGATGGCGGCGGCCTGACGCGCGTTGCGGTGAGGGGAGAGCCCGGGAATGGGGGACAAAACAGCGAGAATCGGGAAAAACACCGGGGATACGGGAAAAACACCGCACTGGGGGACACAGCGGAATGGGGGGGACGGCGGGGACGGACCGGGACACGATAGCGAGGGGAGGGGAAGGGACAGCAAGGGCCTCCCGAGCCTGAGGGAGCGGAATCACGGGCGGGCTGTGGACACCGCGGAGGGAGGCTACTGTGGAGAAGAGAGCGGTCACGATGGGGACACTGGGACCGGATGGAGTGGACACCAGGGACAGGGTCAACAGGGAATATGCAAGGAGGGGAAGCACCACGGACAGGAGCCACCCGCGTATGGAGGTCACACCAGAGCGCGTCACCCGCTCGGGGACACACCGGCCCGGACTCACTGCCTTTGGGGACACAGCGGCTGCTGTTGGGGCACCGGGCTGTCCCCTCTGTCCCCGGCTGTCCCCCAGCCCCTGGTCACCCTCGTCCCCGGCTGTCCCACGATAAATAGCCCTGTCCCGTCTCCTCTGACAGCTGCTGCCCTGTGCCCACAATGTCCCCAGCGCCACCCGGCTGCTCCACACCACGCCCGCCTGCCTCAAGGTGAGTCCTCGGGGACCCGTGTCACCACCCCCGCAGCCATGTCCCCGTGTCCCCCCCTCCATGGCCGGGTGTCTCCGTACCGCCCCGCTCCATGGCCGGTGTCCCATGTCCCTCTCATCACGTGGCCGTTCTCCTAGCGTCCCTCCCTGCAGAGCGTGGTCCCCGGACCCACCTATCTATGGCGGTCCCCCCTCACGCCCCCTGCGGCCATGTCCCCCTCATACCCTATGGCCAGTGTCCCTAATGTCCCCACTACCAGTGGCCATGTCCCGACGGTAATAACCCAGTAACCCCCAAGGTGTTCCCCAACGACCAACCCACGGTGTCCCAGCAGACGCGGGCAAGCCGCGGGTTGCGCGTGGGCAAGGGGGACAAGCTGGGACATACGACTAAGAGGAGCGCACCCCACCCCAACACATCGGGAGCACAGAAGCAGCAAGGTGCCTGGCCTAGTCCCTCGCACAACCGTGGTACACGGGGGATCACGGGGGGGACAGGGGACACGTGTAGGGGACACGGGATGTGGGAAGGGCTGGCCTGTCCTGCACACCGGTGGGTGACCCGGGGGAACACGGAGGGGACACGGGGCAGGGAGAGGGGCGGCTGTTCCACTGCACACCGGTGGGGAACACGGGGACACGGGGGGGACACGGGGGCAGGAGGGCTGGCTGTCCCTGCCACCGTGGGTGACACAGGGGGACAACGAGGGGACACTGGGACGGGGCCCAGGGGAGCAAAGAGGGTGGAGGGACAAAGAACACATGGGGGGACTAGTGGTGGGCGTGGGAGTGGGGGGACAAGCGGGGGAGTACATGGGGAGACATGGGGGGCAGCAGGTGGAATGTGAGAATGGGGGAGCCGACATGGAGTCAGGGTCAGATGGGGAATGGGGTGACAAGGAAACCCTGGGGAAGGGGGATGGAGGGTGGGGACACAAGGGAGGACAAGGAGGGCACCATGGGGAGGGGTCACAGTGTGGTGTGGGGCAGGGACAGGGGACAGGAGGGGACAGTGGGGATGGGGACAAACAAGAGACCATATGGCACCTATGGAGGGGGTCAACGTAGTGGTTGGGGGCGACAGGGGATACAGGAGGGGACAGTGGGTATGGGCCGTCGGGGTGCCATGGGAACACGAGAGACACGTGGTTGTTGTGGAGAAATCGGGACACAGCCGACACAGTGGGGATGGGGACAGGCCATGGGGCACTGTGGGGACAGGGACATTTGTGGGGAAACATGAACAAACAGTATGTGAGCAGAGAATGTGGGGCTCAGGGACATCCTGGGGATGGGGACATGGGGACACCTGGGATACATGGACATGGTGTGGACACAGGGACAGGAGGGTCGTGAGCAACAGGGGCGTCCTAAGAGATGGGACAAACAAGGGGTGTTTTGGAAACAGGGACAAATGGGGACAGTGAGAGCTTGGGGACAATGGAGGATGGACAAAATGGGGATGTGTGTAGGATGGTGAGAGACAAGGGACAGAGGACAAGGACATTCGAGGGACATGCGATTTTTGGCAGGACTGGATCGGGATGGGACAGGCACCTGGGAGTGTGACAGTCTGGGACAGGGACACGGGAACATCCTGGGCTGGGCCATTGGGACATCCTGGGGATGGGACACGGGAGTGTTCTGGGACAGGGACACGGGAACATCCTGGGGCTGGGCCATTGGGACATCCTGGGGATGGGACACAGGGGTGTTTTGGGACAGGGATACAGGGACATGCTGGGGCTGGGCCATTGGGACATCCCAGGGATGGGACCCCCGCGTCCCTTGTGCCCAGCGCTGCGCGCAGGCTGGCCCCCTCACTTTGTGCCTGCGGTGCCAGCGCTGTGTCCCTGTCCCTGTCCCCAGGGAACCTGTGTGGCGGGGCGGGCGCGGCGCAGCGCGCAGTGGAGGACGCGTTCCTGCGGCGCTTCCTGCACGGCACCTTCCCGGGGCTCATGGCCGACCAGGCCGTGCTCAAGCGCCGGGGGAACCTGCTGGTCATCTGCGCCCTGCTGAGCCGGGCACTGCCACCCCACAAGCTCTACTTCCTGCAGGGCTACACCGAGACCCTGCTGGGCCACTTCTACAAGTGCCCCGTGCGCCTCGAGCTGCAGACTGTGCCCTCCCGTGTGCCCTACAAGTACCTGTAGGGTCAGAATAAACCTATAAACCTCCCGTATGGTCTGGGACATCCCCTTCGAGCTGCAGACCGTGCCCGCCCACGTGCCCTACAAATACCTGTAGGGTCAGAATAAACCTATAAATCGGTAAACCTCCCATATGGAATGGTCTGGGATATCCCCCTTGAGCTGCAGACCGTGCCCGCCCACATGCCCTACAAGTATTTACAGGGTTGGGAATAAACCTATAAACCTCCCAAAAGGAATGGTCTGGGGTATCCCCCACTCTGTTCCTTACAAGTACTTGTAGGGTCGGGAATAAAATTCCCATATGGAATGGTCTGGGACATCCCTCTCGAGCTGCAGACCCAGCCTGTGCTCCTGCCCTACAAGTACCTGTAGGGTCAGGAATAAACCTATAAACCTCCCATATGGAGTGGTCTGGGATATCCCTACTGTGCCCTACAAGGGAATAGGGCCGGGAATGAAGGTCTCCATGGAATGCTCTGGGACATCCCCAGTGCCACCAGATGCCACCAGCGCTGGTGGCTCCTGGTCCCTCCAGCCTGGCCTGGCCCCACACATCCCTGACCCCACAATGAGGTCCAGAGCCCCTGTACCTCATAGTGACCCTGTGCCCCACATCCTGTCCCCATGTCCCCCACCCCGGTGACATTTGGGAGCCAAGGCGCAGCACCCCTCCCCCCATCCCAGTTCAACTAGAAAAAAGAAAAGGAAAAGGAATTTCCCCTGAACCCGCGGGGGTGGGGGTGTAAAAGGCCGCCCAGGCCACGCGGGGACAGAGGGGACACGGAGGGGACAGGGGGGTCAGGGTGGACACAGGGACACCCGGGCAGTGTCCACGCCAGCGGTCGTGTCCCTCGGTGTCACCCCCGGGGCTGGGCCTCACTGGCGGGAGTCCCCAGGGGTGGCACTGACCTCTTGATGTCCCCACCAGTGGCACCCACCCGTGTGTGACCGCGGGACATTGATCCGAGGTGACACCTGCCCCTGCGTGTCCCCCCAGTGCCACCCACAGTGCCACCTCCAGTGCCACCCAGTGCCACCTGCAGTGTCCCCGGTGTCCCCGTACCCCTTGGCAATGTTGGCCAGTCCTGCAGTGAGATCCCCAGTGTCCCCCTGGTGCCAACCCCAGTGCCACCCCAGTGTCCCCAGTGTCCCCAATGTCCCCAGTGTCCCCAGTATCCCCTCAGTGTCCTCAATGTCCCCAGTCCCCCCATGTCCCCATGTCCCCATTGTCCCCCTGTCCCCGTGCCCATACCCCTTGGCGCACTGCAGCGTGGGCCGGTCCCACAGTGCCCCAGTGTCCCATGTCCCCAATGTCCCCGTGTCCCTGTCCCTACCCCTTGGCACACTGCAGCGTGGGCCGGTCCTGCAGGAACCAGGGCAGGAATCGCTGGAACTCCTCGGCCGTGGGGCGGCGCGGCAGCTTCAGGCACGACCGGCAGCCCTGGGCATCTGCGGGCACACGGGCGGTCAGTGCCGTACACGTACGTCACCCTGAAATGGGGAGAGAACCCCAAAATGGGCATGGACACCACGAAACGAGAACCAGAAACCCCAAAATGGGCACTGGGAACCCCAAAACGGGAACCAGAAACCCAAAAATGGGCACTGGCACCCAAACTGGGAACCAGCACAGTGACAGTGTCACCAACCCCTCCACCACCACCGTCAAGTACTGCTCGTAGTACACGTATGTCCCCTGAATGGGCATGGACACCCCAAAATGGGCACTGGGAACCCCAAACTGGGCATGGGACCCAAAATGGGATGGACACCCAAAATGGGCACCGGGCACCCCAAACTGGGCACCGGACACAGAGCAGTGTCACACCCTCCACCACCGTCAAGTACTGCTCGTAGTACACGTACGTCACCCTGAAATGGTGGACACCCAAAATGGGCACTGGCACCCGACCTGGTCACCCTGACCTGAGCACCCTGACCCAGACACCCATAGGTGACCCCACACCCCCTGAGGTGTCCCCTCCCGTCCGCTCCAGTCCCCTCCTGTCCCCCGGGTGTCACTCACACGTAGGGGAACACGCAGAGCTGGGGGTCAGTGCCGGACACCCATAGGTGACCCCACACCCCCCAGGGTGTCCCCTCCCGTCCCCCGATGTCACTCACGCGTAGGGGAACACCTCGAAGTCGGGGTCAGTGCCGGGCACGGTGCGCAGTTTGCTGGTCACTCGCTCGGCCAGGGCGCGGGCGGCGCGCAGAGCGGCCGTGTACTCCTGCGATGTCCGGAGCGGCCGTTGGTACGCCATGAACCGCGTGGCTGCGGGGACACCACAGCGGTCAGCGCAGGGCAGCAGTCACTCTGGGGCAGTGGTCAGTCTGGGGCAGTGGTCACTACAGGGCAGTGGTCACTACAGGGGCAGCGGTCACTATGGAGGCAGTGGTCACCATGGGGCAACGGTCAATTCTAGGGGGAAGCGGTCACCTTGGGGGCAGTGGTCACTCTGGGGGAAGAGGTCACCCCTAGGGGCAGCGGTCACCCCAGTGACAGTGGTCACCATGGGACAGTGGTCACCCCAGGGACAGCGGTCACCCCTAGGGCAGCGGTCACCCCCCAGGGGACAGTGGTCACTCTGGGCACAGTGGTCACTCTGGGCACAGCGGTTACTCTGGGCACAGCGGTCACCATGGGACAGCAGTCACTCTGGGCACAGCGGTCACCCCAGCGGTCATTGTCCCCTGGCTCACTCACCAGGATTGGTGCCGTTGCTGTCCATGCTGACCGCGGTGTCGTAGGCGTCCAGATGTGACAAAACCAGTTTTAAATAGAGTGGGGGGGGGAGGGGCACGGGGGAGTGGGGTGGGGGCTTAGCCTTCCCAGACACCCCGCTTGTCCTTGTCCTTGTCCTTGTCTTTCTTGGTGTCCTTATCCTTGGTGTCCTTGTCCTTGTCCTTGGTGTCACTGTCCCTGTAGTGGGGGTTGCCCAGGACCACCCCCACCCCCTGCACTGTGGCCCCCGTCGTGTCCTCCTCCGCTGGCACTCGTGGGGCGGGCCCTGTGGGGACAACGGGGACAGTGACAGACTGTCCGTGTGCCCTGGGCTGTGGGGGACAGGGTGGGGACAACGGGGACAGGGACAGGCTGTCCATGTGGCCCCCGGGCTGTGGGGGGCATGGGAACAGGGTGAAGACAACAGGGATGGTGCCAGGGGGAAGAACGGCACGGAGCCGGGATGGGGACACAGGGGGGACAATGGGGAGGGTGCTGGGCTGTCCCTGTCCTGGAGGAGGTGACATCGCCACATACCGACGTGACTGAGCAGGACGGGCAGGAAGGCCACCCACCCCTGTGCCATTCTGTCCCTGTCCCCGGGAGGAGACATACCCACGTAGCTGAGCAGGACGGGCAGGAAGGCCAGACCCCCGGTGCCATCCTGTCCCTATCCCTGTCCCTGTCCCCATCCCTGTCCCTGTCCCCCGGGAGGTGACAGTGACATACCCACGTAGCTGAGCAGGACGGGCAGGAAGGCCAGCCCGTGCGCCAGCCCCACCAGGGTGACGATGAGGTTGAGGCGGAAGAAGAAGATTTGGATCAGGCGCGCCTTGGCGAACGCCAGCACCACCACACCCGGCAGGTTGGTCATGGCCACGCCCGCCACCACCTGCGGGGACAGCGGGGACAGCGTCAGCGACACCGCCGGGGACAGTGACACCGCTGGGGACAGCGACAGTGACACCGCCGGGGAGAGTGACACCGGCGGGGACAGCGACAGCGACACAGCCGGGGAGAGTGACACCGCCGGGGACAGCGACAGTGACACCGCGCGGGGACAGTGACACCGCCGGGAACAGCGACAGTGACACCGCCGGGGACAGTGACACCGCGGGACAGCGACAGCGACACAGCCGGGGACAGTGACACCGCGGGACAGGACAGCACAGCGACAGTGACACCGCCGAGAACAGTGACACTGTCAGTGACACCGCCCGGGAACAGCGGCACCGCCGGGGACAGTGACAGTGACACTGCCGGGGAGAGTGACACCACCGGGGACAGTGACACCGGCAGCAACACCGCCGGGAACAGCGACAGTGACACCGCCGGGGACAGTGACACCGTCAGTGACACTGCCGGGGACAGAGACAGTGACACCACCCGCGGCCTGGCCCCGGTGGGGCAGGGTGGCCCGGGTGTCACCACTCTGTCCCAGCAGGGTTTGGGGTCCCGCGCTGCCACCCCCGTCCCGCAGTGTCCCCGTGCCCACCTTGCTGCCCATGGTGACAGTGGCCTCGGCAGCCCGTGCCACCCGCGTGGGCTGGCGGCTGCGGGCGAAGGCGCAGGTGATGTGGGACACGAACTCCACCGAGATGCCCACGGCCTGCAGGGACAGCGGGGTGGCACCACGGGCACGGGCTGTCCCCAGAGCCACCCCTGTGCCCCATGGCCCCTGTCCCCAGAGCCACCCCTGTGCCCCACGGCCCTGTGTCACTCTGCAGGCCCCCTGTCATCCCCCCTGTCACCCCTGTGCCACCCCACAGCCCCTGTGTCACCTCGTGTCACCCCATGTCCCTGTGTCACCCCTCACATCCCATGTCCCCATGCCATCTCATTTGTCCCAAGTCCCCATGTCAATCCTTGTGGCCCCCCCTCACACCCCGTGTCCTTGTGCCAACCCTTACACCCACATCCCCCATGTCCCTGTGCCACACCGTGTCCCCATGGCAGCCCATGTCCCTGTGCCACCCAATGTGCCCTGTGTCCCTTTGTGACTCCTCACACCCCCATGTCCCCATGCCACCCCGTTCCCTTTGTCACCCACATTCCCCACATCCCCCCTGTCCCTGTGGCACCCCATGTGCCCCATGTCCCCATGCCACCCTGTGTCCCTGTGCCACCCTGTGTCCCTGTGCCACCCCGTGTCCCTGTGCCACCCAATGTGCCTCATGTTCCCGTGCCACCCCTCACACCCCGTATCCCCCATGTCCCCATGCCACCCCGTGTCCCTGTGTCACCCACATCCCCCATGTCCCTGTGGTACCCCATGTGCCCCATGTCCTTGTATCACCCTGTGTCCCCGTGTCCCCTTGCCACCCGGTGTCCCCGTGGTGCCCGCACCGCCACCAGGTTGATGAGTGCCACGGCGTTGTAGGGCACGCCCCAGAGCGCCATGAGCCCCACGGTGTCCAGCAGCACCATGGCGATGGTCAGCAGCGTGGCCAGGCTGGAGCGCACGTCCATGCCCAGCAGCAGGAAGGACACGGCGAACGTGGGCACCAGGCACAGTGACAGTGTCACCAACCCCTCCGCCACCACCGTCAGGTACTGCTCGTAGTACACGTACGTCACCCTGAAATGGGGAGAGAACCCCAAAATGGGCATGGACACCACGAAACGAGAACCAGAAACCCCAAAATGGGCACTGGGAACCCCAAAACGGGAACCAGAAACCCAAAAATGGGCACTGGGCACCCCAAACTGGGAACCAGGCACAGTGACAGTGTCACCAACCCCTCCACCACCACCGTCAAGTACTGCTCGTAGTACACGTATGTCGCCCTGCAATGGGCATGGACACCCCAAAATGGGCACTGGGAACCCCAAACTGGGCATGAACCCAAATGGGCTGGACCCCAAAATGGGCACCGGGCACCCCAAACTGGGCACCGGACACAGAGCCAGTGTCACCAACCCCTCCACCACCGTCAAGTACTGCTCGTAGTACACGTACGTCACCCTGAAATGGGCATGGACACCCCAAAATGGGCACTGGGCACCCCGACCTGGTCACCCTGACCTGAGCACCCTGACCCAGACACCCATAGGTGACCCCACACCCCCTGAGGTGTCCCCTCCCGTCCGCTCCAGTCCCCTCCTGTCCCCCGGGTGTCACTCACACGTAGGGGAACACGCAGAGCTGGGGGTCAGTGCCGGACACCCATAGGTGACCCCACACCCCCCAGGGTGTCCCCTCCCGTCCCCCGATGTCACTCACGCGTAGGGGAACACCTCGAAGTCGGGGTCAGTGCCGGGCACGGTGCGCAGTTTGCTGGTCACTCGCTCGGCCAGGGCGCGGGCGGCGCGCAGAGCGGCCGTGTACTCCTGCGATGTCCGGAGCGGCCGTTGGTACGCCATGAACCGCGTGGCTGCGGGGACACCACAGCGGTCAGCGCAGGGCAGCAGTCACTCTGGGGCAGTGGTCAGTCTGGGGCAGTGGTCACTACAGGGCAGTGGTCACTACAGGGGCAGCGGTCACTATGGAGGCAGTGGTCACCATGGGGCAACGGTCAATTCTAGGGGGAAGCGGTCACCTTGGGGGCAGTGGTCACTCTGGGGGAAGAGGTCACCCCTAGGGGCAGCGGTCACCCCAGTGACAGTGGTCACCATGGGACAGTGGTCACCCCAGGGACAGCGGTCACCCCTAGGGCAGCGGTCACCCCCCAGGGGACAGTGGTCACTCTGGGCACAGTGGTCACTCTGGGCACAGCGGTTACTCTGGGCACAGCGGTCACCATGGGACAGCAGTCACTCTGGGCACAGCGGTCACCCCAGCGGTCATTGTCCCCCTGGCCCTCACTCACCCAGGATGGTGCCGTTGCTGTCCATGCTGACCGCGGTGTCGTAGGCGCCCAGGCCACTGCGGGGACACGGAGGGGACAGGGGGGTCAGGGTGGACACAGGGACACCCGGGCAGTGTCCACGCCAGCGGTCGTGTCCCTCGGTGTCACCCCCGGGGCTGGGCCTCACTGGCGGGAGTCCCCAGGGGTGGCACTGACCTCTTGATGTCCCCACCAGTGGCACCCACCCGTGTGTGACCGCGGGACATTGATCCGAGGTGACACCTGCCCCTGCGTGTCCCCCCAGTGCCACCCACAGTGCCACCCAGTGCACCCAGTGCCACCAAGTGTCCCGGTGTCCCCGTACCCCTTGGCAATGTTGGCCAGTCCTGCAGTGAGATCCCCAGTGTCCCCCTGGTGCCAACCCCAGTGCCACCCCAGTGTCCCAGTGTCCCAATGTCCCCAGTGTCCCCAGTATCCCCTCAGTGTCCTCAATGTCCCCAGTCCCCATGTCCCCATGTCCCCATTGTCCCCCTGTCCCCGTGCCCCATTCCCTGGCGACTGGCCCTCGGTCCCCAGTGTCCCTCAGTGTCCCCAATGTCCCATGTCCGTGTCCCTGTCCTACTTGGCAACTGCAGCGTGGGCCGGTCCTGCAGGAACCAGGGCAGGAATCGCTGGAACTCCTCGGCCGTGGGGCGGCGCGGCAGCTTCAGGCACGACCGGCAGCCCTGGGCATCTGCGGGCACACGGGCGGTCAGTGCCGGGGTGGACAGTGACCGGGCACAGGGGCGGTCAGCGCGGGGGTGGACAGTGACTGGGCACAGGGGCGGTCAGTGCCAGGCTGGACACCCGTGGGCACCCATGGGCATCACAGTGGGCATGGTCAGTGCAGCCACTGGACCGACACCCGCAGGCATTGCGGTGGGCATGGTGGTCATTACAGGGAGTGCCAATGGCCATCCCAGTGGGTGCCCAATGGCCACCATGGTGGAGCTCAATATACACCTAAGGACCACCATGGTGGCCACCCAACGGTCACTCAATGGCCACCCAACAGCCACCTTCGTTGACACTCAACAGCCACCCAACGGTCATCCAATGGCCACCCAATGGCCACAATAGGCACCCAATGGCCACCCAGCAGCCACCATGGTGGGCACCCGATGGCCACCTGATGACCACCTAACGGTCACCCAATGGCCACCCAACAGCCACCATGATGGACATCCAATGGCCACCCAATGGCACATGGCACCCAATGGCACAAGCACATGGTCACCCAATGGCACCTGATGCACCTAACGGTCACCCAATGGTCACTCAATAGCCACCCAACAGCCCTCACAGGCACCCAACAGCCACCTAATGGTGACCCAACAGCCACCATGATGGGCATCCAATGGTCACCCAACGGCCACCCAGTGGCCACCATGGTGGTCCCCGATGGCACGGCCGAGTGCCCGCAGCCCGCACTGACCACTGGTGGCCGGGCAGAACTGGCCCTTGTTGTCGCCCTCCTGGTGGATGCGGCAGCAGCGCGTCATGGGGCTCAGCCAGTCCAGGAAATCGTCCACCCACGAGTTGGCCGGGATGGCCAGGTACGACCTGAGGGGACACGGGTGGCACTGGAGGGGACAGGGATGGCACCGGAGGGGACACAGGGTGGCACCAGAGGGGTCATGGGGTGGCACTGGAAGGGACAAGGATGGCACCAGAGGGGATACAGGGCTGGAATTGGTGGGGATACGGGGTGGCACTGGAGAGGATGCAGGGCTGGCATTGGAGGGGACAAGGATGGCACTGGAAGGGACACAGAGTGGCACTGGAAGGGACATAGGGGGCACTGGAGGTGACACGGGGTGGTACCAGAGGTGACACAGGGCTGACATTGGAGGGGACACAGGGCTGGCACCAGAGGGGACACAGGGCTGGCACTGACAGGGATACTGGGGTGGCACTGGAGGGAACTCAGGGCTGGCATTGGAGGGGACACGGGTGACACTGGAGGTGACACAGGGCTGGAACTGGAAGGGCCAAGGATGGCACTGACAGGGACACGGGGCTGGCACCGGTGAGGACATGGTGGAATGGAGGGGACCGGGGCTGCACTGGAGGGGACACAGGGCTGTCACCGGTGGGAACATGGGGCTGGCATCGGAGAGAATGCGGGGCTGGCACTAGTGGGGACAGGGAGTGGCACCAGAGGGGACACAGGGCTGGCACTGGTGTGGCCGGGGTGGCACCGGTGGGGACACGGGGCTGGCACTCTCTGGGCACTGTCAGGCCGTGTCTGGGGTGGCCGGTCGGGGTCACTCACACGTTGGGGAAGCGCGTGGCCATCTGCACGGTCTGGGTCAGCGAGTTGGTGTCACAGCCCGCGCTGGAGCAGATGGCATTGGTGCCATTGGCAGAGGAGAAGTTGTACCCGCCCGTGGTGACAAAGTAGGTGGGGACACCCACGGCCAGGTACTGGTTCAGGTCCGAGAAATACTGCAGCAGGTACGAGTCCTGGGGACAGCCACGTGTGACACAGGGGACATGGGGAACAGCACGGGGCACACAGGGGACACACAGGGGTCACCCGGTCACCATGGGTGTCACTGTAGGGGACTGTGTCACCTGCCCCATGTGTCACCCATGCCCTGTGTCACCCAGCCAGGGCACCCACAGAGTCCTGGGGATGGCCAGGTGTCCACGGGGCAGCCACTGGTCCCCGAGGGGTCACCCCATCACCATGGGTGTCACTGTACTGAGCCGTGTCACTCACCCCATGTGTCACCCAGCCATGGCACCCACAGGAGGGGCCAAATTGGTCCCAAAGGAGTCCCCTGTGTCCCCAAACAGGGCCGTGTCAACCCTGCCATGTGTCCCCAAACAGGGCCGTGTCACCCACACATGTCCCTGAGCCTCCCCATGGGGACCACCCCCAGCATGTCCATGCTGTCCCCACTGTCCCCTCCCCCCGCTGTCCGTGTCCCCACCTCGGGCAGGGCCAGCTCCTGGTCCAGCCCCACGGACACGTGGAACATCAGGAAGAGCCCGGAGCAGGCCAGGAACAGGAACAGCAGCACCTGGGGGAGGGGCGGCTCAGGGAGGGGTGGACAGTGACTGGGCACAGGGGCGGTCAGTGCCAGGCTGGACACCCGTGGGCACCCATGGGCATCACAGTGGGCATGGTCAGTGCAGCCACTGGACCGACACCCGCAGGCATTGCGGTGGGCATGGTGGTCATTACAGGGAGTGCCAATGGCCATCCCAGTGGGTGCCCAATGGCCACCATGGTGGAGCTCAATATACACCTAAGGACCACCATGGTGGCCACCCAACGGTCACTCAATGGCCACCCAACAGCCACCTTCGTTGACACTCAACAGCCACCCAACGGTCATCCAATGGCCACCCAATGGCCACAATAGGCACCCAATGGCCACCCAGCAGCCACCATGGTGGGCACCCGATGGCCACCTGATGACCACCTAACGGTCACCCAATGGCCACCCAACAGCCACCATGATGGACATCCAATGGCCACCCAATGGTCACCCGATGGTCACCCAATGGTCATCCAATGGTCACCCAATGGCTACCATGATAGGCACCTAACGGTCACCCAATGGTCACTCAATAGCCACCCAACAGCCCTCACAGGCACCCAACAGCCACCTAATGGTGACCCAACAGCCACCATGATGGGCATCCAATGGTCACCCAACGGCCACCCAGTGGCCACCATGGTGGTCCCCGATGGCACGGCCGAGTGCCCGCAGCCCGCACTGACCACTGGTGGCCGGGCAGAACTGGCCCTTGTTGTCGCCCTCCTGGTGGATGCGGCAGCAGCGCGTCATGGGGCTCAGCCAGTCCAGGAAATCGTCCACCCACGAGTTGGCCGGGATGGCCAGGTACGACCTGAGGGGACACGGGTGGCACTGGAGGGGACAGGGATGGCACCGGAGGGGACACAGGGTGGCACCAGAGGGGTCATGGGGTGGCACTGGAAGGGACAAGGATGGCACCAGAGGGGATACAGGGCTGGAATTGGTGGGGATACGGGGTGGCACTGGAGAGGATGCAGGGCTGGCATTGGAGGGGACAAGGATGGCACTGGAAGGGACACAGAGTGGCACTGGAAGGGACATAGGGGGCACTGGAGGTGACACGGGGTGGTACCAGAGGTGACACAGGGCTGACATTGGAGGGGACACAGGGCTGGCACCAGAGGGGACACAGGGCTGGCACTGACAGGGATACTGGGGTGGCACTGGAGGGAACTCAGGCTGGCATTGGAGGGGACACGGGGTGACACTGGAGGTGACACAGGGCTGGAACTGGAAGGGCCAAGGATGGCACTGACAGGGACACGGGGCTGGCACCGGTGAGGACATGGGGCTGGAACTGGAGGGGACACGGGGCTGTCACTGGAGGGGACACAGGGCTGTCACCGGTGGGAACATGGGGCTGGCATCGGAGAGAATGCGGGGCTGGCACTAGTGGGGACAGGGAGTGGCACCAGAGGGGACACAGGGCTGGCACTGGTGTGGCCGGGGTGGCACCGGTGGGGACACGGGGCTGGCACTCTCTGGGCACTGTCAGGCCGTGTCTGGGGTGGCCGGTCGGGGTCACTCACACGTTGGGGAAGCGCGTGGCCATCTGCACGGTCTGGGTCAGCGAGTTGGTGTCACAGCCCGCGCTGGAGCAGATGGCATTGGTGCCATTGGCAGAGGAGAAGTTGTACCCGCCCGTGGTGACAAAGTAGGTGGGGACACCCACGGCCAGGTACTGGTTCAGGTCCGAGAAATACTGCAGCAGGTACGAGTCCTGGGGACAGCCACGTGTGACACAGGGGACATGGGGGACAGCCACGGGGCACACAGGGGACACACAGGGGTCACCCGGTCACCATGGGTGTCACTGTAGGGGACTGTGTCACCTGCCCCATGTGTCACCCATGCCCTGTGTCACCCAGCCATGGCACCCACAGAGTCCTGGGGATGGCCAGGTGTCACCCACGGGGCAGCCACTGGTCCCCGAGGGGTCACCCCATCACCATGGGTGTCACTGTACTGAGCCGTGTCACTCACCCCATGTGTCACCCAGCCATGGCACCCACAGGAGGGGCCAAATTGGTCCCAAAGGAGTCCCCTGTGTCCCCAAACAGGGCCGTGTCAACCCTGCCATGTGTCCCCAAACAGGGCCGTGTCACCCACACATGTCCCTGAGCCTCCCCATGGGGACCACCCCCGCCACCCCCAGCATTGTTCCCTTTAGAGGACTAGTATCTCCCGATACTTTTATCCCCTTCCCACCACCGCCTGTCCCCGTGTCCCCACCTCGGGCAGGGCCAGCTCCTGGTCCAGCCCCACGGACACGTGGAACATCAGGAAGAGCCCGGAGCAGACCCAGGAACAGGAACTGAGCGGCAGCCTGGGGGGAGGGGCGGGCTCAGAGACCGCACCTCGCAGGGGATCAGCCCGCGTTGGTTGACACCCTCCTGGGATCCGTTCTGTGGGCCCCCGAGCACCCCCGGGCACACCCCCGAGGGTGCAAACCCTCCCTTCCAAAGGTCCTTTCTTCCCATAAGCCCCCAATACTCGTGTTCCCCCACCACGAACCCATTCGCTACCCCAAATTTCGCCCCACGAGGGCCCATTTCCCCCATATACATGCCACCCCGGTAAACCTGAGAACCCATATCACCCGAACCAAACTTCCCCTCCAAAGCCCCCGCATGTCCCCCAACGTCCCCTCCGTTAGCCCCCTTCGTGCCCCACTGCTCGCTCGCTGGTCTGGTCGCCCTTTGCAAAATCTCCTGTCCTCTTACACCGATATCCTTGGTCTGTACCCAATAGTTCCCCGCTCCCGTCCCCTTTCACCAGAATCTCTACTGTTTCCCCGTGCTGATGCCCCCCTGCGCCATGTCCCTCATTTGGTTACACCCGCTCTCTTTTCCGCAGATTCCCCGTGTCCCGATTGCTGTCCCCTGTTCCTGCCCTCTGTCCCCTTTGTCTCTGTCCTCCTCCCTATCCCCGGACTATCCCCATTTCTCCTTTTGTCTAGTGTTGTCCTCCAATGTTCCCTGTCTCGCTGTCATCTCATGACCACCCTTCATTGCCGCCGCACGTTATGGCGTGTGCAATGCGAGTTGCGGCACGTGGGCGTTAGTACGCTCCCAGGTAGGTGTGTCTCCAGCCAACCCAGACAGGCGCCCACGGCACCGCCCGTGGGCCCCCTTGAGTCGTCCCGCAAAGCAGCAGCATCTGGTCCCAGCCGGCCGTGTCACTGGGACGCGGGGTGGCGAGTGTCCGGACGTAGTGTCCCCTGCCAACGTCCTAGGGTACTATAGAATTTGACCTAGACTGTCAACACCCCCACACCCACCCTAGGTGACACCGGGATTCAGGTGGTCCATTCAGGATGGTTCCTCATCTAGGGTCATACCCCTGGCCCTTTCCAACGGCACAAGCTTGGGGACGGTCCAGTTCTTCTAACCCCCTGGGAAATGGATCCCCTCCACAACCCCACCCACCACGGGGACACACACACCACCCTGGGCGACATTTTTCACACCACACTCGAGGGGACACTCGGGATCCCGTGGGCACCGTGATTTCCCATGAGTGTCTCTCTTGGGCCCATCCATGGACACAGGCACTTTGGCTGACACTTTTCACCCCATCTTCTGGGGCCACCTCATTGCATTGCGGTCTCCCCTCACTCCCCAACCTGGAGGAGACAACCCTCCAGTGTCACCCCAAAACCCACCCTCCAGAAATGTCACGCGTTGCCGCCCCGCCAACCCACAGCTCCCCCGTGTGGGCCCACCCACGCCTATTTTGTGTTTCCTTGATGGGTAGATTCGAACAACCGAGATCCGCGTCTTGTCCAGCGCCACCAGCGCCACAAACCCCGACATCTGCAGCAGGAAATCGAAGGCGATGGCGAGCGCGGCCGTGAGCGCGAAGGTGCGGACAGCGGGCATGGACGAGAGGGCACCTGCGACACGGCGGGCACGGCTCAGGGGACAGCGAGGGACAGGTGAAACAGGAGATGTCCGGGACAGCCCCGGACTACTGCGCGGGCAACAGCCACCGGGTCAGGCACCAAGGCACCACAGAACCTCTCTAGTTGGACAGGACACCGGAGACACGTGGCTCAAGCAGCCCGGGTCAGCAGCCCGCGACATTTCCGTGGACACCGGAACAGCTTCTGGGACAGGCCCAGGCATCCTCACCGGATACTATTGGGTGACGCAAACGGAAGCCAACCCAACGCGGAAACAGCCCCGGGACAGCGCTGGGACAGCCCCGGGTCACCCCCCGGGTCAGGGGACAGCACCGGACATCCACTGCGTCACTGGGACAGCACCGGGCCACCCCCCGGGTCACCGGGACAGCCCCAAAATCCCCGGCCCCGGTCCCCTCCAGACCACCCCAGGTGTCCCCATGTGCAAGAATTGACGGTTTCTAACCCTCTGGGCTCCTCCCCTTTGTTTCCACAAAAAAGATGTACCCCCAAGTCCCGGTATCTCCCCCCGGGCCGCTACCCAGAGGGAAGCACACACCTCGGGACAGGCTGCACGCAGCATGGCTGGTGGTCCCACCCGGGGCCTATCATCCTCGACGCACTGTGCTGCTCCCGCCGCGTCGCCGGCCCGGTGCGGACTGACTAGCGTGGGAACAGGACGGGATGGACAAGCTTGACAACCAGGGCAGACGGACATGAGTAACAGGGAATCAGTGACAGGGGATAGGTGGTAAATAAGAAGGGGCCAGTAGTGATCCAGGGAAAGGGACAGGGACAAGGGTTAGGACACCCCCAGGGGGCCGGAGACACCCCGCAAAGGGACCCCCACATCAAGGGAGCCTGATCCCCACCCACAGGAAATGACCCTCCGGGCCCCACGACTCCCCAACCCCACCGACACCCCCCCCGACCCCACAGACCCCCGGTGCCTTCTTTACCCCCACAGCCTCCCGCGGCCCCCACAAAAACCCCGTCTCCCCACCCCAAACCCCCATACCCCCCTTTCCCCCGGCCCCACAGACCCCTTCCCGCCCCCTCCCCCACAGACCCCTTTTTGTTGCCCCTCTGTGCCCCACAGACCCTCATCCCGGGCCCGACTTCGTCCCTTCCGGCCCCAAGCATCCCCCATAGCCCCCTAACCCCACAGCCGCCCCGCGCACCTGGAACTCCTGCACGAAGATGAAGATGTTGTCGGCGCCCACGGCGAGCACCAGGAACGGCACCACCTTTCGAGCGATTGAGGGGACGAAGGCAGCCCGAGCAACTCCAGGCCACAGCCCGTCAGTGGGCGGCAGGCACGGCCTCCCACACCACCGCCTCAGCGATTGTCCACCGAGAGCCAGAGTACTGTCCTTGATTCTCCACTTTGCGTAACCACGGGGACATGCGTTGAACGGGTGGACCGGGAGACAGGCTGAAACCGAAGGAACAAGAGGAGATTGACATGGAGACCGGGGAACCAGGACACTGGCGGACAGGACACCACCGGTGAGATCCCCGATCGTGCTCCACCCCCGGGACAGCGACACCGGGAGACACAGGGACCGGGACAGGGACATGGCGGGAGAGCGACACAGCGGGACAGTGTGACACGGACCGGGGACAGCGACACCGCCGGGACAGCGACACCGCGGCGTCAGTGTGACACGGACCGGGGACAGCGACACCGCCGGGACAGCGACACCGCGGCGTCAGTGTGACAGGGACCGGGGACAGCGACACACGGGGACAGCGACACCCCCGGGCTCACCAGGAGCCTCCTGCAGGCCGTGTACTCGCCCAGGGCCAGCGCGATGTAGGCGAACACCAGCAGGTAACTGACGGCGAACACCGGGATGTCCTCCCCGCTCGTGCGGTTGATCTCATCCTCCAGAGAGCGCTGAGGGGACAGCGACAGCGACAGCGACAGAGAGAGACAGCGACACGTCAGGGGGCAGCGAGCGACCGGGGACACTGGGGACCCCGGGGAAATAGAGGGAACAGGGACACGGGGGGGACACGGGGGCACCGGGGGCTCTGCGGGGGAGGGACGCAAGTGACACCAGGGACTCTGAGGGCACCGGGGACACGGAGGGGACACAGGTGACACCAGGGACACCGGGGGCTCTGCGAGGACGGGCGCACAGGAACACGGGGACACGGGATGGACACGGGACAGACACGGGATGGACACCAAGGATCGAGGGGGCACGGAGGGGACACGGAGGAGGACCCGGGGGACACGGTGGGAGGAGCCGGGAGACATGGAGGGGGACAGGGGACAAGGAGGGGACACGGCAGAGGACCCGGGGGACACGGAGGTGACGCGGGTGCCACCCCGCTGCGGCCGCACCTCGGCCGAGAAGGCGACGCTCAGGTTGTGGCGGTGTCGCCGCTGGAAGTCGCGCACCACGTCGAGGAAGCGGCGCTCCCAGCTCTGCGCCCACTCGAGGCGCGGGTCCCCCCGCGGGAAATTGTTCAGCGAGTAGGTGACAATGAGCGCCTGCGCCTCCGTGTACTCGCCTGCTGCTGGGGACAGCGGTGACAGCGGGGACAGGGAGGACAGGGGACCAGGGAGGAGAGCGGGGGACGGGGGGACAGTAACACAGGTGGGGACAGCGCGAGTACGGGGGAGACGGGGGACAGGCGCGGGGGATGGGGGGCGTACAGTGCGGGGCAGAAGTGACAGTTGTGGGGACAGCGCTAAGGACAGAGGGGGACAGCCCGGGGAAAAGTCAGGAACAGGGCAGGGACAGGGGGGAAAGGGCGCGGTCACTCCCGGACCCCTTTCCGGACCCCCCGGTCCCCTCCCCGGTCACCTCCCGGCCCCTCCGGACCCTCCGACCCCCGTGTTCACCTCCCGTGGTCAGTCCCCGGTCACCCCCCGTCCCCCCCGTACCGCCGTAGCCGCCCAGGGCGATGTACGGGAACACGGGCCCGCCGAACTCGGCCATGCAGCTCAGCTCCAGCGCCGTGATGTCCTTGAAGGAGAGCGGGGAGCTGGTGGCGACAGGGCCGGGGGCGTCAGCGGGGGCTGGGCCCGCCCCGACCCGCCACTCATGGCACGGGGGACACGCGGGTGGTACCGCGGAGTGCCCCGATGGGATGGGGGACATTCCAGAGCCACAGCCGGGCACCCCGCTGGCATGGGGGACACAGGGGTGACACCCCAGAGCCACAGCCTGGCACCCTGCTGGCATGGGGGACACAGGGGTGACACCCCAGAGAGCCCCGCTGGCATGGGGGACACAGGGGTGACACCCCAGAGAGCCCCGCTGGCATGGGGGACACGCGGTGGCACTCCAAAGCCACAGCCGGGAACCCCGCTGGGATAAGGACAGGCGGGTGGCACCCCAGAGCCACAGAGGGCACCCCATGGTCACCGTGCCATGTCCAGCACTCCTGGGCACCACTCCAGCTCCACAACTGGCCACCCCACGGTCACCGCGCTACACTGGACACCCCAAAGATGTCACCACAGCCCCACCATGGGACACCCCATGGCACCGTGGGCACCCCGCGGTCACCGCGCCACACTGGACACCCCCACCGCATCCCCGCCACCCCCCCCTGTCCCCGCTGTCCCCGGCTGTCCCCCCTCTGTCCCCGGGCACCCACTTGACGCAGTAGATGAGGTGGTCCCTCCAGTCCGCGGTGCCCCTGCGGTCGCCATCCTCCTGCGGCGCGGTGGCCGCCAGGCGCGTGCCGTTGTTCTGGAAGTACTGGGTGACACTGGTGACAGCGCAGTCGCCCAGGCCGGGCTCGGCGGGGTTCAGGGGCGCGTAGCACACGTCGCTCAGGGTGACATTCCTGCCCGAGCGCGGCGCCCAGGCCGTGGTGGCCGCCAGCGTGTCCTGCAGCTCCAGCAGCGCCCGCAGCACGTCCTCGGCCAGCACCCCGCTGAAGTTCTTGGTCCCCAGCAGCACGGACTCGTAGGTGGACCCGGGCCGGCCCGGCGCGGTGACAATGACCTGGTTGGTGCGCAGGAACGGCCCGAAGTGGCGGTCGTGGAACGCCTTCTCCTGCCGGGCGCGGCTGGCCGGAGCTGACCACAGCTCCACCGGGTCCGTGGTCAGCTGCAGCCTCACCAGCCCGGCCGAGAGCCCTCCGGCCACCGCCGCGGCCACGAGCAGGCACGGCCCACGGGGTCGAGGCACGGTCGTGCCCCGTGCAGCGGAACGGCTCCGCTCCGGGCTCAGAAGATCCGGCCCGCTGTCGCTCGCCCTCGCTACCGAGCACCCGCTTGCCCGGCGTGCCGGCGACGGCTGCGGCTTGAGCTCCGCTTGCCCGCCGGGCCCTGCGGCGACAGCACGGCGCCAGGGAGAAGCCAGCGAGCACGCGAAGATATGAGCACGCTGTTATGACCGAGGAATCCATCGGCCCTTCCCCAGGCGGAAAGGCGGCGGCGGCCCCGAGGGCGTGACCAGCACCGGGCACGCCAGGGCGCAGTCCTGACACGAGCAGGGCTGCCTGGCAAGCGCTGGGCGCTTGTCACAGGCCACCACGGGCGCGATCCAGCGGGCTCCACGCCTGCGGGCTGCGCGGCCTCGGGCAGCAGCTGGAAGTCGATCTGCAGCGGCGCCAGCCCGTTGTTCTTGTCGCCCTTGGAAGTCCAGCCAGCGCTGCGCCGTGCACAGCTCGGCTCCGTAGCGGCCGCACATGGTGGCGATGGCGAAGCCGCCCGTGGCCGGCAGCCGCACCCCGCGGCACGACTGGAACGCGGCCTCGGCGAAGCGGCGGCGGTAGAACAGGCGGTACTCGAGCACGGCCTGCAGCGGCTCCTGCCCCGGTGTCGCCGTGTAGTTGGTGACGCGGGTGACCTCGGTGAACAGGCTCTGGTCCGGGCTGCAGATGTTGTGGCAGTAGAGGTTGGCGAAGTTGCGGGCGCACGCCGGGCACCGCGCCAGCACCGTGCCCGACAGCCCCACGCTGGCCTGCAGCGCCAGCAGCTGCGAGTACGAGCAGCACACGCGCGCCGTGGCGTTGTCGCCGTCGCCGGGGAGCAGCTCGGGCACACGGAGCGCAGCAGGGCCAGCAGCGTGGCCCGCGCCTTCCCGGGCCGGGCTGTTGGACAGGCAGGGCACGGCCGAGGGCAGCAGCGACACGTTCACCTCGGGGTTGCGGCCGCACTCGCCGTAGAAGGCGCAGAAACCGGCGCGGTGCGTGGGGGTCAGCGAGGCGCCGGCCTGCGGGGACAGCGGGGTGGTGGCGCGGGGGTGGCACCGCGCAGGGGACACCGCGGGGTATTGACGCGTGAGAAGCGGCCCCGAGGGGGCCAGTGCGGGCAAGGGACTGTCCCCACACTCTGCCACCCCCGGCCACTCCAAATGTCACCCGGGGGCAAGGGACTGTCCCCACACTCTGCCACCCCCGGCCACTCCAAATGTCACCCGGGGGCAAGGGACTGTCCCCACACTCTGCCACCCCCGGCCACTCCAAATGTAACCCAAGTGTCACCCGGGGGCACGGGACTGTCCCCAAACTCTGGCCACCCTGGCCGACCGCCCCACCGCCCAAATGGGATTCTGGGGCACCCAATGGGGCCAGGTGGTTCCCCACGTTCTTGGCCCCCACCGCCGCTGTCAAAACGGGGGTGGGCAAAATTCCTCTTTTTTTCATGGGGTTTTTTGTGGTGT
>VKON01001237.1:0-23989 GCA_009741485.1 Malurus cyaneus samueli
GGGGTGGGTGATGGTTTTGGGATCTGGGCTCCTTGGGATGGTTTTGGATCTGGAGTGTTATGATTTCGGGATCCCACGTGGTGGGCTAGTTTGGGATTCAGGATGGGCGGTTTGGGATGGGATGGGATGATTTGGATCCAGGATATGATGATTTGGGATCGGGTGGGATGGTTTGGTGATCCCGGTGGGCAGTTTTGGTGATTCCCGGTGGGGCAGTTTGGGATCAGGAGTGGGCGGTTTGGGATCTGGGCTGGGATGATTTGGATCCGGGCTGGGACATGGTTGATCTGGATTGTGGATGATTTGGATCCCAGTGGGCATTGGGATCAGGAGTGGGGGCGGTTTGGGATTGGGTTGATGGGTGATTTGGGATCCGAGGATATGATGATTTGAGGATCCGGGATGGATGGTATTTGGGATCCCCAGCCCAGCGCTGTGTCCCCGGCGGGGTCTGTATGCGGCCGCTCCCTTTGGGACTCTCAGCGGGCCGGGTGGGAGCGGGCCGCGCTTCGGGCTCGGGGAATGGTGGAGGGATGGATGTAGGATCACGTCACGTTTCCCCGGATCAATGACGATTTCGGGTCGGCAGTTATTAGCCCAGTGCCATAACCATCTGCAAACCGCAAAACTCCGATGATGAATCTCCGCTCCGCCTCCTCACGGGGTTTTTGAGCAGCCGAGTCCCTCCCGGCACCGCTTCCATCCGGGACGACACAAATCACGACATTTGTGCACCAAATCACCGCATTTTGGGCAATAAATCGCCGGGCTGCGTGTTTTTTTCCAGCGCTCGGCAGCGGCTGGGGGTAAATCTGGGTGCTGCGGTGGCTCCTGGGGATTGTCCCGTCCCGGGGCCCCAGGGGAGGGAACTGGGACTTTTCATGCACTGAATGATGGAAATGAAGGTGTGGTGCGGTAAGCTGCAGGATTTCCACCCCAGGGAGATCTCCCCCCGTGCCCCCGCAACCCCTGGGTTGCCCCTCTGGGGATTTTGGGGTCCGTGGGGTGTCGGTGCCAGCAGCAGGCTGTCCCGGAGTGTCGCGATGTCCCTGACCCCTGCCAGCCTCGGCGTTCTTTTTTAAAGCCGTTTTTTGGGGGTATTTCTGGTTATTTTTGTCTGCTGTCCGCTGCGTCTCCTGCTCGTCCTTGGTGTGTCCCCTTTACCACCAGATAAAAATACAATCCATTTAAAATAAATAAAAATAAAATAAAATAAATAAATAAAATAAAATAAAATAAAATTAAAATAAAATAAAATAAATAACAATAAAAGAACAAGCGGCCACGGCTGCTTCCAGGCAGGGCCACGCAGCACTTTCCAGCGGCGAAGGGGGAACCTGCCGGGAAAGAAAAGGGGATCGGATGCGGGAGAAGGCTCAGAGAGCCCGGCTGCATTCCGCTGTGCGCAATTAACGCCGGCGTTAATGAGAGTCAGCTCGCCAGGGGACACCCGGGGCCGCGCATGTCCTTTTTCCCGCGGATCCGGGCTCATCCCGTCCCGGGAATGCTCCGATCCCACCCGCGGCCCCTTCGCTCTCTGGCGGCCGGGACGCGCTTTGCCCGTCCGGGACACTGGAACTGCGGAACCCCAGCGTTCAAAGGACGGAAACCCCTTCCGTGCTCGTGCTGTCCCGGCTGGCGGACCGGGGATGTGCGGGGCCGGGATGCAGAAGGAGCCTCGGGGCGCAGATTCCGCGTTCCCCATGCGCTCCGCAGCCGGCGGAGCAGGATGCTCCCCCCGAGATCGTGACTATGCCACACCATTCGAAGCGCTCTGGCCGGGATGGAAGAGTGCCAGCTTTTCCTGCCTTTCTGCGAGCCCGATTTTGGCCCCTAAAGTGTTAAGTAGTGCTAAGTCCCATAAAATTACCCTTTCAGCTACTATTTCTGCACAAAAGGCTCTCCGCCACGAGATATGCAAGCATCTGATGAAGTAATATGTCTATTTCATTTTGTGACCATTTATTTTAACGGGAAAAGAAAAAAAAAAAAAAATAAAAAAAAAATCAGGCCCCAACACCACCCAGTCAGAAAGACTCTTTAATTGAAGCTCTATTGCCTTGCGTAACTTGCTATTAAATTTATAATCTGCTGATTCCTTTTCCACCACCACTTTAAAACTTTCCTGGTTATAATTAGAACCATTTAAAACCAATTTGACACTCCTCGGATGATGCAGTTCAGATGCTTAATATGGTGAGACTTTGGTGAAAGGACGCTCGAGGGGCTGCGAGCATGCTGGGGCTGCCTCGGGGAGGATCAGCCCCGGGAGCTGCTCCTGCTCGGGGTTATCGGCTCGGGGAAATGAGCTCCCGTGGGAGATCTTCCTGCCAGAGCCCCCCGTGGTGCCGAGGTGCTGCCGCTCCGTGCGGGGCAGGGCAATTTTGGGGCCCCGGTTCATTCTTGAGCGCCCCCCGGTTCATTTTGGGGAGCCCACCTGTTCCTTTGGGAGCCCCCGGTTCATTTTGGGAGCCCCCCGTTGGATTTTGGGAGACCCCCCGATCAATTGGGAGCCCGTGTTCATTTTGAGAGCCCCCCCGTCATTGGAGAGCCCCCGGTTGGTTTTGAGCCCCCCGATCAAATTGGGGAGCCCCCCGGTTCTTTTGGGAGCCCCCCAGTTCATTTTGGGAGCCCCCCGGTTCATTTGGAGCCCCGGTTCCTTGGGAGCCCCCCCAGTTTTTCCCATTTTTTTGGGAAGACCCCCGGTTCATTTTGGGAGCACCCCGTTCATTTTGGGAGCCACCCGGTTCATTTTGGGAGCCCCGATCAAATTGGGAGCCCCTCGTCCATTTTGGGATGCCCCCGGTTCACTTTGGGAGCCCTGGTGTCATTTGAGAAGCCCCGGTTCATTTTGGGAGCCCCCGGTTTCATTTGGAGCCCCCTGTATTTTGGGGCCCCCGTTCATTTTGGGAGCCCCCGGTTTGGTTTGGAGCCCCCGGTCATTTTGGGAGGCACCCCGGTTGTTTTGGGAGCCCCCCGATCAATATTGGGACCCCCGGTTCCTTTTGGGAGCCCCCGGTTCATTTGGAGCCCCGGTTGGTTTGGGAGCCCCTCGGTTCATTGAGAGCCGGTCCATTTGGGAGCCCCGGTTCATTTTGAGGAGCCCCGGTTTCATTGGAGCCCTCTGGTTCTTTGAGAGCCCCCCGATTCATTTTGGGAGCCTCCCCGATCCGTTTGGGAAGCCCCCCGTTCAATTCGTTTTGGGAGCCCTCTCGGTTCATTTGGGAGCTCGGTTTCATTTTGGGAATCCCCCGGTTCTTTTGGAATCCCCCGGTTCATTTTGCGAGCTCCCCCGGTTCGTTTTGGGAGCCCCCGGTTCATTGGAGCTCCCGGTTCATTTTGTGGCACCCCGGTTCATTTGCGAGCCCCCCGTTCATTTTGGGAGCCCTTCGGTTTCATTTGGGGAGCCCCGCGGGTCATTTTGAGAGCCGCCGGTTTTTCCCATTTGGGGGGAAACCCCCCCGGTTGGTTTTGGGAGCCCCGCCGATCAAATTGGGAGCCCCCCGGTTCCTTTGGAGCCCCCCGGTTATTTGAGAGCCCCCCGGTTCGGTTTTGGTAGCCCCCGATTCATTTTAGAAGCACCCGGTCATTTTGGAGCCCCCCGAGCTCTCCCCTCCTTTGTGCCGGGTGAGTGATGCCCCTAAGCCGATCACGCCCCGATGCTAGGAACTTGGTGCTTCAGTGAGGAAAAAATCCCGAGGCAGGGCTGAGAGGCGAATTTTTGGCAAAGAGGAACATTCAGGTTTGTGGATCTTGCCCTGGCAGCAACGCCTCTCCATTGCTCAGGCAGATGCCTCGGAGCGATGCTCGCCGAGCGCTGCCTTTAGGGCGGATTTTCGGGGAGCTGAGGAGTCGCTGTTCCCCGGGAGAGCAAACAGAGGAACCGCGGTGGGGCCTGGCCGAGCTCCGGCTGCCACTTCTGCAAAATCCTTCCCGCTCGCCGGCGTTATCTGCCACCCTCGATGCTATCGGGGAACGCGCCGAGCTCCGGGCACATCCCCGCCCGCCCGGCCCGCGGATCCCGCAGTCACGCATCTCCGCTCTCACCTTCTGCTTCCTTCTGCTTTTGGTTCGGCTCGCCAGGAGCCGCCCCGACCCCGCAGCTTCCTCAGGCCCCGCCGGGACCGTTTCCCCACCGGGCACCCCCGGGGATGCGGGGAAGGCGCCGCTTTGGGTTCCATCCCCGCATTCCTCGGGGAAGGGCCGTTCCCGGTTCCGCCATTCCCGGTTCCCCGGCCGTGTCCCGGTTCACGACCATTCCCGCGTCCCCGGCGCGTTCCCCTGCCGATTCCCTGTTCCGCCACCGTTCCCGTTCCCAGCCCGCTCCAGGGCAGTTCCCGGTTCGCCGCCAGTCCCTGGTTCCCCGCACTTCCCGGTTCTTCTGCGAGCTCCCGGCCGTCCCGGATTGTCCGGCCCATTCCCAGCCGTCTTCCCGCGTTCCCGGCCCGTTCCCCGCCATTCCCGGTTCCCGGCGTTTCCCCGTTCCCCTCTGCAGTTCCCGGTTCCACACCATTCCCGGTTCCCGGTTCGGTTCCCGGTTCCCGGCGTTCCCCGTTTCCCCGCATGCAGTTCCCGGTTTCCCGTTCCCGTCTGTTCCCGGTTCCCGGCTGTTCCTGGTTCCCCACCATTCCCCATTCCCGGTCGTTCCCGGTTCCCGGTCGTTCCCGGTTTCCTTGACCCACCATTCCCCGTTGCTCCGCCTTTTCCCACATTCCCGGAGTTCCGGTTCCCCGGCCCGGTTCCCGTCCCGTTCCCAGCCTTCCCGCCATTCCCGGTTCCCTGCTGCAGTTCCAGCTCCCGCTCTCCCCGGGGCCGTGTTTTTTGGGGTGAAATCCTCCGCGTTTGGGGCTGCCGAGGCTCCCGGCTGGGTTCGTTCACCCCTTCCAGCTGTCCCCAGCGCATCTCGGGCCGTTCCGGCCATCCTGCCGGGGTCGTTTGCCCCTTTTAGGGCCGTTTGCCCCTTTTAGGGCCAGCCCTCCCCATTTCCTTGCCCTCTCTGCTCTGTCCCGTTTTTCCTCTCCCCTGTCCCGCTGTCCCCCCCGCTCTCCCCGCTGTCCCTCGCCGTGCCCGGTGCCCGCGGTGGTGCCGTGCTCCGCTCCCGCAGTGCCAGGCTGGCTGTGCCAGGAGGCCAAAAAAGAAGGAAATTGTGAATTTTTCCCCCATCCAGGCCCCTACAGTGGGACAGAGACTGGGGATGAGGAGCTGCAGCCGCCGTGTCGCCTCTGCAGGGCCGGGTGGCGTCACTGCCTGGGCACATTGGCGTTGTTTGGGTTGTTTTGTTATTTTTTTTAAATACACAAATTCCAATTTTTTTTTTCCATTTGAATTTTTTCCCTCCTTCTTTCCTCCCCCATCTTCCGCCCTGGAGCACCATCAACCCCCCAGAGGTTATTTATGCTTTTGTCTAATCTCTGCTGCTTGGCTTTGGGTTAGGCTGTTCCTTTTTTTTTTTTTTTTTTTTTTTTTTTTTTCTTTTAATTGATTTTTATTCCACCCCCTTCCCTTGCTACTTCGTAATTTTTCCCAACTTTGGAAAGCGCAACTTTGGAGTGGCCAAAGGCGAAAAAAAAAAAAAACAAAACAAGGGCTATTTCTTGCGCGCCTCAGTAACTTTGGCAAAAATGCTGCGTGCCCTGGAGCGCGGCGGGGGGCGTAACGAGAACCAGGGGCTGCGAGCTCCGGCCAGACCGAGTAAAATTAGCCCGGGGGGCGGAGAAGGGGAAACGGATCCATCCGGGAGACTCCGTGAAGTCGCAGATGCTTGGGATGGGAGCGAGCGGGATGCGCCTCGGAAAGCTCTATCCCGTGCGGTCGGGCCCGGGGGGTTTGTTTGTTGGTTGGTGAGCGCGGCTCTCAGACCAGCCCGGGCCGCTGGGCCTGGCTTAACCCCGAGCTGGGGCATTTCCCGGGATGATCTCCCCAAAAAAGGGTATCTGTCCCTCCTGCGGGAATTCCGGTGCTGAATCTCCCAAAAAAGGGCAGCTTCCATCCATCCTTGAGGCATTTCTCCGGGCGATCCCCAAAAAGAGCAGCTCCATCTCATCCTGGGGCATTTCCCGGGCTGATCCCCCCAAAAAAGGGTAACTCTGTCCCATCCTGGGGAATTTCCCGGGCTGATTTCCCCCAAAAAGAGCGGCTCCATCCCCTCTTGGGGGCATTTCGGGCTGATTCTCCCAAAGAGCCCCATCTGGGCGGTTTTCCCGGGCTGATCCCCCAAAAAAGGGTAACTCTGTCCCATCCTGGGGGCATTTCCTGAGCTGGTCCCCTAAAAAGAGCAGCTCCATCCCATCCTGGGGACATTTCCCGGGCTGTTCCGGAAACAAGAGTGGCTCCATCCCATCCTGGGGGGCATTTCCAGGGATGATCTCCCAAAAGGGTGACTTTGTTCATCCTTGGGGCATTTTCCGGGCTGATTCCCCAAAAAGGGCAGCTCCATCCCATCCTGGGGACATTTCCCGGGCTGATCTAGAAACAAGAGTGGCTTCATCCCATCCTGGGGGCATTTCGCGGGCTGATTTCCCCCAAAAAGGGCAGCTCCATCCATCCTGAGGGCATTTCCCGGGCTGATCCCCCCAAAAAAGCGGCTCCATCCCATTCTGGGGCGCACAGAGCGAGGTCCCCGCGTGGAGTCGCCTGTCCCGGTCCCATTCCTCCTGTCCCTGTCCCATCCCACGGGGACACCGCACCCTCCCGGGGCTGCCTGGACCCTTCTGCCTCTGAGAAGATAAAAAGAACCCTTTTTCCACCCGAAACGCCGCCTTCCCAAACACCGACAGGGCGAGTTTGGCTTTTGGAGCCGCAGCTCAGCGAACGGGGAGGAACCCGCGGATTTTGGGGCTCCCTGCTCATCTCCCGGCGTGTTCCGGGCCAGGAGGAGAATGCGATGTCCCCACTCCTTTGTCTGCTCGGAGCTGTCCCCTCGGGGACCTCGCCCTGCAGAAACTTTGCCCCCTCGGCCCAAAGTTGCCGTGTCCCCGAGGCCGCCCCCGGCGCGGTGACACCGCCAGCAACTTAGCCGGCCTCTGGCAGTCCCAGCATGGATCGGCGTTGCCCCGACTTTCTTGAGTCGGGAATTCTCTCCATTTGCTCTATTGATTTGAATTTTAAAGTGAGGGGGATAATGCTGGTTTTAATGCTGTTTTTATTGTGCCGGGTGAGGAGCCGGCGGGGCCGCGGGCGCTGCGGGATAAATGGTTTTTGTCGCGTTTTTGGTGATCCCGAGGGTGCTGCCGCAAGGGGTGAAGGGCGATTTTTGGGTTTTCCCCGTGGCATTGTAGGTTTGTCTTTCTGGGGTCTCCAGGCCGTGCTGAGTGTCCACAAATCCCTTCCACCCTCCCTGCAAACCCAACCCAAGCCGGTCCTCTGCACACCTTGGGTGGGCCTCCCACATTAATATTAAATGGGGAGAAAATTACCTTAATCAAGTCTAAGCAGAATTGATTAATATTTTAGTAAAAACCTCACGCTGGAGTTTAACAGACTGGTTAAATCTCAGCTGGAAAAACCACTGTGGTTCCCCACCAGGTTTTTTTTTTTTTCCCTTTAAACCCAGCCTGGTTTCCACGGGCCCTCTGTGGGGTCTGCACTGGGGTTGCTGGGGAGCTCTTTGCCCTTTCTCTGAGCGAATAATCAGCGGTTTGAAAAGGCCCCTTCTCCCCCTCCCAGCTCCCTTTTATAGGTACAATAATCAGATAAAATATTTCTGGAAGACTATTTACAAATCTCCCCCCATCCCCATCAATCTTACGGTTAAGAAGGAGCGGAGGAAGAAATCTTAACCTCAAGAAGCTGCTAATGCAACCGAGCTCTTTAATGGCGGGGTGGAGATCTGCTTTTTTTTCCTGCTGCCATTACCATGGAATACATAATAACATCAATAATTAAATATAAATTGGATTTAATATTTTATGCTGGCGACATGTAATTTACACTCTAGCCGAGAAATCAAAAGGTCACGTCTGAAGAGAAGGCGAGGAGGGGAAGGGAGAGGGGGCTGCTCCCCGAGAGGAGGCGAGGAGGGGAAGCAGAGCTTTGTTTGGGGTGAAAAATGAGGATTTTTGGTGGGCGTGTGGAGGTGCGGGGGTTTTTCCTGCTCTGTCCAGTGCTGGGTTTGGCATTGTGGTGGTTTTAGGAGATGCTGAGGGGCATGTGGACCCGTCCCCGTCCCCACTGTCCCCAAAAGGAGATGCCAGCAGAGCTCTCCCCATCGATTCGGGTTCTCTCGGGGCAAATTTTGGGTGCTCTGGGGCGCGTTTTGGGTGCTCTCGGGGCATTTGGGCTGTCTCTCAGGAGATTTGGGTTCTCTCGGGGCAAATTTTGGCGCTGCACTCGGTGGCAGTTTTGGGTTCTCTCAGGGCAGGTTTTGGTGCTTTGGGGCGATTTTGGGTGCTTCTGGGGCAGATTTTGGGTTTCTGGGGCAGACGTTTTGGGTGCGCGATCGGTGGCAGATTTTGGGTGCTCAGGGCAGGTTTTGGGTTCCTCCGGGCAGAGTTTTGGTGTTCTCTCGGGGAGATTTGGGTGCTCTGGGGCAGGTTTGGGTGCTCTCGGGCAGATTTTGGGTCTCTCGGGCAGATTTGGGTGCTCTTGGGGCAGATTTTTGCGGTGGCTCTCGGGGCAGATTTTGGGTCTCTGCCAGCGGAGCAGCTCCATTAACGCCACGGTCATTCAGGAACCGCCCGGTTTTTTTCTGGAACGAGCAGATTTTCAGTTTTTCGTTCTTCCCTTCCCCGCTGGGTCATCCCAGACTTTGGCCAATTTTCCTGTTCACCCTCGGGATTTCGTGCCGGGTTCTGACCGCCCCAACTCTCTTCACCACGAGTTTTATTAATTAATTTCCACACGGATTCATTATAAATAGCAGAAATAAAGTCCCTCTTGGGCAGGAATTGTGTTTTTCCAATTTTCCAACCCTCGATTTTTATCTCTGCCTTGTCTGGGGATGAAGAACCCTCAGCAAGGAGGAAACTTTGGCGTGGGGAGGGAGGATCCACCCCGGATAAATTCCTGCTCAGGACTGCGGGCAGGGAGGTTTGGGGCTCCTGGGGCTGCCCAGGTTTCTCTGCAAAGTCCTCTTCTGCTTTTTGAAGGGTTGTGCAACGCATCTGGGCAAAGCCATTCCTGATTCTTCTTCTCCTTCTGCCCCCGGGTGGCTCAAAGTGGGGAAGTTGGGGGGAGGCGGCCCCGGGGGTGGTTGGGTTTGGGGTCTCACCTGGCACGAACGCGGCCGGGGCAGGTGGAGCTGCTGGGGATGTGAAATCTCAGCCGAGGCTTCGGGCAGGGAGTGAATCCTCTTTGTGCTCTTCGGGGAGGATCTGGGGGTTTGGGGTTGGGACAGGAATGATCCTTTTTGTGTTTCCATGGGAGAGATTTGGGGGGGGTCAGGGTTTAGGAGGTGAATCCTCTTTGTGTTCTTTGGGGAAGCTGCGGGGTTTTAGGGTCGGGCAGGGAATGATCCTTTTTGTGCTCCATGGAGGGGTTTTGGGGGTTTGGGTTCGGTCAGGGAATGAATCCTTTTTGTACCCCACGTGGAAGCTCTGGGGTTTGGGAGGTGGCGGATGACCCTTTTTGTGCTCTTGGGAGGTTTTGGGGGTTTAGGATTGGACAGGGAATGACCCTTTTTGTGTCCCACGGGAGGCTCTGGAGATTTGGGTTTGGGGTCGGGCAGGGAGTGAATCCTTTTTTTATATCCCATGGAGAGGCTCTGGGGTTTGGGTTTGGGTCGACAGGGAATGATCTTTTTATGTGCTCCTCGGGGAGACTCTGGGGTTTGGGGGCTGGATTAGACAGGAATGATCCTTTTTGTGCGCCCATTGAAAGGGTGTGGGGGGTTAGGGTCAGATAGGGAATGAATCCTCTTTGTGCTCTTTGGGGAAGCTGAGGGGGTTAGCGGTTGACAGAATGACCCTTTTGTGCCCCATGGGGAGGCTCTGGAATTGGGCTATGGCTGGGGTTGGGGTCGGACAAGGAGTTGGAATCTTTTTGTGCCCATGGGAGGCTGAGGCTCTGGGGGTTTGGGGTGGGACAGGGAATGATCCTTTTCGTGCTCCTCGAGGAGGTTTTGGGGGTTTGGGGTCAGGCAGGGAATGAATCCTTTTTGTGCCCCATGGAGAGGCTGTGGAGGTTTGGGATCTGTCCCAATTTGGGGTCTGTCCTCTCCTTTATCAGAGGAGAAGGAACGATTTAATGAATGGCGAGGGGATGGGACTGCACCCGCCCTCTTGGGGCTCCTTCCATGGATTTATTCCATTTTTCCGCGTCAGCCACGGAAAATGTTCATAAATCCCAGATTCTCGCAGCTTCTGGTGCCCCTGGAAATGGAAACACCTGGTTTTCAAAGGGCACTCCTGACTCTTGATCGCTCCTAATGGCACATTTTGATTTTATGGATGGGATAATGTGACCGGGGGGCTTGGATCGCTTGGCAGAGGGAACGCTGGGGCTCTCTGAGGCTTTGAAGTTTGGGAGTTTCTGGTGGAGGAAGATTTTAGATGGAGAAAGGAGGTTTTAGGTGGAAAAAGGAGGTTTTTGGTGAAGCAGAAAATTTTGGGGTGACAGGTGAAGGTTTTCTGTGGAAGATCAGGACCCTTTTCTGCCTCTTTTTGGGGACAAAACCACAACAAATCCTGTGGAAATGGCCCAGAAATCACCTCAGACCCACTTTTAATGCACCCCGGACCCTCCTTTGCCTCTTTTTGGGGACAAAACCACAACAAATCCTGTGGAAATGGCCCAGAAATCACCTCAGACCCACTTTTAATATATCCAGGACCCTTCTCTGCCTTTTTTGGGGCATAAAACTCCAACAAACCCAGTGAAAAATGGCCCAGGAGTCACCTCAGACCCAGTTTTAATGCACCAAAACCCCGAGGAGCCCCACGCCATCCCCGCTCCGAAGGGCACAACAACTTTAATCCTCCCAGGGCTGCAGGAAGGATTGTTTTCCATCTTTATCCATCCCCAGGTGCAGCAGCGATGGCTCCCTCCAGGCCGTTCAGAGGCTTTTAAGGGCTCGGAGAGGCGCGGGCAGCGCTTTGTAAGGTGCGGCTTTATGGGCGGGGAGGGCGGCCCTGAGGGGCTGCAGAGGGCGGGTGATGGATGGAGAGGATTCCATCCCTGGGAGCTGATGGATGGAGAGGATTCTGATCCATGGATGGAGAGGATTCTGATCCATGGATGGAGAGGATTCTGATCCATGGATGGAGAGGATTCTGATCCATGGATGGAGAGGATTCTGATCCCTGGATGGAGAGGATTCTGATCCCTGGATGGAGAGGATTCTGATCCATGGATGGAGAGGATTCTGATCCATGGATGGAGAGGATTCTGATCCATGGGTGGAGAGGATTCTGATCCATGGATGGAGAGGATTCTGATCCCTGGATGGAGAGGATTCTGATCCCTGGATGGAGAGGATTCTGATCCATGGAGTGGAGAGGATTCTGATCCATGGAGTGGAGAGGATTCTGATCCATGGATGGAGAGGATTCTGATCCATGGATGGAGAGGATTCTGATCCATGGGTGGACAGGATTCTGATCCATGGATGGAGAGGATTCCATCCCTGGATGGAGAGGATTCTGATCCATGGATGGACTGGATGGAGAGGATTTTGATCCATGGGTGGAAAAGATTCTGATCCATGGATGGAGAGGATTCCATCCCTGGGAGCTGATGGATGGAGAGGATTCTGATCCCTGGATGGACAAGATTCTGATCCCTGGGAGATGATGGATGGAGAGGATTCCATCCCTGGATGGAGAGGATTTCATCCCTGGGATGGGAGAGAGATTCTGATCCCTGGATGGAGAGGATTTCATCCCTGGGAGCTGATGGATGGAGAGGATTCTGATCCATGGATGGACAGGATTTAATCCCTGGATGGAGAGAATTCCATCCCTGGATAGAGAGGATTCCATCCATGGATGGAGAGGATTCTACCTGGATAGAGAGATTTCATCCTGGATTAGAAGGATCTGATCCTGGATGGACAGATAATCCTGGATGGACAGGATTCTGATCCATGGATGGAGAGAATTCCATCCCTGTGAGTTGATGGATGGACAGGATTCTGATCTCTGGATTTCATCCCCAGGAGCTGATGGATGGACAGGGTTCAATCCTGGATGGACAGCGATCCCCAATCCCCTGGATGGAGAGATTCATCCCGGGAGCTGAATGGAGGACAGAAAACATGCTTTATTTTTTTTTTTTTTTTTTTTTTTTTTTTGTTTTTGTCTTTAGGCTTAAGGCGCCAAAATCACAGAATTCCGGGATCCCAGAACGGTTTGAGGTGGAAGGGACCTCAAAGCTCATCCAGTGCCACCCCTGTCATGGGCATGGACACTTTCCACCATCCCAGGTGGCTTTGGGCACTGCCAGGGATCCAGGGACACCCCGTGCCAGGGCCTTCCACCCCCTGAGTGACCAATTTCCTCCCCACACCCCACCTGAATTCCTCCTCTCTAAATTTAAACCGATCCCCGCTTTATCCTGTCCCTCTCTGTTCACTGAAATTCCCTCTCCCCGTTTCCCATTAACCCTTTAAGGGCTGTGAAAGGGAACTCTCTCCGCCCGCAGAGCCCTCGGGGGTGCCTCGAGCTTTAATTTCATCCAGCTCCGGGGTGAAATCCACCCCAAAAAGGATTTCGCTGCTCATTTTTGGGATCCCGGACACTTCTCTGCTGTCCCGCGGCTCTTTGTTCGCAGCGATCCGGAGCGATTCCAGCGCACCAAGCGCTCCCCAAACCCCACCCGTCTGTCACGTCCCATTAGCTTCGAGTTCAGCGCTAATCCCTGCCCTGAAATGCATAATGAAAGACGTTCAAAATATATCAAAATGGCATCGGTATTGATTTATTAATGCTAGGGAATGCTGCCCTAATTGAATTTAGGTCCAGGAAGTCAGTTAATGCAGCTGACAGCGATACAGGAATTCAATCTCCCCAGCGCACTGAGTTAGGGCTGTTTTCTCCTCTCTTTGTTGTCAGTTGGATAAATAACAAATCAATTTAAATTTCAACGAGGTTGCTAAAAACAAGGCAGCCTGTGCTGTGCCCGGGGCCGATGGCTCAGCGGGGTTTGGGCTGCAGGGGAAGGTCAGGGGGTTCCTCAGAGGACACCCCTGGGTGCCCTCGGGGTCCGCTGGTGCTGGGAACAGGGTTTGTCCCGGCTCCGGGTGAGGGATTTGTGAATAAATCCCGGTTTTGTTGTTTTCCCGCTGCTCCTGACCTGGAGGATTCGGAATCTTTTCCAAACCCCGCCTGGGCTGGGCTCTGCAGCTCCTGGGGTGCCACCGTCCTTTTCCCGGGCTCAAGGGGTGCCTGGCCCGCCCAGAAACCCCAAAATTCCCTGTTTTTTTTGGGGTGGAATCAGAGATCTCGACAAACCACCCAATTGGGTGCTGCACCTTCACTTTTGGGTGTTGAACCCCCCCCTTAACTCTCGATTCAATTTCAGGCAAAAAAACATTCTTTCCTAATCGAGTTTAGGATTAAACCACCAACGCTGCCAGCCTGGAATGGCAGAGCCCAGCCCTTCAGAACCGTCATTTTAAATTTCTTAGGGATTTTTTTTTTTTTGAAAGTTTAAGCTCCAAACCCCCAACCTTAATCCCGTGTTTGCTCTCCAGCCCTGCTGGGGTTGGTATGGTCAAGGAGGCAGAGGAGGCCGAGTTAATTAAATCAACAGCTAACAGTGGAGGTTACCCACAAAAGTGAACCCTGGTGCCCCTAAAACCACTGACCAGAGAATGGCTGGAAAAAAACAAAACCACAGTTGGAGTGAAATGGAAAAAGAAATCTTCGGCTCTATATCACTTCAGGCGGCCACAGGTATCAGAATATTAATTGCTCTTTGACTTGATTTTGTTGTGGGATTAAGGGCACATTGTGGCTTATGAAGATGCTGTAGGAGCCACAAGGATGGATGCAGAATCCATCCCCGGAGCGTTTGTGAGCCTGCAGGAATGCAGGGCGCTGCCGCGGGAGCTGCGGGCTGCCCGGGGCGTTCGGAGCTCTCCCTGTGCGGGTGTTCCTCTCCGGCAGCTCCGAGGGTGCGCCGGGGGCTGAGCGCGGTCCCCCCGAGGGTTTGGGGGTGGTGATTTCCCTGCTCTGCCTCCTCTCTGTCCCCAAACCCTGAGGGAGGGTCCAGCAGGGATCCCCTCGGGGGAAAAACACCTGGAATGGTTTGAGCAGGGGTGAGCAGCGCATTGGGATTTCCTCTCTGTGCACGGGGCTGTCCTCTGGCGCTGGAGGATTCAGCTCTTGTCCCTGAGTGTCACTGTCTCTTCTGGACATCACTGTCCCTTCTGCCTGAGTGTCACCGTCCCTTCTGGACATCCCTGTCCCTTCTGGGCATCCCTGTCCCTTCTCCCTGACTGTCACTGTCCCTTCTCCTGGGCATCTCCATCCTTTATCTCCAAGTACCTCCATCCTTTTTCCTGGGTTGTCCCCATCCTCTCCCAGGGTGTCCCCGTCCTCTCCCGGGTGTCCCCATCCCCTCCCAGGGTGTCCCCAACCCTTTCTATGGGTGTCCCTATCTCCTCCCAGGGTGTCCCCATCCTCTCCTCTGTGTCCCCATCCACTCCCGGGTGTCCCCATCCTCTCCCGGGTGTCCCCATCCCTTTCCCGGGGTGTCCCCATCCCCTCCCAAGGTGTTCCTATCTCTTCCCAGGGTGTCCCCATCCCCTCCCGGTCTGTCCCCGTCCCCTCCCGGTCTGTCCCTGTCCCGCAACCCCCGCGAAGGCCGAACGAGCCGGCTCAGGCCGAGCCTTTCCTGCGGTGCAGTTTTAATTTCCTGGGCAGAGCGGCCGTGCCGGCAGATGAAAGCGGAGATTTCCCGGTGGTGCAGCCGCAGCCCGCACGGCCGCGGCCGGAGCGGAGCGAACAAAGCCGCTCTTTATCCCCCAGCCCGGATCCATCAGCCCGAGATGTTCATTAGAGCCCAAATTACCCCTGAAAGGCCGTGCTCGGGAGCCTCAGCCTTGGCAGCCAGCAATAACTTTATTTTTTCCATCAAGCTGTTGCCGTTTTGGGAGGGGTTGGGGTTGTTTTCCTTTCTGGTCGCGGGGGTTTTTAGGGTTTATTTTGCTGGGTTTGTTGTAGATGTGTTTCACTGATGCAATAATTCAGATTTTCTGCCTGCTCCTGCCTGGTCAGAGGTTTCCTGCCCGCTGTGGGTGTTCGCTGGGTGGCCGAGGAGGAGGATAAAGGGATATTGGGAGGAGGAGGAGGAGGATGAAGGATATTGGCAACCTGTGCCCTCTGGGAGGGATGGAAACCTCCAGCTGCAGTCACAGCCCGGGTCAAGCCCTCATTTCCATCCCTTTCCCTTCTCCTCCGGGTGTCCCCAGGCCCGGGGGACGCTCAGAGTGACCCGAGCTCTGTCCGGTGGCCCGGCCGCGGGGACGAAGCTGTGGCCGGGCGGTGACAGCGACGCTGCTGCTCCTGGAACTGGGAGAGGAGCTAAAGGAGAAGTTGGATGTTGGTGAACCACCTCGTGTGGCTCCGTCCCCGGGTCACCCCGGGCTCTGTGCAGCCCTGACGGTGGCCAAGGGCAGTTTGGGCTCCTGGTGGCCACCTCGCCCTGCTCTGTGCCAGGAGAAGGGAGGGACCCACCAAAGCCATCGTGGTGACACCTGCGGGGCCGGGACTGGTGTCACCCCGGGCTCTGTGCAGCTCTGACGGTGGCCAAGGGCAGTTTTGGGGTCCCTGGTGGCCCCCTCGCCCTGCTGGTGGTGCTTGAGGCTGTGCCAAGAGGAGGGAGGGACCCCCAAAGCCATCGGGGTGACACCTGATCTGTGTGTGTGTCACCAGGACCGGCGTCACTCCGGGCCAGGAGCGCAGGGGGAAGCGGGAGAGGCCCCCGAGGGGTGAGCGCTGCTGGAACAGAGAAAAGGAAAGAGAAGCGAGGACCGGGAGGCTGCCGGAACCCGCTCGGGGGCTTTCCCTGCCCCACAAGGGCGAGCTCAGCTTTGGGCAGTGCCAGGCGGGCACTGATCACTGTCCTGGCCTTTCCCAGGCCGAGCTCACCCTTTGGCCAGCTCTGGTGGCTTCTCCCGTCCCTCGCTGTCCCCGTACCTGCATTCCCCGCACCTTTTGGTGCCGTTTCGCACCCCCCGGCCCTGTCGCTGGTTTTCAGGCATTAAGCGAGGCCCCGGGGAGCCGGGAGAGCCCGGCCCACCCTCCCTGGAGGAGCGCATTAACGAGCCCCCGTTTATTTATCTCAATCCCGGCATCTTCGCAGGCGCTGCCAGCCCGGCCCCGTAATGGCTCATTAATGAGTTTTCAGCTCGCCTTGGCAAGCGAGGAGGCTCAGAAATGCTTTTATGGCAAAAGGAGCTCAGGAGCGCCTTGCTGGTTGCCTCCAAACTCCCAGCGAATAAATGAATAATAGAGAAATGGATGAATAATGGATATTTCAGGGGATCGGGCAGTGCCAGGCGGGGAAAACCCGTCCGTGTGCCAGGAGAGCGGGACACGCTGGCAGTGCCAGCACGGGAGGGTTGGGTGGCTGCAGGTGACAAAATCCGCTCCGGGGTGCGGTTCCTCGGGGTGCCGTGCCCAGGCTGTGCCCGCAGGAGGTGGCAGAGCCCGCTCGGACACCGCTCCCTGTGCCAGGACCCGCTGGACACGCCGGGTGAGGAGCGAGCGGGGCCGCGCTGCTGCTGCAGATCCGCTCGGGGAGGCGGCACCGCCGGCGGGGGACGCGGGGTGGCCACGGAGCGGGGTCCGGTGACCACGGGGAAGGGTCCGGTGGCCACGGGGAGGGCTCCGGCCGTGTCCGGGCTGCCCTGGCCGGCACTCGCCGCTGTCCGGAGGCGCCGGAGCGCCGTGCACTAGAGGGAGACAAAGCCCTGCGCTCGGCTGGGGGGTGAGGGTGCCCGGGGGTGGAAATGGGAATGGGAATCTTATGGGATGGGAAACCCATGGGAATGGGAATGGGAATGGGAATGGGATGGGAAACCCATAGGAATGGGAATGGGTGCCGCAGGGGGTGGGAATGGGAATCCTATGGGATGGGAAACCCACGGGAATGGGAATGGGAATGGGAATCCTATGGGATCGGAAACCCATGGGAATGGGAATGGGTGCCTCAGGGGAAGGGAATGTGGATGGAAATGGGTATGGGAATGAGTGCCCCAGGGGATGGGAAATCCATGGGATGAGAAGCCCATGGGAATGGGAAATCCATGGGAATGGGAATGGGAATGGGAATGGGAATGGGAATGAGTGCCCCAGGGGATGGGAATGGGATCCCCATGAGATAGGAAATCCATGGGATGAGAAACCCAGGGGTGCCCCAGAGGATGGGAAACCCATGGGAATGGGAATGGGATCCTGGAGAATGGGAAACCCATGGGATGAGAAACCCATGGGAATGGGTGCCCCAGGAAATGGGAATGGGATCCCTGTGGGATGGGAACGAGAACCCCATGGAATAGCAACGCCTGCCCCATGAGATGGAAACCCCAGGAAAGGGGAATGGGTGCCCCAGGGGATGGGGATGCGAATTGGAATGGGTGCCCGGCGGGATGGGAACCCCAGAGGGTGGGCACCCCATGGGATGGGACAAAAATCCCCGGGATTTTAAATATTCCCGATTTAACGCCAGTCACCGGCAAACACCAGCCTGTGGGCAGGGACAGCTCCTCAGGGATGTCCCCTCTCGGGAGTTCCAGAACCCCCCCGAACCCCCAGCCCTCCCCGGGTGCTCTGGGTCCCCTGAGAGCTGTGGAGCTGCTCCGTTTCCCCTCCCAGATTTGGGGCAGATCCCGCGGGTAAAGTCTCATCCCCTTGCGGGAGCAATCCGAGGGTGGGACCGGCTCGCTGTCCGTTCTCAGCAAATTCAATTATTCCTTTTCCCCGTTCCCCGGCACGGGGCGGGGATGTGCAGCCGTGTGATCACAGCTCACCGCAGTGAATTATTCCGGGGCTGATGCCGCCCGTCCTAATGTAGGAAATCATTAAAGATCGATAAAAGGATCGTTAGCAGCGCGACGCCCTCGCCCAACCGCCCGGGCTGCCGATCCCCCACTTAATCCGGCCATAAAAACGGCACCATGAGCTCATTTTAATGGGTGTCAGCAAGATGGATCGGCCCGGGGGCAGAGGTTGCGGCAGCAATTTGGGAGCAGCACCGCTAATGCACTCGGAACTCTGCTCCGCTTTAATGCCGCTTAAACAGAAAATGCCCTGAAACCGCAGCCAGGCCTCCCCTGCAGGCTCGGGGTGGAGAATAATAATGATAATGATAATAAAATGATGAATGATAATAATTGAAGTGATTGATGATGATGAATGAATTTATAGAATGAATATAATAATAAAAATTATAATAATAATAAATAATAATTTTTGTTCGTGCCTCCAAGTTTGCAAAAACAAGCCCCGATTTTCATGGATGTGCCCAGAAAAGCCAAATGGAGCTGTGGATGTGGCTGCAACCCCCAAATTCACCAAAAGAACATTTTGGGGATTTTCACAGCGCTCACCCCAATCCAGGAGAAAACACCCAGAGCCCCTTAAAGAAAACAAGGAATTCTCATCCTAATCCTAAACAAATGTTTCACCATTTGGCCTCATCCCAGCCTTGGTGCAACCATTTCATTCTCCCCCTGTTTAATAAAAAAAAAAAAAAAAAAATTAAACTGTCTGAGACAGAGATGTTTATTGCTTTTATGGGTTCCTCTTTGTGGGGAAATCGCAGACGAGACGTGAGATCTCTGCTGCTCGCCGGCTCTTTATTTTTAAACCAGCGACTGAAACCCCGCCTTTCCTTCATCTGGCTCGGGGAGGGAGAAGGGGACATTCAAAAGAGCTTTGCAAATGGTTTTTATAAAGTTCTCTGCTCCTCCTTGCCACGGGACTGACTTTAATTAACGGCAGGGAGTACGAAGGCCACGTCGGTGATGGCACCGAGTGCGGGGCAGGGGCACGGATGATGGGATGGGTTTGGGAAAGCCAGGCTGGACTGATTTCCCCTTTTCCATCTCTAATCCCATCCAAATTGGGACAGGGACACGGAGCTGCCACCCCTGGGTGATGGGATGGGTTTGGGAAAGCCAGGCTGGACTGATTTCCCCTTTTTTCCACCTCTAATCCCATCCAAATCAGGGCAGGGACACAGAGGGGTGGCTCTGGGTGATGGGATGGGTTTAGGGAAGCCAGGCTGGACTGATTTCCCCTTTCTCCACCTCTCATCCCATCCAAATCTCCACCCCTGGAATGTCCCAGATCTGGACAGGCTTTGGGGCACTCTGGGATAGTGGGAGATGTTTCTCTATTTGCACCGGCTGAGTTTAAATCCCTCCCAACCAAACCATTCCACGGTTCTGCGCTCCCATCCCTTCCCTCTGCTGTCCCTGCAGCACCTCCAGCTCAGCAGGAAATCAGAGCAATCCCGGTGACCCCACAACCCCCCTGAAACACCCACAGACCCTCCCGCATCCTCCAGGCCGGGCCACAATCTGCTGGGAGTGCCCGGAGCCGTGGGAAAGCCATGGGAAAGGAGGCATGTGACGGGGCAGTGCCCGGTCAGCAGCTCTGGCCAGCCTCGCCCGGCCCTGCCGGCCGGCGCCAGCCGCTCTGGGAACGCCGGCAGCGCCGCACAAAGCCGGCCTTGTGAGAGATGGACGGACCAGCCGGGAGCGGGATTGGCCACGGGATCGCTGTCATCCATACTGTCTGTCTGTCCTTCTGTCTGTCCGTCCTTCTCTCCATCCATGAATCCACATCCATCACTGTCTGTCCATCCTTCCTTCTGTCCATCCATCCTTCTGTCCATCCTTCTGTCTGTCCATGAATCCACATCCATCTCTGTGTGTCCATCCGTCCTTCTGTCTGTCCATCCCTCTGTCCGTCCATCCTTCTGTCCATCCCTGAATCCCTATCCATCCACCCCCCCATCCAAATGTCCATCCCTGTGTCCATCCATCCTTCTTTCCACCCATCCGTCCATCCATTCACCCATCCATCCTTCTGTTCGTCCATCATTCTGTCCATCCTTCTGTCCATCTCTGTATCCATCCATCCATCCATTCCCATTCAGTCCTCCATCCATCCGTCCACCCGTTCTTTTGTCCATCGCATCCATCCATCCATCTGTCCATCTGCCCATCCATCCATCCATCCATCCATCCATCCATCCATCCATCCATCCAGGCCATGGAGCTGGAGCTGTGCTGGAGGGAGGGACAGGGGGACCCTGCAATGGTCTGGGGGATTGTCCACAGGGGTGACCACAACCCTGGGCGAACGAGAAAAAAGACAAAAATTTAAAAAACACCCCACATTTAGGGGGAGACAAAGCATCTGAGGCAATTTGGTGACACTTTGGGACACCTGCCTGGCCGTCTCCAGCGCCTGGAGGGGATTTTGGGGACAGAGGGGGTGGCAGAGCAGGAGGACGGTCCGGCCCCAAAGCACCCCAAAGTGAAACACTCGGGAGTCCACCCGGAGTGGCCCCGGGGAGCGGAGCGGGAGGGATTCGGGAGCCCCGGAGATGAGAGCAGGGACGGGAACAGCCCCGGGGCCGGGTCACACCACAGTCACACGGCCAGCGGGGCGGTCACACAGCGGCCAGGGCGGTCACACAGCGGCCACAGGGTCACGGACATGGCACGGCGGTCACGGTGGGCAGAGCGGTCAGTGGTCACTCCGGGCAGGGTGGTCATGGTGGCCAGGTGTTCAAATGGGATGGGGTCACTCTGGGCAGAGTGGTCACACCCAGAGCAGGTTGGTCACACCGGCAGTGGTACATCAGTCACATACACAGATAACCATATATATAAATAATAAAATATATAAATATATAAAATATAATATATTAAATATATAATATATATAGAAATATAAGAAATAGAGAAACAGATAAAAATAAATATATAACTATATAAATATATAAATACAAATTCAGAAATATAGAATATAGAAGAATACAGAAATACAAAACATAGAAATAGAGAAATAGAGAAACAACGATAGAAAAAAGGAAATACAAAAATATAGAAATTCATAGACCCCTGTGAAGGTCTGGGGGTCCGTATGAAATTCTGGGGGTCCCTATGAAGTTCTGGGGGGTTCTATGAAGGTCTGGGGGTCCCTATGAAGTTTTTGGGGTCCCTATGAAGGTCTGGGGGTCCGTATGAAGTTTTGGGGTCCTGTGAAATTCTGGGGGTCCCTATGAAGTTCTGGAGGGTTCTATGAAGGCCCGGGGGTCCCCGTGAAGGTCCAGGGGTCCCCCCAAAGGGCTCCGCGGTGTCTCAGGGGTCACGCCCCACTTTCACCTCCGCAGCCCCGGCACTTTCAGAAGCGGCAGCGATGGGGACAGCGGGGACACGTCCGTCGCCACCTCCTGTCGCTGCCTGTCCCCATCCCCCGCCGCTTTCACAGAAACGCCGCCGCGTCCCCCGGCACCTCGGGGCTTCTCAGAAGGGCTCGTCTGCCCCTTCCCCGCCGCCTCATTTACTGGAAGGCTGCGGAGGGGCCCTGGCACGCTTTTTCCTTTCTCACCGCTTATTTTTTTTGTTGTTGTTATTTTTTTCTCCATTTTTTAATTTTTTTCGGTGACACTTTTCTTAGCAAGAGCTCGGCAGCCGCGTCACGGGTGCGCCCGGGGCGGAAGCGGCTCCGCGGGGCGTTTGTCACCAAGGAGGTGACAGGTGCCACCAGCGCGGCCGGGAAACCTCGGAAAGGCACCCAAAAAATCCCCCGTGGGGCGGTTTGATTTTATTGGGAGGACGGGGGGGAAAAGGGGAAGGGGTGAGGGAGAGGAAGAGGATGGGGATGGGGAGGAAGGGCGGTTCGGGGCTCTATTTAAAGCGCGGAGCGTGGGAAAGTCCTTGAGACTTTGTGCGGTTTGTGCGAGCGCGGTGTCTTCGCTGCCGTCGGCTGAGTCACAGGCGCAGCGAGAAGGAGAAGGGAGGGAGAGAAGAAAGAAAAAAAAAATTTTTTAAAAAAATCTTAATTAAAAAAAAAAAAAAATGCGCCCAACACCAGTACCCGGACAGCGGCGATCGGTGCCGCCGCCTCCCCCGCACCGCAGAGCGATTATTCACATCAGGGCAGAGCTTTTTAGAGGATAAAATTTTAAAAAAAGGCTTTTTTCTCTCCTGTTCAAATTGCAAAAAAAATGTCCCTGCTTGGAAGAAAAAAAACAAAAACAAACAAACAAAAAAAAAAAAAAAAAAAAAAACTAAGAAACCCAAGTTCTTACCTGAAAGGGATCCTGGGGGACCCTTGGTGGCTCTGGGACTCCCGGGCAGCTGCAGAGGCCGAGACCCCCATCCCCACCCCAGGGAGAGCCCCCGGAGGTCCCACAGCAGTTTGGGGCTGTCCCCACACCGGAGGGTCCCGGAGGATCCCCCAGCTCTGCCCTTGACCCCATGGGGTGGCGGAAATGCACATTTAGGATTTCTAAAGCCCTTTTTCCTTCACGGCTCCCACATATCCCTTCAAAGGCACCCAAGCATGAGGGAAACTGAGGCACGACCCTTGCCAGTTTTCCCCAGCAGCTCCAGACGGCCCCAAGGCTCCAGGTTGTTTTTGGGGTGGAAAATGCCCATTTGGGGCTCTCTCTATGCCTAAAGCTCCCGGTGCCACCTGCCTGAGTTGGGGACAGCGTCACCAGAGCCACCCCCGGGGACACCCGGGGGCACACGAGGGGCTGGGGGGACTCGCACCTCCCCCCCGGGCTCCCACTGAAACGAAACCGCTCCGAAATTGGAAAGCTGAATTCCTGTAATTTGCTCTGAATCGGTTTGGGAGGGTCACGTTTGTGGGTGAGTCAAACTGGGGGGAAAAAGAAATTAAAAATAAAATCACAGGGCCACGGTTTTCTCGTTTTTGGGGGGTGCCAGGGCAGGCTGGGCCACGCGTGGTGACAACAGTGACAATGGGTGACCCCAGCACCGAGCAGGGCGGGGGATGAACGAGCTTGCTTCCCCCAGCTCCTCTGGAAACAAAAATCCACCCCAAATCCATTTTCTCCCAGTTCCTGAGCGATTTTGAGAACTGCGAGAGAGCCCGTCAAGGATCCAAACCTAAAAAGCAGATCAGAAAGGAGAAAAAAACACAAAACTCCGGCCTGGGAGGAAACGCTTCGTTTCAGGCACCGATTTTCTGAGGTTTCATGGTAGAAAGGAACAACTTTGAGTGCTGCTGTCACTTCCCCTCAACTGTCCCCGACGGTCTGAAGAGAAATCCAAATTGTCACCGCAACTCCGAGGGGCTGGAACTGCGGAACGGGGAGCGGGGTCACCCTGGGGAGATCTGGGGACAGAAGGGACAGAGGGGACAGAGGGACAGAGGGACAGAGGGACAGGGGAGGGACAGAGGGGACAGGGGGACAGAGGGACTGAGGGACAGAGGGACAGAGGAACAGAGGGAGGACAGAGGGACAGAGGGACAGAGATGAGGGACGAGGGGACGAGGGACAGGAGGGGACAGAGGGACAGAGGGACAGAGGGACGAGGACAGAGGGACAGAGGGACAGGGAGAGGGACAGAGGGAAGAGGGACAGAGAGGGACAGAGGGACAGAGGGACAGAGGACAGAGGGACAGAGGGACAGAGGGGACAGAGGGACAGAGGGACAGAGGGACAGAGGACAGAGGGGGACAGAGGAGGACAGAGGGGACAGAGGGAACAGAGGGACAGAGGGACAGAGGGACAAAGGGACAGAGGGGAAGAGGGGACAGAGGGGACAGAGAGGGACAGAGGGAAGAGGGAAGAGGGACAGAGGGGACAGAGGACAGAGGGACAAGGGGACAGAGGACAGAGGGGACAGAGGGACAAGGGAGGGAAGGGGAAAGGGACAGAGGGACAGAAAAGCCCCTTGGGAGGGGCCGGGACAGAGGCGACGGAATCCTTTTGGGATCGCAAACGCCGCCCCACAGCCCCAACCCCTCAGACGCTGCACGGAGCCGTCCCCGCGGAGCTGCCGCGGGGTTTGAACCAAGCTCCGTCCCTCGGCTCCTCTCGCGGAGCTCTGCAC
>VKON01001243.1:13574-27212 GCA_009741485.1 Malurus cyaneus samueli
GACCAAAATGACAAAATTACTTCAAACAGCATGTTGACTTCTAACGAGAAACAAATTCCAAGCATTTAAAACCAAAATACAATTATTACAATTTTCTCTTCACTTTCTCAAGCCCCAAAACGTTGGGCGCCAAAATTTGTCTGGGTTTGAGACAATGTTTTCAGAGAAAAACATTACAGGGTAAATGTTTCTTCTGAAGTGAAAAATTTGATAATTTTTTCCCACCAATATGAAATAGATGTGCCAGCAAAAAGTGAAGAGAAAAAAATAAAGTAGTTTATTAACAAAACACAGTGCCCACAGGACACAGATAAAAAGTAACTGTTAGATATTTAACACTCAGGAACACACGCCGCCCCCTCCCCCACAGAGCCACTCGCCACGAGGTGGTGCAGAGAAAAGATAGCGGCTCCCATCCCTGGGAAAAGAAAGAAAAAGAGAAACCCACGTGGCCATTCCCATAACAGTGGCTAAGATTTAGTTGTTTAATACAGAATATAAATGTAACTTTAACTCACTGCATTCACAAAGAATTCCATCTGCAAAGAGTCTGTGCAGATGTTTGCCTCACTTATTCAGTTACACCAGACCCCTAACTCTCACCCCAGATTCAGCACAGTGCTGTATTACCCCATAAAATAAATCAGCCTTTATTCATCTGGGGTTTTTGTCAGCACTGCATTTACTGACATGAGAAATTGTGTGCATGTGCAGTCCTGCCTGAACTTACATCCTTTTCTTATTAAGTCAGTTTCTCTGCTTCAGGAATCTAGCGATGGCTGATTGTGTACAACATTAAGTTGTCCCTGAATAATATGTAATTATTTTTATTTAGCAGTCTGAATCTGTCTTTTATTTGCCAACACATTGCAACTGCATGTGCACAACTCACACAGCCTGATTCTTCCATGTCTTTCTCCTTGCAGTGCATTTATATCTATGCCATGTGACTGTAAAACCCTAACAGATCAATCTGGTTAGATAACTTAGCTGTTTTAAGTCATCATATTTACATTCCATAGGTTTTGGTCCCACATCATCAAAACATGGAGGAAGTGGCTTGTAAAGTAAGAAGTACTATTATTGTCTTATCAAACAACATTCTAAAGCCTCTAAAAGTTGTATTGAAGAACAAAACATCCAAGCCACTCACTCAATGAACCATATTTTTTTTAAGTTAGGTTTTTGTACCCACCAAAGGCAACTGTTACCAAATCTCCAAAAACTGGAACAAGACTCCTTAATGCCAATTTTTCTGTGTTAAAAGAGGGCATCATTTATTTAGGCATCTGGAAGGCATGGGGGATCACTCCTCCTAACATGCCCCCCAATATACACAGTCACTACATACATATTATAATTTGCCTATTACCATAAAAACCCTCCCCATGTTCCCCAAATTCCCAAACTCAGTCCTTGTTTTGGCTGTAGCTGCATTCCTAAGTCAGATGTCTCCTCTTTATCTTCCAACATCCTTGCTTGGAGAACAATTTCTGCATGCCTTGCTTCTCTGCTAAAGGTCCATAGACACAGTACAGTGTCTTTGCTAAAAGTTCACAGTCGCAGTGTCTTTCTACTAAAACCTCACAGTTACAGTAGAAATTGAATTAACCTTTTTTTGGTATCAACATGGCTGAGCAGAGGAAGCAGCCAGCAAAACCCAAGGACCCCAAAGGCTGGACTATGTCCCCTCCCTGCAGAGCCTGGTACCTCCCTTGGGATAACAGCTACCTCTGGTTACCTGTGAGGCCCTGCCACCATGGCAGAAGCCAAATGATGCTGTTACACATTGATGGTTCCTGCCATCTCTTTTCTGAGGTGCCTTATGTCTGTTGATACAGAGCGCAATGCTTCAGAGGCACAGATATGATGGATGGCTTCAGCAGATTTTTGTGATGATGAACATACTGCCCTGTCTCCAGTTAGGGCTGATTTTCCAAGGATATGGGCTTGCTTAATTACCTCTTTCCTGCTTCTTTTGGGGCCCTAAAGAGAAGAAGGGAAACGAGATACTTGTTGCAGGCAGAATGGAAGCTTTGAACAAGGTTTATCACGAAGACCCTCCTGTTGTGTCACAACGTTCAGAAAGGACCCCCTTTCTAAACTCCTTTTCAGAGAGGAGTCTGGGTACAGTCCCAGACTTAGTCAATAATTTTATATCTAAAGGATTATACAGGTGTGATTGAGCCTTTATATAACTTCATCCCACAGGATTAAGGATGGAAACCCAAACATATTTATATGAATAAAATAAATGATTAATTGAAATTGATGGTGATAATGATTAGACTAAAAAACTTTAATCATAATTATTTACTACACAGTATAGATAGCTATAACTATCAGTATAAGTCACCATTTATTAAATCAATAATTTCAAAGCTAGCTTAATAGTTATTAGGCATAGATTGATGTTACCCATACCAATGGCCATGGGCAAATCTGTTTTGCTCAGCTTTGAGGAGTGACCTTGAGGGATATCCCCTTTCAAGAGAGGAATCTCCATGCACACTCCTGCAAGGGGTGTGTTAAAAGTCCCTGCCATTAAAAAGTAGGACTGGGCTTTTATAGCATAAAGTGTTTGACTGTGAGTCATGTTTCTGGGCCAGCTGTGTCAGCTCAGCAGCTTTAAATAAGCTATCAGTACTGTCACTTGTTGGTTCCTTTATCAGGAACTTTGTCTGCCATATCCTCACTGGTGCCAGTTTCTGTGAGGAAACATTCTTCTTCATACCCTTTAAAATATTTAATTTTGGGATTGTTGAATCAGAATGGTCTCAGCATTCTTTGACACCAAAAGCAGCATGATCCCCCTTGTCCATCAGTCACTGATAACTTTTTCTAAGAGGGTAACGTTTGGGCTGTTTTACCCCCAATTAGGCAGAACATCCTGCTACAATACTGAAGGAAAAAGTCACTTCTACTGGCTCCCAGCCCAGTGATAAGCAATGTCTGGCATGCTAGCTTGTTGTCATCACATCCATCCCTGCTCTGCAAGATTGCATGAGTGAAAGGTTAAAAGACCAAATTCTTGCTAATTTTAACAGCCTCAGCAGCACTGCCATAAAAACCTAGCTAGACAGCTTTTACAGCTCTGGTAGAATACAAACAATTTTACTATCTTTAATCCTTTCCTTGGCAAAAATTCCATTGAATTTAATGGGAGTTTTGTCTGTGCATGATCAGAGTAAGTATTTCAGGTTTTGGTCCTATATTAATTTCTCAACAAGAAAGAGAAATAGATTTTATAGATTTTTCAGTTAACCATTAGGATCACGTGATACTCTCACTTTCTATAACATGGTGATATGAATAGGGGCCATTACCTTTTTGGAAATGCATCTTGGAAATAGTACAGTTTTATTCCTTTAACCCATTCATAACATAATTCATGTCGCTGTTGGCCGGACAGCAACACGAAATAATAGACACACATATACACACACAACTACAACTACTTTATTCCGGGGCAGACACCCTTTTATCCATTTAGCAACAAGTGTATACATTTGTGGCAAATATCTATTGGTTAATGAAGCAGCTGTTTAGCTATGATTCGTGGGTTTGCAGAAGCTGCAGTGTCGTTAATGTTTTGAGTCTTTTGGCCATCTGTGTCATCAGTTCGCATTCCATTCTCCTTTTCCCACATGCAGCCAAGGTCGTGGTGTTTCTCCTCCATGCAGGCTTTTAACACTCCCTTCTGTTTCCCAGGTCTCAGTCATGCACTATTATTAGCTGGGTCTTGGAATCTGCAGGGGCCAAATGCCGGCTTTCGGCCTCCACAAATTCACATGTAACTATATTAGAGATACTGCCTTTCAGTGACAGAACTAAGTGCTACAGCAGCTCAAAACTTCATTTCTCAAAAAGGATGTCATCATTCTTAATACAAAGACAGGAGTCCTGATTCCAACAGTGAGCCAACAATGTGCACTTTCAACCCAAAAGGTCAACCATATCCTGGGCTGCATCAAAAGAGGTGCAACGAGCAGGTTGAGGGAAGTGATTTTTACCTTCTACTCTGCCTTTATGAGACCTCACCTGGAGTTCTGCATCGAGCTCTGGGGTCCTCAGCACAAGAATGACATGGACCTATTAAACAAAGTCCAGAGGAGGCCATGAAGATGATCAGAGCACTGGAGCACCTCTCCTATGCAGACAGGCTGAGGTTGTTCAGCCTGGAGAAGGCATTGGGGACACCTCATTGCAACCTTCCAGTACCTAAAGGGGGCTTATAAAAAAGAGGAAAAGCCCCTTTTTACACAGGCAAATAGAGACAGGACAAAGGGGAATAGTTTTAAACTAAAACAGATTTAGATTAGATGTTAGGAACAAGTTCTTTACGCAGAGGGTGGTGAGGCCCTGGCACAGGTTGCCCAGAGAAGCTGTGGATGCCCCATCCCTGGAAGTGTTCTAGGCCAGGTTGGATGGGGCTTGGAGCAACCTGGTCTAGTGGAAGGTGCCCCGTGCCCATGACAGGGGAGCTGGAATGAAATGAACTTTAAGGTGCCTTCCAACCCAAACCATTCTATGATTCTGGTTCCACTGTCCTTCATAGGGATATTAAGATGAAGAGAATTAGACTCTTGGTATTGCTGTTTCATGTTTTGTTTAACTTTTTCACCCCATCCTCAAATTTGATTTCATTTGCATTTTTTATTGACTAGCTAGTTGGAGCTCAGCACACTATTCTGGCATTAAACAAACAAACAACAAGCTAAAAAAAAAAAAAAAAAAAATAAAACCCACACAAAACCCCAAACCCAAGCTGAAAAACCTCATCTGAAAAAATGAGTAAGCTGTAGAAAAATCTTTAGAGAAAATGGTTCCTTTCTAAAGACTGTGAAAATGGAAAACTTTCAATTTGTTGAAATTGTAGTATAAATGTGTACATCCCAGAGTAGGGGATACTAAGTGGCTATGTTCCTGCACTGTGTATTTAGTATGAGTATTTTTTTGTGCATGTGGGAAGTGCATGTCTGCCTTCCACAGTCTAGTCCTTTGTGGCCCGTTGGTATGTGACTGTCGCAGACTCCAGTTTTGAATTCAGTCCAGCACAAGAGAGGATGGTGGCTGAGTACTGTTTGTTTTGGTTTGCAGTTTGAAGACAAGATTATTTTTGAAGACTTACTCAGATATATACTAGATATTAGCATTTCACATGAGTCAGTGCTAATGCTCTGCATGTGTTCTTTAGATTCATATAGCATTGCAAAACTGTTATACTCTGCATTATAGTATTTGCCTCTAATGGCCAGGAATAAGGCTGTATTATCAGCTTCTTTTAGCAGATCCTTGTTGAGAGTATTTGATTTCCATGTAAGTCTGTTCTAATAAAGTTGTTGCTAAGAAGCAGCCATGACTGATTTTTTTGTAAAAGACAAAGATGCTATGAGAACAAATTAAGTGTGACCCTAAAATACTTGAGTACAAGTACTAATGCTGCTTTATGTGAATCTAGAAATTGCAGCATCCATTTTCAAATCTGATGTAGCAAAACTTCCAGAGCTTGGTTTGTAGTGTGGCAATCTTCAGGATGGCTGACCTGCCTGGTATGATGCAAACAGCATTTTGTGTAGGGCATGTTCATGCTTGCTATGAAGATGATTGCAAGGAAAGCTGGCAGAAGCCAGGTGGCAGGATAGAATCTCGAGGAGATGAGGCATCATGTGGCAGGGAGGAGGAGGTGGCTCTGAACAGCTGTAGAGGACCAACATCTAGAGGCAAATCAGCCAACTTATAATCTTATAGCTTGTGAGTGACACTGCTGGGACATTGAAATTTGAAGTGATGCCTTTCTATTCACAGTTGCCCTTTGCTGCAGTAATTTTTAGGTCTGCATTTGAAGAGGATTTTGAGTATCTGAGGCTTCATTGCTTTAGGAATAGGCTTGGGAAAGAAGTGTGCTGTTCTGAGGCAATTCTGTATCTTTGATCTGAAGATGTATCAGCAGGGACTTTCTTTCAGTCCATCCAGCTCCCTTCCTTCTTCAAAGCTGAGTTGGTTTTAAACAATGTCCCAAAAGATCTAGTTGAGCATTATCCTAAAAAGCTATAACTGTGTTAAAGCAAAGTAATTGGTTTTCTTCCCTCTATGATTTCTTATAGATGTAGACAACCACAAAATCCTACAGCGAGTCTGTCATTAAGGCTGTACCGTGTTGTAGGATTTGGGGATTTTGTTTTCAAGGCTGGGGAATGCTTGGAGATGAAGAGGAACCAGGCTGGGAGTCAATGCAAGTCAAATAAATTTTTAGTTTGGCTGCAAGATCATCAAATAAGAGTTGTATAAACAGCAATAATACATTTCTGCAGTCATTGTTTATAATTTGAGCATGGTATGTGAGTTGATTGCATGTAATCATTAAATTTTGCTTCTGTGCAGAATGTTATGTTTCGGATTAGCTAGTGTGTTTGTAAATGAACAAGTAATTTGAAGCTTTTATGGTGCAATGTTTGTTGAGAGCAAATTGAGAGGTATATTTCAATATAAAGACTTTATAATTCATGCAGTCTTTGTGGACTATAGAAATCTTCCACCAACAGTAAATTTAAAATGGTACAAGACTTTGTGTTATAATGCTATGTGGCTAACACTAATAAAAACTGTTCAAAAGCAATTAAGATAAGGAAATTAAACCCTGAAATTAATTGTATGTGAAAAATGCAATTGAATAAATTGTATTCTAATAGCAATAATCCACTACAAACTGTGGATTCGTACATTACTGATGTTCTTCTCTCCTGACTGGACCTATCTTGATACTGAAGCCTGCAGAAGTAACCTGCTAATGCAATGAAATGTATGTAGTTTAATTATATATATGTTTGTTCAGCTATAGGCTTCATTCAGATTTGAATAGACATAAATCAACATTTCAAGAGACCAAAGTGTCTTCTGTAAGGCCCTTCAAGGTCTACCTTTTTGGCATCATGGAAGACTAAGGCTGGAAGGGGACTTGGAAGATTATTCCCTGTCTTAAGACTGTGTCAACTATGTATCTTTCCTGACAGCTATTTACCTAACTTGGCTTCAAGATCGCCAGAAGTGGAAACTTCTTTACAATTTATGAACAAGTACAGTGCCTGAGGAAGTATTCCTGACATTTCATTTGTCTCCATGCAATTTTATCATGTAACTTTTCATTCCTGTCCAGTGTAGACATGAAATACACATTGTTCCCTTCCTTATTCAACAGTCTTGAAGACTGCTGTTGTGCATCTCCTCAGACATCTCATCTTTAGGATAAAATACATCTCATTTCTTCCGGTTTTTCCTCAGGTCTCTGAGCATTATTATAGCTTTCCATGTCATGTTTTCAGTTGATTTGCTTGTATGGGAGAGTCCTGTAGATAGTGCCTCTGAACTCTAAGATATAAATCAGGGATGGTTTAAAAGAGGGAAATAGTTTCATTAGCAAAGGGATTTTTTGTTTGTTCTTGTTGGGATGTTTTTAAACAAATGTAAGTTAAATGTCTGGGAGAATTTCTCCATGATCTGCCATATCTACATATCTTCTATGTCTAACCATACTGATCTAGACAGAATTTCCAAAATTGTTCCAGTTGACTACTCCAAGTAGCTTTGCTGTTCTCTCAGATAAAGACTGTCTAAGAAGCATAGACAAACTTGCGTTTCTTCTTTACAGAAGAAGCGATTATGTCCAGTTGGAGACCGGATATATAAGCAGCCTGGCTTTGGAGGACTAATCAGAGCTGTGGGGGTGGTGGCCCACGCCTGAAGTGAGTGAATGCCTGGAGGAATCTGTATTAAGACTCAAGAGTAAAGTTTTGCTCCCAATTATGGAGTCAGCCGGCCTTAGAGGACTTCTTCCCTCCCCCATGGACAAGGTAAAGGAAAAAAATCCCATGCCACCAGCAGTGATAATACTGTCTGTTCCTGGGAAAAGACCTCCACAGCTTGGGGCTAGATAAGAACCCTTCTCCTATGGTGATGGAAGACAAAAACCGTAATGATGGACTGACCAGAAAAACTCCCATCCCCTGCTCCCCCTGCATGTGGGAAGGCAGAAGGGGTGGTGGGGTAAAATGGGAGAGAAACAGGTGTCTTAAACCATCTGGTTTTTCTTTCTTCCTCCTCATAAATTCACCCTCTGCCTTTTGTTCTTCCCCTCCCCTTTTTTCTGCAGTAGTTTCTTAGTAGTTTTAGTAATAAATCTATTTTGCAAGTTAAGTTCCAGCCAGTTTTGACCATCATGGAGCGTGAAATCATTCAATCCCTTATCTTATTTAAAAGCCATAAATCTTTGTGTTAATTAGGTTTTTGCTCTTCCCTCTGCCTCTCCTGGGGGTGGGGGGGAAGCATCGTGGGTGCCTTGGCATTCGGCCAGGGTTGAAACCATGACACCCTTGCACTTGTCCTTGTTTAACTTCAAGAGGTTTGCATGGGCCCACCTCTCCAGCCTATCAAGGTCCTTCTGGATGCTATCCCTTCCATCTAGTCAATCAACTGCACCATTTAGCTTGGTGTCATTTACAAACTTTCTGCTCTGCTCTGTAAAGGAGTTAAACACTTGAAATAAAAAGTTTACCAGCAAGAAGATCATACATTTTAGGCAAATGGCAGATATTTCAATGTGACTGACCTTTTTACACCTAGCAACCCTGATAATTCAATACTGTAAAGCTGACTAACATACTTATTTAATTGCCCTTGAGATTACATATTACTTAAATTATTCTTTTTAGGTAAGAAAATAATCTGTCACTGTAGCATATTTTCTTTGCAACAAAACAATACCAGAACATAATTTAGTTTTGTCATGAAGCTGCAACAAATAAGGAAAGAGAAAATACTGGTTTTCATGTAAAAAGCAAAGGAAAACACATTGGAGCCTTAATCACCCAAGTGAAAAGTGATGTCAGAGTGGTGTGGCTCCATCACAATTTTCAAACAGATCTCTCCACCTTGTTTTGCAATGGTTGCAGGTGAAGATAATCTTATAGGCTGCTTATTAAGTTTAAACCTCTATTCCCAGCCAGTTTCTCCTGCTAGAGATTTCCAAGAAACCGTCCCTTTTCTTTAATTCAGAGGTTGTTGGAAGGGGCGCAGAGGTATTTGGCTGCTGGGTATGGGAATGTTCTCTGGAACAACTGCCATTCTGGTTCCCTTGTCTTCCTGGGAACATGCTGCTTTGATGGCAACTGAACTTCTTGGACAGTTTCAGAATGCTTTTCTTACCTCATATACCAAGGACTGACACAATACAAGCTTAAATAAGCACCGGTGGGTGCAAATCAGTTAAAGACATTAATAATACCTGTCAGTAGACATGAAAGTATTTATCCTCTAAACACCCAAACCTGGCAAATGTCAATTTTCTGAGTTACAAGCTTGACATCTACACTGAAGTTTTTGGCTTAGCGTGTTGCACATTAGGCACTGGGATAGAAGGAGATGCATTGTTTGAGCTGTGAAGAGCATTGTGTTTCATCAGGAGAGACTTGGGTATAATGTTGCTTGGAGTGATCTTATTCTTGTGGTTTTTTTCACCATCAATGATGGAATAGTAACTCCATAATACTTGGTTGGCAACTTAGTGTGGCAGTGAATATTAAATATTGATGGCACTAAGGTTAACACCAACAGCTATGTTCTCAGGAGCTGGCAGAGATGGGGACATAGGACAAGGGGTTGGTTGGAAAGTGGAGGGAAGCAAGAAATGCTATTGCTCCACACAGCCAAACTGCTGGGGAAGCATAGTAGCACCATGCCTTGACCTTTCCCACATTAAAAGCATCAAGAGCTGCTAAGGAAAGAGAATCACTTTAATAAGCTCATTCTGAATTAATTTGCAGAAGAATCTAAAATTACTTTGGACAGGTCCACCACCTGAAGATTTATCTCTGGAAAGCTTATTCAGCTAGCTTTGATTTTTTTTCCTTTGTGTTCTGTTTATGACTTTTAATTCAACATCCTGTATTCAGCATGCAGCAATTAAGAGATAGATAATATAAAATAATTTTGGTACAATCACGTTACTTTCTATTAGTCTGGAATGTCTTAATAATCTGCAATTGCATATTGTAGTGTTAATATGTAGTTACATAAACATTATTTAATATCACAGTTGCCTATAGTTGTTGAATTTAATATAAATATGAAAGAGCATTCAAAGTAAAGCTTGTAGTGAGATGCTAAAAGTCAGAAAAAAATGTGTCATGCCATGGCTGATGAGTTGTCTTCTAGAGGAAGTGGAAGATAGACAGGGAGTAAAAAGATGAGCTAAAAAGGAGATATATATTCCATTAAGAAACTTGGATCGTAGCTTTATAACAAGAAATTTTGAGTCTCTGTTCTTGCTGAAGTATAAAACTTGCCTTTTAATCATGCAGAAAAAAATAATTTCTTGGAATTTACAGCAAATATGTGAGTCACATGGGGAAAGAAGTCTCATGTCAGTGCTTTTTGAGAACAACATATTTAACTAGTGAAAAAATACATCCATCCCAAAAGGAAAAAGAGAGAAGATTCAGTATGAACTCAAAATCCAACAGAGCTGATGCTGACTGGTGATGTGCACTCACTATCCTGCTTTTGACTGATGGTACGCCTGTCACGTGGAAAGGCGAGGCTTACTCAATCTTTAGTATGGGGAGATTTACTTGACCCTTACTGTTTAATTTGTCTGTAAGTGTTCCAGGAAAGTTGAGACCCTTGTGCCTGACCAGTCTGTCAGCATCCTGTTAGGGGGACCCTTACTGATCAGTCCGACTGAATGAGAGGGTATTTGACTGACTTAGTCAGGGAAACACACCAACAGCATAAGGGAGACCCCTCAGCAAGTATTCCCCTTTAAGTACATTCCCTGCTGCTGGCAACTGCCAGCGTCCATGAAGGATTCACACTAACAGTTATGGAATAACACTCATTATTAATATAAAATTGTGACAGGTTAAGGTTCAAAAGGTTGTTGGTCATAGTGTCTGTCTGCAAAAATATACTTGAAGGAATATACAGACAAGCTCTAATACCTAGTAAAATATTCAGTGCATAGAATATGATTCTTACCCAACAGGCATCCCTATGGGGGAGAAGACAGGTTCATCCTGTCGACTGATCCCAGCAGTTACCAGGGAGTCTTCCCTAACTTTTCCCCCATTCTTGACTTACTTTTATACTATTTCTTTGTGTTTAGGTGGAGCTTGAGTAACTCTAGTTATTTTGTTACTGATTGGTGTAAAATTCTCTTGCTTCACTTTTAAAGATACAGTCAAAAAGAACACAGAGCACATACCCAGTGAGGGGTGGTTATACCTTGGGGGTGGGTAACTTTGGGACAGAGGGGTGTGTTAATATTATTATTAGGCTTTAATGAAGCAAGTTCATCTAAGGAGAGGGATTTTGCCTCAGTTGCTGGCTCAGCAGTAGGACATCTTCCCCTATCTCCTCTGATTGACAGGTGCTATGCGGTTTATCAGCTGGAAAGTACCATTGAGCTCCCTTCCCAGCAAGGATCTCTACAGATCCCAGCTGCAGTGTCTCCACTCTGCACCACCTTCCATTCGTGTGGATGGGGAATCATCATGGAATAGGTTTCAAGTCCTGCCAACCCCATTCCAACCAGGAAGCAGCAACTGTGATTTACCCTATAATCTCTGTAGTGTTATAACTTCTGTTAAGATGCAAATACAGCTCCTCAGTTTCTTCTAATTGTTTCCCCAGTGTGTTGGTTTTGCTTGGCCCAGTTTTGGCAGTGGGGGAGGAACATAAAATGGCTCCTGTAAGAAGCTTCTGGAGGCTTCCACCATGTCCAGCAGAGCCAATCTCTGATGGCTCTGAGGATGATGGACATGCCACTGGCCAAGCCTGGGCCAATTAGGGAGGCTGGTTATGTCTCTGTGATGACATATTTAAGAAGAAATCAAAACAAAGGGCGCACGGAGTAGTTTTACCAGAGAAGGAGGAGAAGGTGAAAACATGTGAGGGATGCAGACACCAAAGTCAGTGGAGAAGGAGGGGGAGGAGCTGCTCCAGGTGCCGGAGCCAGGATTCCTTTGCAAGCTGTGGTGATGACCATGGTGAAGCAGGCTGTCCCCCTGCAGCCCATGGGGTCCACAGACGATGCAGAGATCCACCCGCAGCCCATGGAGGAGGTGCCCCATGCTGGAGCGGGCGGATGCCTGAAAGGGGGCTGTGTTTCAACGGGAGACCCATGGAGAGAGAGGCCTTGCTCCCAAGATGGAACGGCCTGGCCTTGGGACTGCACCCTGTGGACAAGAGACCCGACATGGAAGCAGCTTTGGGGACGACTGTCTGCCTGTGGGGGAGACTCAAGTTGCAGCAGGTACATGTGGACTGCTACTCGTGCGATGGACCCATGTTGGAGAGGTTCACGGAAAACTTTTTCCCGTGGGAGGGACCCCAAGGCAACGTAAAGGAAGAACTTCTCTCCCTCAGCAGCCGCAGAAGATCATGGTGATGAATTGACCAATCCCTACACCCTGTTGTTCCACCCCCCCCCCCGGCATTGCGGTGGGAAGGAGGAGGGGGTGGGGAGAAGATCAGTGTCTTTAAGGGTTTATTTTACTTCTCATTCTCCTCTTCTGACTTTGTTAGTAATAAATTCACTTTGTAACTTAAGTGGAGCCTGTTTTGTCCTTGAAATGTTTTCTCCCAGTCCTTATCTCAAATCATGAACCCTTTTGTTAATTTTTTTTCCTTCGTTCTCCTCTGCCCAGTGGTGGGGGGGAGAGCGAGTGAGCAGGTGTTGAGGGTGCCTGGCTTTCAGCCAGTGTCTAAACCATGACACCCAGTTACCTGTCCACAGGGTCCCCAGTCATTTTCCCACAGTGCCATTACCGTGTCTCTGCACAAACTGGTCTTTTTTCTCTGGGAACAAGGACTTGAAGCAATTCAAGACAATTCAGCCATTCTGTCCTTCAGGAATCATACAGCTTCCCATGTTATTATGAGCCCATCTCCTCCATGTCTGTTGTCATGTTATAATGCCACCTCAAATGGAAGGTAGATGTTTGCCAGCTTTGTTGGAAAAGGTATTATTGCAGTGTGGTCAGAGTCAGGCATAAGGCAAAAAAGTTGATGTGTGTATTTCATAGATTATTTATGAAAATGATAAGAGTTCATCACATTTGGAGATCTTTCCCAGTGACACAGTATACTAGCCCCTGATGTATTTAGTCTACATGATCTCGAGTACAAAAATCTATATGACATTCCCAATGCTAATGACCAGACATATAAAATTAATGAGGTAAGATCATCAAGGGACATAAAGAGAGCTCTGTACTAATAGGATATAAGACAAATTGGTAGAACAAAAAAAACAACCAAAAACCAAAAAACAAAAGAATTGTGTGAGGCAAGGAAAATGTTCTGAATTACAGGATAATCTTTTTTTCTAACTCTAGGTCCTTCTTCAGTTATCAGCAATGTTGATGATTTGGCAAATCCCCTCCATCACATCTCAAATGGCAGTAATACTCCATCTTCTTCTGAGGGGGGTCCTGATGCAGTCATCATTGAGAAGACAAAGATTCCGGTCCTAACGTCAACTGAAAAGCTAGCAAAAGCCCCATTTCAGAAGGGCAAAGTAAGGATGACCCTGGTAACTGCAAGCCTCCTCACCTGAAGGACAATGCAGTAATCAGGTCACAC
>VKON01001243.1:32728-59356 GCA_009741485.1 Malurus cyaneus samueli
TAAGCAACACTGCCTAAGGGTACAGGAACAGGCAATTCCCAAATGTTGGAAGTTAAGCAGGCAAGGCAGAAGTCTAGCTTGGATTCTTTTGGAGCTATGGCAAAAAAAGAAAGTGTATGGTCAGTGCAAGCACAGACAGGTGACATGGGAGAAATACAGAGATGCTGCTTGTCATTGTAGGGAGAAAATTTATGTGGCCAAAATTCAGTTGGAGTTGAAGCCGCCAGAATTGTGGGGGACAATAAAAAGAATTTTTAAAGATATGTCAACAGCAAAAGCAGACCATAAACAATACTGACCCCTGACTTGATGAGAATGGTCACCTCACAAACAGGGACATAGACAAGGCAGATGTTTAATGCTTTCTTTGTTTCAGTCTTCAACACTGCTGATGGCCTCTGGGGGTCCCAGTGTCCTGAGCTGGAGGGCCATGGCTGTGAGAATGATCAAGTCCCAGTCAACCCTGAACTTGTGCAGGATGTGCTGCTCCAGCTGGATCCCTATAAGTCTATGGGGCCTGATGGGATTCATCCAAAAGTGCTCAAAGAGCTGACTGATGTCATTGTGAGACCTCTCAATGATTTGAATGTCTTGGGAATCTGGAGAGGTCTAAGTCAACTGAAAGCTAGCAAAAGCCCCAATTTTCAAGAAGGGCAAGAAGGATGACCCTGGTAACTGCAAGCCTCTCACCTGAAGGACAATGCAGTCATCAGTCACAGCACAGCTTCATGAGGGGAAGTCCTGCTGAAACTTACTTCCTTTTATGACAAGTTAACTCACCTAGTTGATCAGGGGAAGCCAGTTGATGTGATCTTTTTGGATTTCAGTAAAGCTTTGTACTGTCTCTCATAGTATCCTTCTGGACAAAATGTCCAGCACACTGCTGGATAAACACATCATGGGATGAGTGACCATCTGGCTTACAGGTTGAGTGCAAAGGGTTATAGTGAAGGGGTGACATCAGGCTGGCAACCAGTCACTGGTGGGGTTCCACAGGGCTCTATCTTAGGTCCTTCAACCTTCTACCTTAGGCCCTCTATCTCTGGGCTTTTCAACATCTTCATAAACAACTTGGATGCAGGATTGGAAGGTATCTTAAGTAAATTTATTGACAACAATACATTGGAAGGAGCTGTTGACTCCCCTGAAGGCAGGGACGCCCTACAGAGACACCTAGACAAATCAGAGGTCTGAGCAATCACCAACTATGTGATGTTCAACAAGGACAAGAGCCAGATTCTACACCTGGGGTGGGGCAACCCTGGATGTACAGACTGGGCAATGAGACACTGTGCTGTGGAAAGGGACCTGGGGCTCCTGGTTGACAGCAAGTTGAATATGAGTCAACAGTGTGTTCTGGCAGCCCGGAGGGCCAACTGTGTCCTGGGGGGCATCAGGCCCAGCATCCCAGCCAGTCAAGGGAGGTGTTGTCTCCTCTTGCTCTGCACTGGTGTGGCTTCACCTTAAATATTGTGAGCAGTTTTGGGTGCCACAATATTAGAAGGATATAAAGCAATTAGAAAGTATCAAAAGGAGTGCCATGTAGATGGTAAAGAGTCTAGAGAGAAAGCCACATGAGTAGTGGCTGAGGTCACTTGGTTTGTTCAGCCTGGAGAAGACTGAGGGGAGACCTCATAGTTGTCTACCGTTCCTCACAAGGGGAAGCAAGGGGCGGCACTGATCTCTTCTCTGTGTGAAGTGACAGGATCCAAGGCAATGGCCTGAAGCTGTGTCAAGGGAGTTTTAGGTTGGCTACTAGGAAAAGGTTCTTCCCCCAGAGGGTGGTTGGGCACTGGAACTGGCTCCCCAGGGAAGTGGTCACAGCACCAAGCCTGACAGAGTTCAAGAAGCAATTGGACAGTGCTCTCAGCCATGTGGTGGTATTCTTGGGGCTGTCATATGCAGGGCTGGGAGCTGGACTTGATGACCCTTGTGGTCCCTTCCAACTCAGCATATTCTATGATTCTATGATGTAAGAGACAAAGAGAAACTATTTATGAGAAGACCTTTTTTTTTGTCCTAGACAATTTAAATGTCCTTTATTGGGCAGAATCAGTATGGCAGAAGATATCTGCCTCAGTTTATATAGTACTGCCATTTACCTGATTCTCACAAAGGTTTGGACCACCATGGCAATGTAGCAGAAGGCAGAGCATCAGCTCTGCACATCTCCCACGAGCACCACAGCAAAGTCTCAAGCCCGCATCCTGCAAACATTTATGCATAAACTGAACTTATGTACTGTGATTAGTTTCCTTGACACCATGTGCGTTTCCCTGCAGCACAGAAAACCAAATACAGGCTTATGCATTTTCAGGATCAGGACATAGATAGCACTAGTCAGCTGTGAGTTAATGCTTCTCTAGTTAATATGCAGCTTACTAAATGTGGGAGAATCCCAGGTTTGGTACAGTTTGGGGGTTTGCTGGTTTGTTTTTTTTTTTTCACAGAACACCATGTATGTTGTTTCAGCATTAATGGTGAAAGTGAAATACTGTTGTCTTGGTTTGAAAGACAGGTGTTTGCCAATGAAGGCAGGGACCCCCCTTGGAGTGTGTGGATATGACCCCCCTCTCTCCAAATTATTATAGCTTTGAAAAATCACGGGCTTTCAGGCAAGAATATTGGTAAAAGGGAATAACAGTTTTTACTAATATGTATAACAAGGTGAAACAAGTAATAACAGGATAAGCAACAAACCAGCCCCGTCCCAAACCCAGTGACAGCCTTACAGAGACACGCCCTCCCCTTTGGTACAGTTACAGTCCCAGTCGGCAGGGGCGCTGTTGGCTCCCGGCCGGGCAGGGCAGGTGCGATGATTCCCCGGCAGCTGCTGGGGGCGCTGTGGCACAGGTCCCGCTGTTCAGTCCCGTGTCACATGGTGACACAGAACAACAGGGATGGATGGAGAAAAGTTCCTCTGCAAAACTCACAGCGGAAACACCGATCTCGGTGTTCCTCTGGACAGCAAGAAACCCCAGGACGGCAAAAAGACGAGCAGAATCCTGCAGCTGTGAGACAGGATGGAGCAGAGCTCACCCTTGACACTGGAATCTCAGGGGTCCCCGGCAAGGCACAGGGGAGAAGATCAAAGTGCAGCAAACAGGAACCCAATGAGTGGAGATGCTGGGCTCTGCAGAAAAAGGGCAGGCCAGCTCTCCCCAGCAGCTAGCAAGGTCGACCTCCTTCTCCCAGCCAAGCAGCGAAGGAAGTGAAGTTACCCCCCACCCCACACACACACCCCTCCCAGGGCTTAGCAAGATCGTTTAGGTGGGGCATAGGTCCCATTGTCTTCACTAATCGCCCACCCATCAAAAGGATGACCTGGCAATCAGTGTATCCCAGCAAACAAAATGGGAAGAAAAAATTCCCCAAGAAAGGAAACAAAAGGAGAAATCTTAACCCACAACAAATGTGTAGTCACTCATGTTTGCTTGTTTATATTTAATGTAGCTCTGAGAAGAGGCCTCATTTAAAGCATTTCCTTTTATATAACATTGGAAAGCTTTAGTGGACATGTTGTCCATATGTGAGTCCTTATTTTCTTCTGTTTTTCACAGGAATTAGTGCATCTATATAGCATCCTTCTTGTGCTGATCAAGTATCAGCAATTTGGTGAGTATGTAATGCAATCCATTATTTATGCTATGCCAGATTATACAAATACCCTCTGGTAGAAGAGATTGTGAGTTATTTCTAATTACAAAATAGTGCCCCATAACAAGATTATGTTAAGCGAGAACATTAAGAATGCATAATAAAAATGCAGGAAAATGCCTCCTGTTGCACTGCAGGAAGATACTTATGTGGTTTAGATTTAGTGTAAGTATCAAACTGTGTATTACTGTTAATGTTCACAAGACAAATAGGTAGCCTGGCATCAGTCTTTACACCCTTTGAAGTCCTGCACATGCACATGCATGCATGCACCAATGTGCATATCAAGGAAGGCACCTATTATAGTATTTAAGCTATGCAAAACAAGGCAAAGGTTTCTGACCTAGATCTATTCCCTTAAGCTACAGTTTGTGCTGTGAAACTAAATCATTCAGGATACAGATACGGATATCACTTAGGTACACATCTAACACTCACCAACTACACTGGCAATCTTGAGAATGACTTCTCAGAGAAACAGATCAGGCTTCCAGCAACACTTCAGAAATGTATGTACAAGTTCACAGCATAAGGAGAAAGAAATAACCTTCTCTGAAACAGTTAAAAACCAAAATGTATGAAACATAGTAAGTAGTGCAGTTACAAAATTATTTAGATTTTTTTTTTCAGTTATTTGCTGCAGTGCCGCGGCCCACAGGAAAGACGATGCGAACTCCAAGTGAAGCAGGTCCAGATTCGTCTTTATTAACTGACTCTTACCAGAAGACTAGCATGTGTTATATACACTTTTTATCTCCTGCACATGCAGTTACACCAATCATACACGTCTCAGCTAGTCACACGATCAGGCAGCTCCCAATGTCCACTCGCCATGATCCTTGTTCTAATTTGTGGTTTAGTTTCACTTGACCAATCCTGTTTACTTCCCCAGCTGACCGCATCAGCTAGTACCTCCCAACACTATGTCCGTGCCCAACCCCCACACACATTCATATTGCTGTAAAACAGCCAGGGCTCCCACACTGCAGGGGTGATTACTGCTTAAAAAATAAGTGTTTCATATTGCGGTGTGTTAAACCCAGCCAACAGACATTTGCTCACCCCTGGGACAGGGAGAAAACAGAAGGATGGCAAGAAGACTCATGGATAGAGATAATAACATTTTAAAAGAGAAAAAAAACTGTGTGTGCAAGCAAAACAAAAAGATTAATTCATTCACTGCTACCCATCAGCAGGAAAGTGTTTAGCCTCTTCCTGGGAAGCAGGGCCTCAGCATACATAGAAGTTTCTTGAGAAGACAAGCACCATAACCACAAGAATTCTTCCTTCTTCCTTCTTCCTTCTTCCTTCTTCCTTCTTCCTTCTTCCTTCTTCCTTCTTCCTTCTTCCTTTCTACTTTTCATTGAGTTTTTATTGCTGAGCATAATGTCATATGGTATGAAATGTCCCTTTGGTCAAATCAGGTCAGCCTTTTTTCCACTTCCAGGCTTCTCACTGGGGGAGGGGAGAAAGGAACAAGCACTGTTCAAAAACAGCCAAAACACTGTTGTATTATCAATTCTTTTTTAGCCACAAATGCAAGCATTGACTTCTGGTTCTGATCCAGGATGTGTTTTATCCCAAGAATACATTAGGTGCACAGGACTGGCCAAAGACCACTGAAATTAGTGGAAAGACTACTGGTGACTGATGGAATACAGACTGGGCTTTGAGCCTAACACTGCTGAGTTCATTGATTCATCACAAGGGCTGAATTTGGTTTTGACACATATTAAGCAATTCATCCAAGTACAAAGTACTCCTTAACAAATTGCATACATTTTAACCCCACCCTTCTATTACACCATTTTTCTATTTGCACTGCTAAGGAGCCCAGTTCCTTGCACCAAAAAAAAAAAAAAACAAAAAAACAACAAACCCAAACCAAAACAAACAACTAACAAACAAAAACAAAACAAAAAAGACCGAACTACATACTACATATAAGCATTTGTACTTACAGTTGTTTGTCTTGAGCTGACTTTTGGCAATTCCAAAGTACTGGGGATCTTCAATTATGGGAATTCTCCAGATTCCCAAGACCATTCAAAACTCATTGAGAGAGGTCTCACAATGACATCAGTCAGCTCTTTGAGCACTTTTGGATGAATCCCATCAGGCCCCATAGACTTATAGGGATCCAGCTGGAGCAGCACATCCTGCACAAGTTCAGGGTTGACTGGGACTTGATCATTCTCACAGCCATGGCCCTCCAGCTCAGGACACTGGGACCCCCAGAGGCCATCAGCAGTGTTGAAGACTGAAACAAAGAAAGCATTAAACATCTCTGCCTTGTCTATGTCCCTGTTTGTGAGGTGACCATTCTCATCAAGTCAGGGGTCAGTATTGTTTATGGTCTGCCTTTTGCTGTTGACATATCTTTAAAAATTCTTTTTATTGTCCCCCACAATTCTGGCGGCTTCAACTCCAACTGAACTTTGGCCACATAAATTTTCTCCCTACAATGACAAGCAGCATCTCTGTATTTCTCCCATGTCACCTGTCTGTGCTTGCACTGACCATACACTTTCTTTTTTTGCCATAGCTCCAAAAGAATCCAAGCTAGACTTCTGCCTTGCCTGCTTAACTTCCAACATTTGGGAATTGCCTGTTCCTGTACCCTTAGGCAGTGTTGCTTAAAAAGTGACCAGCACTGAGGTACCCCAGCACCTTTCAAAACATTTTCCCAGAAGACCTTGCTAGATAGTTGCCTGAGCAACCTGTTTTTTGACCTGCTTTCCTCATGTCCAGGATTGAAGTTTTGCAGGCACTTTTCCTCCTGACCTCTCACCAGATATCTGTATCTGAATATAGTATTTCAGGTTTCATTGCAAAGGATTTGAAATGCATCTGTTTAGAAGGAAATTTTAAAAATTATTACAATAATTTCCATTTGAAATTCCATCAGTGTATCAATAAACCAGTACTTTTCATAGAGTCACAGAATGATTGAGGTTGGAAAGGAGCTCTGGAAGTCACTTGATCCAACTGTCCTGCTCAAGCAGGGTCACCTAGAGCTGGTTTCCCAGGACTATGTCCAGATGAATTATGAATATCTTCCAGGAGACAGAATCCACAAGCTCCCTGTGCAACATGTTCCAGAGCTCAGTCACCCTCAGAGTAAAAAACTGTACCCTGATCATAGAATCATAGAATAGTTTGTGTGGAAAGGGACCTTTCAAAGGTCATTTAGTCCAACCCCCCTGCAATGAGGAGGGACGTTTTCAACTAGAACAGGTTGCTCAGAGCCCTGTTCAACCTGGCCTTGAATGTTTCCAGAAATGGGGTGTCTACACCTGTCTGGGACTGTTCCAGTGTTTTACCACCCTCACTGTAAAAATCTTTTATTATATCTAATCTAAATTGACTCACCTTCAGTTTAAAACCATTCCTTGTCCTTCACAACAGGCCCTGATAAAACATTTCTCACCATCTTTCTTATATCTTGATGTTCAGACAGAACCTCCTGTGATTCAGTTTGTGCCCATTGCCTCTGGTCCTGTCACTGGGGACCACTGAAAAGAGCCTGGATCCATCTTTGCACCTTCCCTTCAGGTATTTATATACATCAATAAAATCCCCCACCTCCCACCCCTCAAGCCTTCTCTTCTCTAGGCCTAATGCAGTCCCAGATCCACTAGCCTTCTTTGTGGCAAGGGTACAGTGCTGGCTCCATGCTTCAACTTGGTGCCCACCAGGACACCAGTTCTTTTTCTGCAAAGCAGTTCCAGCTGGGTGGCCCCAGCATGTACTTCATGGGGCTGTTTCTCCCCAGGTGCAGGGCTTTGCACTTCTCCTTGTTAAGATTAAACAAAATTTCTCTCAGCCCATTTCTGCAGCTTAGTCAAAGGTCCTCTGCTGATGGCAGCACAACCTCTGGATACTATCCATTCTCACAGTTTGGTAGTCATCAGCAAATTGATGAGGGGCCACTCTGCCCATCATCAGACCATTATATGAGATGTCAAACAGGACTGGACCCAGTATTGACCCTCTTGGGTCCATGCTAGTCACTGGGGTCCAAACTAGGATTTGTTCACTTGATCACCACCCTGGGCCAGCTGTTCTCCAGTTTTGATTCCCCTCACTACTCATCATCCCATATGCATTCAACACCTTCTCCATGAGGATCTGTCCATGGTTTTACTTGTTGATTTTTGGTAGGTGGGGGGATGGGATCAAGAAACCACAAAGATGGCTCTGTGAGAAAGTTCTAGGAAGCTTTCTCCTTCTCCAGAAAGGAGCCCTACCCCCTGTGTTTTAGAGCCAATCCAGTGGCTCTGAGGTTGATGGACAGGCTTCTCATCAGGCCTGGGTCCAATTGCACATGCTAGTTACACTTCTGTGATGACATATTGTCTGTCACTTAAGAGAATTCAAAACAAGATAGGGCGGCCGCCATGTAGTTTTAGGTTGTTAGTATCATCACTTGGGGGGAAAAGCAGAGCAGAGGGTGATGTAAAGAAAGGGAGATCATAGTAAGAGAGAGGTGGGTTCTTTTTTGTGGTGCTCACATGGAGAAAACAAGCTGTTCTTGAAAGACTATTTAATCAAAGGAGCCATGAATAGAAAAGGAGAGCGAACCTTGCTCTGGGAAAAAAAAACAAATCGCTGGCTTTGAGGATGAACTGAATGATCAGGAGCCAAAAAAAATGGGAAGAGGCTTGGCTCCCCCCCCCGACGTCTGAAGCGAGTTGATGCAAGAAGAATGGTGGGGGATGCCCGCTCATCTGTAGTAGATGCTTAAAAAAAGCTGTGTTCTGCCAGAGATTTTGGATAGTGTCTCACGCGCTGAAACAAGCAGTTTAGCCTTAAAGAACATTCTTTCCTTTCTCCAACGAGGTAAAGAAAAGAATCCCATACCATCAGCAGTTATACACTGATGTTTCTTGGGAAAAGACCTTCCACAGCTTGGAGCTGTAAGAAGCTTCTCCTATGATGCTGGACGCAACTGTAATGAGTGGTTTGATCTATGTTAGACTTTCATTTCCTGTCCCCTTGTGTGTGAGGAAAACATGGGAGGGTGGAGAGGGAGACCTGAAGAGACAGATGCCCCAGAAAGATAACAGGTGTCTTAAAATGTCCATTTTTATTTTCTTCTCCTTGTAATTTTTCCTATATCTTGTTCCCCTCCCCGTGTGAGTAGTATTCTTAGTAGTTTTTAGTAATAAATCTATTTTGCAACTTAAGTTATTCAGCCTGTCTGACCATTCTCTGGGGCACATACGTATCTTTCTCTCAATATGTTATTGTTATCTCGATAAGCCATAAATTTTGGTTTTAATTGGGCTTTTGCTCTCCTTTCTCCCTCTCCAGTGGGGGAAGGGCGAGAACATCGTGGGTACGGTGCTTCTGGCTTTCGGCACAGTCCAAACCATGACATTTTTTGGTGCCGTGACTCGGATTGGGAAAAATCAGGTTTAAACGGACAACAGGATCTTATGGGAGACAGTGTCAAAGGCCTTCCTGAAGTCAAGGTAGGCAATATCCACTGGTCTTGTTGCTGAATTTTTGAAACTCTCAGGGTGCAAATTGAAAGTGTTTCACAAATTGAGCACACCAAGGAATAAAAAGCAAGAGAATTTATACATTGAAATCTACATAAACCCACCTAACTATTGCATAATTGTTTGGCTTGCACAACCTTATGTAATATGTGTCACTGTGCCTGCATGAGCCTATTCAGGGGTCTCTGGTGGTCATTTGTGGAGGTTCCCCCTACTCAGTTTTGAGCAAAGTTCAGTTCAGGATGTACAGAACCCTAGGCTGAGATCCAATGATGTGATCTGTAACTCAGCACCACATCTTCTCAGACAATTGCCAAGCAGGTGGTAAAATACAAAAGCTTTCCATAAATATTGAGAAACATCTGCTTAACACACCTGATAGCATCTTTTTACATTCAAAAGACAGGTTAAAAGTGAGAATGATACCATCATGTTCCATCTGCAACAGAGATCAAAGGAAGGGACAGGGACAGCGAATTCTCCTTAAAGACTCAGAGCTTAAAGATACAGAGAATTCTACTTAAAATACAGAGGATTCTGCTTAAAGAAATCAATTCCCCCCTTTGTAAGTTCTTGAAATACATTATTGACACTTCTACATTACTTTTGAGTACTCTTGTCCCAATTATATTTAAACCTTGGGGGCAGCTATTTCATGTTTCTCCATATTCTGATATCCAATCCTAGCCCTAAAATAAAAAGCAAACAGATTAGTATTAACAAAACAATTAGAGGATGTGGCATATGTGGCATTTTATTAAGAACTCCCATTGCTGTTGGAGACCATCCAAATAAAACATCCCAGAATGGTGATTCCCATCTTTCTTTACTCTTTTCATTATCTTATTAATTTCTTCAGTGATTAATTTCTTCAGTGTTACGACAGTAATCAAAGTCTTTCTGCTGCTCTCTTTAGCTTCTTTTAACAGCCTTTGCAAATTTTTATGTTGCAGCAGTTTCTTCACTAGTGCAAGGTTCATGCCCATAGGGGAAGTGATGCAGGGAAGTTAGAAGTTACAAGATAACTTGTTAGAAACTGCTTGCTAAACAGCATATATCACTAACTGCTTGCTAGACAGTGTATATTGCTTACTTAACATTGATTGTGTTTGTCAAAGCAGAATGAGAAGTAAAAGATTATTGACAAAAGCAGGGACTGTGACCCAGCTTGTGTTCGTGGAACCCCTACGCTGGCTAAAACCAGAGTTGTTGTTTGGACTTGGGCCAGGACTCAGAGAGCATGGCAAGACAGAGAAGGTGAAAAGTTCAAGACAAGAGATGAGTATTTTACTTCCTCCTGAGACCCCGGAGCCCATTACCAAATAACACTGCGCAGCTGAGCACATGGAAATGACTTTAAACTCATTATAATACAAGGGGATAGGTCATGATATGTAAGGCGAATTGCGAAACTCGGTAAATGTGTAACATGTAACCAGATATATACCAAGAGATACCCATGCTGGGGTGTGACAGCTTTGAGAAGTACTCCCCGCTCACCCAGCGCTGCAATAAACATACTACTTCACAACTTAAAATTATAAGTTGCAGAGTCTTTTCTCAGATCATTTTTGGATCAGAAGGCTGGAGGGAAGCTACTGGGGTTGAATAGTTAAAATCAAAGCCTCTAACCTGGGCAAATTTGCAGATGCAAAAATTAGAATGTGATTCAGTTGGCTGGAATTGATAATCTATTTCTATATATTCAAAAGGAGTACTAAAGCTACACATCCCTTACATATGTATATGAGTTCCAACTTTGTATTAATATCTGGACAAATTTCAAAATTACAGATATTCTGTTCCATATCTAAGCTGATAACTTGGGCTTTTATTGTATTTCCTTCACAGAAAAAAACTTTGTTGTTCTTGTACTATACAGGTGTCATGTTTTAAGACAATTTAAAAGGTGGACACTCTAGAATGAGTTCCCCCCTAGAGTTTTAACCAACCCCTTTCTAACCAGTAAGGTAAAACAAATACCAGTAGCTATAAGTGAAAAGTTAACAGTTTACAACAGCAAAACAGCAACTGGCAAAAAAAAAAAAAAAAAAAAAAACAAACAAACAAACCCCAAAACTAAATAATCACTAGATACAAAATTGCTAAATATCACAAACTCCCTGGGAACAAAGAGAAATCCAAAATGGCGGAGTACTCCCCCTTTCCCCAGACGGTGCCCTCCATGGACAACTGCGCTGTCTGGAAAAGGGAAACGACAGACATACTTTCCTGGGAAGGAAGGCGCTCACAAAGTAGTTCTAGTGGCAGATGAAAATTGCCGGTGTGTGTGAGGTCAGTGCTGCTACCCGCTGGGCTCCATCAATGTTGGTGCTGCTGCCTCGGGTCCCTCCTTCAATGGGAGTGCGAAGAACGCAGCCTGGACTGGCTCAGTCTTTGCACTGCCAACAGGTGTTGCAAAATTCACTCCAAAATGGTTTCTGACTGCAAAATGCAGCTTCTCGAGTTGGTACTATTGAGAGCCCGTAAAACCTGCATAAAACAGGCTCTGCCTTGAACAAATGCCACAAGGCGAAAGTGAGCTCTGCTTTGGTGACCCAGCTTTAGAAAGACCTGCACCTTCCAAACCTGTGATTCCATTTCTGGCTGCAGGGTCTTAAAGGGACAGTAACAAATTTTGGGCACAGAAGATATGGAATACAATAACATTCAAGGCCCAGGATGATGTTCCAGGCAGTGGCATGAGGAACGGAGTACGTCTCCAGCCATCCAGTGGTTGCTTCTACCATTGTCAGCACATAACGATTGCCTTGGCAGGTTTGTGGCACTGTGATATAATAGATCAGCCAGGCCTCCCCATACTTATATTTGGACCACCCTCCCCCATACCACAGGGGCTTTACCCACTTGTCCTGCATGATCACAGCGCATGTTTCACAATCATGTATTACCTGAGATACAGTGTCTGTGGTTAAGTCCACCCCTCAATCAAAAGCCCATCTGTTTGTTGCATCTCTTCCCTGATGACCTGAGTCATCATGGGCCCACCTAGCTAGAAATAACTCTCCCTTATGTTGCCAGTCCAGATCTACCTGCAACACCTTGATCTTGGCAGCCCAATTCACCTGTTCATTGCTGCAGTGCTCCTCATTAGCCTGACTCTTCGGTACATGTGCATCCACATGACAGATTTTCACAGTCAACTTCTCTACGCAGACCGTGATGTCTTGCCACAATTCAGCAGTCCAGATGGGTTTTCTCTGCATTGCCAATTGGCCTTTTCCCACCTTTCCAGCCACCCTCACAGGGCATTTGCTACCATCCACAAGTCAGTGTAGAGGTAGAGTGCTGGCCACTTTTCTTGCTTGGTGATGTCCAAAGCCAGCTGGACAGCTTTATACTCTACAATCTGACTTGATCCACCTTGTCCTTCAGTAGCTTCCACAACTCGCTGCATAGGGCTCCATATGGCTGCATTCCATTTCCTATTGGTCCCTATGATACGTCAGGATCCATCAGTGAAGAGAGTGTACCTCTTCTCACTCTCCAGGGGCTGGTTATACGGTAGGGCCTCCTCAGCACGTGTCATCTGCTCTTCTTTCTCTTCTCATTGTAGTCCAAAACTCTCATCTTCAGGCCAGTTTGTGATCACTTCCAAGATCCCAGGGTGATTCTGATTTCCTATCCAAGCTTGCTGTGTGATGAAAGTGATCCACTAACTCCACATCCCATCAGTGGCATGATGTGTTGCAGTGACTTTCCATTTAAACATCCAGCCCATCACTGGTAGCTGGGGTGCCAGAAGAAGCTGTGTTTTGGAGCCAATCACTTCTGAGGCAGCTCGAACCCCTTCATAGGCTGCTAAGATTTCTTTTTTACTTAGGGTGTAGCTGGCCTCAGATCCTCTTTATCCATGACTCCGGAAACCTAGAGGTCGTCCTCAAGTCTCTCCAGATACCTTCTGCCAGAGGGTCCAGGAAGGACCATTCTCCCTGGCTGCAGTGTAGAGCATGTTCTTCACATCCTGTACTGTCCTGAGTGGCTCAAGGGCTACTGCATGGGCAATCTCTTATTTGATCTGTTCAAAGGCTTGTTGTTTCTCAAGGCCTGACTTGAAATCATCTTTCCTTCATGTCAAAAGGTAGAGAGGATTTACAATCTGGCTGTACTCTGGTATGTGAATCCTCCAAAAACCCACAGTGTCTAGGAAAGCCTGTGTTCCCTTCTTGCTGTCTGGTGAGGATATGGCAGCTATCTTATTAATCGCCTCTGTTGAAATCTGTCAGTGTCCATCTTGCCATTTTACCCCTAGGAACTGAATTTCCTGGGCAGGTCCCTTGACTTTGCTTTGTTTGATGGCAAAACCCACTTTCAGGAGAATCTGGATTATTTTCTCCTCTTTCTCAAAAACCTCCTATGCCATGTTTCCTCATACAGTGATGTCATCGATGTACTGCAGATGGTCTGGAGCTTCACCCTTTTCCAGTGCAGTCTGGATCAGTCCATTGCAAATGGGGGGACTGTACTTCCACGCTCGGGGCAGTTGGTTCCAGGTGTACTGCATGCCCCTCCAGGTGAAAGCACACTGTGACCTGCACTCTGCTGCTAGAGGAATGGAGAAAAACACATTGGCAATGTCGATAGCAGCACCATTTTGCTGCCTTGAACTTCAGTTCATGCTGAAGTTCCAGCATGTCTGGCACAGCAGCACTCAGGGATGGTGTGACTTCATTCAGGCCACAATAGTCCACTGTTAGTCTCCATTCCCCATTAGTCCTACGCACAGGCCATATAGGGCTTTTAAAGGGTGAGCAAGTCTTACTGACCATTCCCTGGCTCTCCAGTTCACAGATCATCTTATGGATGGGAATCATGGATCTTGGTTTGTGCGTATTTGCCAACAATGCACTGTTGTGGTGGCAAATCAGTACCTGTTCTTCGACCCTCAGGAGTCCTACTGCAGAAGGATCCTCTGAGAACAGGCAAGGTTTGCAACTGTCTAATTCTTCTGTCTCCAACAGGCAGCTATCCCAAAAGCCCACAGATGTCCCTTTTGGAGTCTTGAAATACCCCTCCTGAGTAATCTATGCCGAAGAATACATGGGGCCTCTGGACCAGTCATAATACGTTGTTTTTCCCACTCCCTTTCCAAGTCAAACTCACCTCAGCTTTCAACAGAGGTCCACTGCTGAGACCCCCTGTGACCCCAGCAATGGGAACAGGCTTGCCCCCCCATTGTCCCCAGTGACATCAGAATACATTGAGCACCAGTGTCAACAAAGCTTTGGATTTTTGTGTTTCTCATGTGCCAGGCCATCGCATCCACACAGTCCAATAGACATGATTTTCCCTGGCCTCTACCTGGCTAGAGGCAGGACATGTCATGTCTGGCGTATTGTTCCTCCTGGTTATGCGAGCTGTTACAGATAGTAAAGGTACCAAAAGTAGGTATTCTGCTACCATCTGCATAAACTGTTAAAAATGGGTGGAGCAGTTTTCCTTATCCTCTCCATGACTCAGCCCTATAACTCCCTCTGGGGAAGCAGCGGGCGGCCACCCTGGGGGGGGAGCATCTCCCCATCTCCGCTAATGGGCTATCAAGGCTTCCCGGAATGACTCAAAAAATTACATGATCTCATTGTGAGATGCCCCACCCTGGTGGAGGAACTGAACATTCCGACCTGTATATAAGCTGAGGCTTGGAACACGATGTTAGCATTACCACTGGATTCCCAGAGGACAAGAGCTCGATAACCACCACTGAACCTCCAGAGAAAGACCAGACCTTTCTACAGGATCACCACTTCAACAAAACCACATCCATCACTCCAATGGGACTGTAGCCACCATTTAATTGGACTGCTACCACCACCTTGACCAATAGGGCATCAGGTCATATTCTGACTTTCTCAGTTTAGGCCAGTGTTTCTCTACTATTGCCTTTATTTTAATTTTTCTATTAAATTGTAGTTCTGACTTGGAATCTCTCGCAACATATTTGTGTGGGGTTAATTCTTCCTACTTGTTTGCCTTCAAACCAGTACAGCATATATTCTGAATGTCTCTTCAAGGGGATCAGATGTCATCCTCCCTAGCAGCTGAGTTATGGGTAAATGTAGCTACATTCATTCTTGCAGAATTCACCTCTGTTAGTACTTTCCTCTTTTAGCTTACACACCTTTGCTGCTAGGACAGAAGTGGGTTTTCCATTCCATCTTCTCATATCTTCCTCATGCTTGCACAGGAAGAACCACAGGTCAGCTCGTGGGGTGTATCCCCTCTCCCTATCTGGGGGACATCTTCTGATAACAGGGCTCTGGTCTGTACAGATGAGACTTGGAGAAAATCCTCTTTAAGCTCCTTCCTGAGTTTCTGGTGGGTTTCTTCAATCCTCTCTTCCAATTTCCGCATATGCTTGGTAAAGTCTGTTTCCACAGCCAAGACAGGCTTGTGTCAGTGCATGGAAAGTGTCTTCATTTGTCCAGCACCTTCTTGTCAGAGCACCCCCAATCACATGTCTCTCATTCCATTGCAGCATCACTAGGAAGTGGGAGTACGCTTGTCTCCCGAGTTGAGCAAGTTTGAGCCACATCAGTATTGTCCATTTTACCAGATCTGGACTTTTAGTGCTGGGGGTCGTCATTTGAGAAAAGGATCTCTATCACAGCCAGTTCTGGCAAGCGTTGGATTCCTTCCTCCATGGTCTTCCAAGAGCCTTGCTGCAGCTGGAGATCTTCTGGGCAAAGGTATCTCTCCTTCACAGATGCTAAGAGGCCCATCCAGAGGCTGAGGGGTTCTGGCCTCCTTGCAATCCCCTGTCAATATGCACATCACGCAATAGATATCCCAAGTGCCTTGCTTCAGTTTCATTCAAAATTGTACCATCACCTGCAGTGTTCCAGACTCGGATCAGCCAGGTCAATACAGAGTCATTGGGTCATTGGGTAAAGTCTCTTCTCAGTTTTCAGAGACTTTCTAAGGACAGAGATTCAGTAATTATTTCTGGTTCTGATTCATCTGCTGGCTGGTAGGTCCTGCCTCCCCATTTTCATCCACTGGGCAAATGGATTTGGTCTTATACTTTTTCCTCTGGAGAGGAGCAATTGCTATTGCCTTAGGCTGCCCTTCTGGTTTAGCTGCAGACTGAGTGACCAGGGTGTTTGTAGATTTGTTCTCCTTCCCCTTGGGCTATAGCTGATGCTGTACAATAACACCCAGTGGGCGATAAGCATTAGCCAGGGCCCAGCACAGTGCAATAAGCTGCCTGTCTTTGGAGCCGCCACTATAATTTTCTTTCAGATTTTCTGCTTCCTTATCTGGGTTCTGAATTTGTTCAGGGAGGAAATTCCAAACTATTGGGGCAGAGTATTACTTTGGACCTGGCCTATATCCTCCACATGCCATGCCACTCAGAATTTTCCTCCAGTGGGGCAGGTCTCTGGGCAAACTCTCTGGAAATCTCAGCCCTGATTCTAAATGTGTTGTAGAGCATACAGGGGAGACATAGGAGAATTGGTAACAATATGTGTTTTTAACATCCGGAGGGAATTCAACATTCTCAAAAGGTGATGTGTCAGACCTGAAGGGGGAGGAGATAAAAGCCTGGGGAAAATCATTCCCTGCTGTCCCCTCAAACAGCTTGGGTGTGAGTATAATTAAACTTCCAGAAGTAGCAACCAAGACCGGGACCAGCAAACAGCAATGAATATACATCCCAGATAATCCTCACTGCCTCTGATATTATCGCTGCATAAGCTGATGTCACAGAGTATTTAAACAAAGCAATCTTGGTTTGTGTCCCTGATTCAAAAAAGAGCCATATTTCATGGAAATTGTCCCATATATATTGAGAAGTATACAAGCTTGGGTGCCACACCCCCATGATTAGGCTGAGCAGCATGGTGGCCAGTGAGTTCTCTACCCAATACACAAATGTTTTGGACAAAATTGTTATTTTTTAACATTTTTGTCTGTCTTTACATGGGCCCAAAAGTTGTCTTGGTTAAAGAATGTTTAAGAAGTGGACTCTCTGGAATGAGTTACCTTCCTTTATGGTTTTTACCAATCCCTTTCCACCAATAAGAAGAAATGAATACCAGTAGATATAAGTGAAAAGATAACAGTTTACTAACAAGCAAAACAGCAACAGGCAAAAAAACCCCAAACCAGTAAATAATCACTAGATATAAAATAGCTAAATATCACAAACTCCCCAGGAACAAAGAGAAACTCAAAATGGTGGACTACCCCCCTCCCCTTTCCAGATGGTGCCCACCACTGGCACTGTATGTGGGAAGACAAAAAATAAAATGGCAGACAAACCCGCCCCCTAAGATGGTGCCCTCTGCAGATGACCGTGCAGTCCAGGAAACAAAAGGGACATGGCGGATAAACTCTCCCGGGAAAGAAGGAGTTTAAAAAGCAGTTCTAGTGACAGATACGAACTGCTGGCATGTCAGCAGGTCAGTGCTGCCACTCACTGCTTCCTACTGCTACCCGCTGGACTCCACCACTGTTGGTGCTGCTGCCTCAGGTCCCTGCTCCTATGGGGGAAGAAAAGAACAGACTCAAACTTTTCACTTCAGAGGAAACGTTTATCCTGTAATGTTTCTCTCGGAAAACATTGTCTCAAGCCGAGACAAAATTTGGTGCCCAATGTAGGGCTCGAACCCTCAACCCTGAGATTAAGAGTCTCATGCTCTCCAAATTTTGTCTCGGTTTGAGACAATGTTTTCAGAGAGAAACATTACAGGATAAATGTTTCCTCTGAAGTGAAAAGTTTGATAATTTTTCCCACCAATATGAAACATGAGTTTGGGCAAATGTGAAGAGAAAAATAGTTCATAAACAAAACAAGGTGCCTACAGGACACAGATTAAAGAAACTGAGTAACTGTTAGATATTTAAAAAGTCCAGGAACACACACCACCGCCCTCCCCCCACAGCCCTCAGCACGTGGTGCGAGAAAAGATGGCGGCTCCTGTCTCCGGAAAAAAAAAAAAAGAACAAAATAAAAAGTCCAACGTGGCTGCTCAGGCAACAGTGGAAAACCTGGTGGTAGTCCTCTCCTCACTGTGGATGAAACAGAAGGCTCGTGTGCTTTTCTGTCGCCGGCTTGGCTTCTCCGGAGTCCGGGATGAGACGGAGTTGCGCCCGCAGCTTGTCCCCGCTGGTCCCTGGCTGGTCGGTGCTTGCCTCTCAGTTTTCGGACAGAAGCCCCACTGAATTGCTCCAGAAAGAAAATCACGGGAGTCATAGAAGGGGTGGCAGTCCAGGGAGAGCGGTTTGCCCAAGCTAACAAACCCAAGTAGCTAACAGCAACAATGTAACTGCCCTGTACGCAGTGAGGTGAGTTCACCCAGCATCCAGCGGAGCTCCCAACAACAACCGGCTGCGCGGCAGCTCCGGCTTTGAACCCCCCGCACTGCCTTCCCAGCTGTCCCTGCCCCTTCTTCCGGGTCAGATTTAAAGGCTCAAGGACATTTTGGGCATACAAGCAGACGGAACATAGGAATAGAGTGTTATCATAAAATCAACCCAAGACAAGCCCCCATGCTTATATCAACAGAGTCCAGCCCAGCTGAAAAGGAGCCCAGTGGGGTGGCAAGAAGCATCAGGAAAGCAACAGCCCAACCCCCACATACCTTCAGCACAACAGACAAGTGGTAACAGTGCTTCAGGAACCTGGCGCCGAATTGAATTCAGTGAAGAGACAGGTGACCTGGCTAGGATGACAGAGCTCCTGGGGGGGTTGTTTTGTCATTGTTTTTTTGTTGTTTTTTTCCTGGCTGGGGGTCGTGGCATTAAACCACAGAACCCTCTACCATATTGCCTTTGTTCTTGGGGGGCCCATATGGTGGTCCAGTGCAGGAACGGCAGCATCTTGTTTTTCTTCCAGAGGGTCAGTCTTCATATCGCCTTTGTTGGTCAAACCATTCTCTTTTTGTACAATTGTTTATTATTATTGTTGTGTTTGCTGCAAGTCTCTTTAGTAAATTGTGACTCCTATTTGTCTCCTTTAGTATTTATTTCTCCATTATAGAAAGGGGGCAGCTTGAGTGGCCTTAATTTCCCTGTTGAGTTTTTAAAACCAGGACAAAGGTACCTGCTGAGAGATGACAAAACTTTCCCTAGAGAGATAACATAATTATGCAAGTATTCTTGGCCCAAGATATTCACAGAATGTGGTTTGTAAGAGATTGCCTGCTAAGGTCTACTAATATAAGCTTTCAAAGGGACTAAGTTTATCCCTGGATCTGGGTGTTATTCTGACTCTCAGTAGTGCTAGTGGCAACATTTTGGGCCATTTCAATTGAGTGTCCTGGCAAATTTTACTGAGTTGTCTTTTTATGGATTGATTAATTCACTCTACCTTTCCACTAGACTGAGGTCCCCATGGTTTGTGTAAATCCCATTTACATTACAATGTTCTGGATAGTACTTCTATAACATTGGCTACAAAATGAGTTCCCCTGTTTGATTACATATCTATAGGTATCCCATAACTAGGAATGACCTCTTTCACTAGTACCTTGCCTGCCTCTTTAGCCTGGTTGATTTGACTAGGAAAAGCTTCAGTCCACCCAGAAAATACATCCACTAGTACCAATAAGTATCAATACCCATTTTGCTGTGGTAATTCGTAGAAATCTATTTGCCAATAATTTCCTAGTGTGTTCCTTTTGGTTTGTTCTGGGAGAAGCCGAGGTTAGACCTGTGGACACAGTTCACATTTCTTCACTATACTTTTTGTGATGCCTCCCATTCCAATCCCAAGGATACACAGTTTTATATTGTTTTCCAAAAATCGTAGGGCTGTTCTTAAATCCCTGTGGTAAAACAGTCCAGCATAATTGAGTCTTTCATCCCATTCATGGATTCTCCCATTCAAATGCAAATAGCTCCTGACTTCTGGTGTCCAGTGGGATCTTTCAAGTCCAATACTGTAAACCATTGATCAGTTCCTTTTCATGTGCAACTATTAATTTTAAGCAATATTTAAGCTGTTAGCTTTGTCTATTCTATTATTAACATTCAGGTTGTTATCTTCAAGTTTCACTACAATACATCTTTACTATTATTAATGATCAGATTATTAGTTCCAGGTTTCATTATAATCCATCTTTGACTTACACAACATAGCCATGTAGTTCAGATAAAGTTCAACTTGCAGCCTAACAATTCCAGCTACTTATGTCAAGTGAGCACTTAGATACTTTCAAACAATATAAAATTTCAGACAATACAGAATTTAAACAAATGTCTGAAAGGAACTTTGCTGAGCAGCAGACCTGGATTTCAATTGGCTGCAGTGGACCTGAGGATTGGTCTGCTCCTATTTTATGTCCCCTGCTTACCTGTGTTTGGCTTGCTAGCTGAACAGACATACTATGTGCTAATTAGATGGTTGGTGCTTGGTGGTCTGCAGCCATGGTGGCATGGTGGTGCTGCTGTCCTGAAACAGGTTCTTTCACCTGTTGTGCAAGAGGCCGACCCACGCACAGAGTCAAGGTATTTGATTTACTTACAGTTCTGCACAGAAAAGGGTGCTGGGTGGCAAATCCACAAAGCCAGCCCAATGACTATCAAAACTTTTCACTATACATTTTAGCAAACAAAGGCATTAATGTTAATTTGCTACAAGTTACAAAGTTCTCTCATTGATTAGTATTCTATCTTCTATTGGTAAAATTATTGTCTTGCTTCTTAGGCTAATTAGTCCACATGCTCAGTCTTCTTTGAGTTGGTAGGTTTTCTTGGGTCAATGGGCCGTGAGTTGGTGGTCACAATCTCCCCCTGCCAGAATTACCCTTTACCTAGTTTGGTTAGTTGGCCTTTTTTTTTTTGTTCCTTGTAATCTGACCTATCTTGGTTGTTTCACCAAGTGTCATTGGTTCATTGGTTAGGCATTCTGTTATGTCTGGTTTCAGTTGATGTATTATCTCATGATTCTCTTTTTTATTCTTTTTCTATAGCTGCAGTTACTGAGGCTTATTAAGGCTGCAAATGCTGAGACATGTTAAACAAAACTTATCTATTTGGAAGCCGTACATCAGTGCCTCTGATCTGCTAAGGGAAAAATGGCACTGGACTCTATTTGGCACAGACCAGGGCTGTATGTTGCTTATACTATTGTTCCCTTGTCAAACTTACTTGAAATTGTCCAACAGACTCAAAAAGGGTGCAAACTGTGTCATTATATAAGCTTCTCCACTTTAGGAATCTGTCATGGTTTAGGAATGGACTCCCCACAAGCCACACCCCTCTCTCTCTCCGGTGGAAGACAAAAGGCAGACATTATGGGTCCAGATAAGAACAATTTACTAGAAACAGCAATGAGATAAAACAAGCAGTAACACCAACAATATTAATAACAAAAGTGTACAAAAGAGGGTGATTTACATGCAAAAATGCCACCATGCTCACCAAGCCCAGGACAATAAAAAACAATGTCGGATGGACCCTCCACGCCCACATTTTTCCCTGACCGCAAGCCATGCCCACCTTCTTCCCAAAAGCAAGAGTCCCTTACTTCCACCCCCTGGCAGTGACATGAGGTGGTATAGAATAACAACACAGACATGCCCACGCAGCTCCAGGCTTCATCCCCTCACAGCTCCTGAAAAAAAAATTAATTCAATCCTGGTCAAAAACCAGGACAGAATCCTAAATCTTCCAGTGGCATAGTCATTTATTTTGTATGCCTGATTTTATATTGCATTGCAACCTTCTGAACTGTTCAAAGAAACAGTCTAAAAGATCATAGAAACAGATGGGCATACAGCTTTATAGGAACCTGCTAAGACTTAAACTCTGTGTGTGAGTCAGCACAGGCAGGCAGCTGGGACAACCACAAACCCACAGCTAAAACAAAAAGAGCAAATTTATTTCCATTACCTAGATAACTGGGGGATCCCCGAAGCAACACCTGAACAGAGGTATACAAGCGGAGATGCAGGCACTGTTAAACTCAGTCCATGCTAGAGGACCACTGGCCTGCACACTGGTTTATCAAGGGTTATTCCCAGCTGCAAGGTCACCTGAGCATATTTACAATCCTCCTCACCAATCTTCCATTTTCAGTCAATCCCTCCCAACACTCTGCTACAATGTTATATTGTAGAAATTCTCAATATATGTAAAATGTACATGTACAGTGGACCGAAATGTAATAATGTGTTTAAAACCCTCTATGTATAATATTAAGAAAATAACAAAGAAGGAGGCCTCTTTCTTATTTGTCTGAAATGTAGAAAAATATAATCCTAGAATCTATCATAGAATATCCTGAGTTGGAAGGGGCTATCATGGGTAGCCAAAAATGTTATTGTATTCCATATCTATCTGTGCCCAAAATTGTTACTGTCTCTTTACGACCCTGCAGCCAGAAAATGGAACTGGGGGAAGGGTAGTCCCCTAGGCTCTTTAAAAGTCAAGGCACTCAGGCAGAGTGTCTCTCTGGCCGCTTGGCTTGGCTCTTGGTTCTCTTGCCACGGAGCTGAGGGGTCGCAGGATGAGGCTTCTCTTTTGGGTTCTTTTTTGTTTCTTTTCCAAGGAGGTTGCTCCAAAAAGTTTTTTTTCTCCTTGGACAGGCTGCATTCTGCAATCCTGGATTGCTTCGGGCTGAGTTTCATGAGTGCCTGACTGTGGACACAGCGTTGCACAAGGGAAGAAATGGAGCGGCTCTGCTCCAGTCCGGGCCACTCTCACATCCTTGCAGAGAGACAGTCTCTTCCCTCCCCCAGCCCACCAGTGGTTTGAAGGACAGCACCACCACCACCAACACCAGCAGAGTCCAGCAGGTGGCAGGAGGAAGTGGCAGGTGGCAGTGCTGACCCCACATGCACTGCCACTTCTCATCTGCTGCTAGAACTGCTTTGTAAACTCCTACCTTCCTGAGACGGTTTCTTTTGTCTGCCATATTTTTCCTTTTGTCTCTCAGACCACGTGGTGGACTGGAAAGCGCCATCTTGGGGGAGAGAGCTGACGCCATTTTCCTGTTGTCTCTCTACACACAGTCATTTGTGGGAGGCGCCATCTTGGAAGGGAGGGTAGTCTGCCATTTTGGGTGTCTCTTTGTTCTCGAGGAGTTTATGAGATTTGGCAAATTTGTATCTAGTGATTATTCACTGTTTTGGGGGGGAGGAGGGTTGCCTGTTGCTGTTTTGCTTGTTAGTAAGCTGTTATTTTTTCACTTATATCTACTCGCATTCATTCCTTATTGGTAGAAAGGGATTGGTTAAAACTAAGGGGACATAACTCATTTTAGAGCATCCACCTCTTTAAATTGTCATAAACCAAGACAGGACCTACAAGGATCATCAAGTCCAACTCCTGGCTCTACACAGGGCAACTTAAATGTTAAACCATATATCTAAAAGCATTGCCCAAACACTTCTTGAGCACTGACAGGCTCGGAGCAATGACTACTTCCCTGGGGAGCTTGTTCTAGTGCTTGACCATCCTCTCAGTGAAGAGCTCTGTCCCAAGATTCAGTGTCAACTTCCTCTGATGCAGCTTTAAGCCCTTCCCTCATGTCCCATCACCAGACACCAGAGAGATCAGCACCTCCCTTTCCGCTCCCCGCCATGAGGAAGTTGCAGATAGCAATGAGGGCACCCCTCAGCCTTATTTTTTCTAAGCTGAGCAAACTTAGTATCCTCAGCCATTCCTTACAAGTCTATTCCTTTTAAGACGTGGTAAAGACCCCACAACTAAGTAAAGTTGTAAGGTAGGTATGTCTATTTGCGACGCTGGGTATGTGAGAGGTCACCATCGAAAGATATGTACACCATCGTAGTACAACTTCTCGGTTTATATTGAGTTACTGGATACATATGCATTAAGTTTTGCAATATGCCTATACATATTAATCACCTGTCCCCACTTCCTATGCTAATGAGTCTGCATGTGTTTATACATGTGTCTCGCCCCCTGGAGGTGGTCTTCAGGTGGTCTTTTGATGAAGTAAGAAGTCTACCTTGGGGCTGGACTTTCTGACCTTTGGTTCTTGCCCATGCTTCTTGGCTTTTTGGCATCAGATCAAACTTCTGGGCTGGTTTTTACCAGTTTGAGGGTCCAAAGAATAGCAACTCAGTCATGGGTGCCTTCTTTCTTACAATACTCGGCCAACCTGATTAATGGTGGGCAAGATAGGCACTATAGTGAATGTTTAGCCAAGTCAGCTTTGCTTAAGCAGTTGCTATTAACTCTTCCGTTTCTCCATATCACCTTTCACTGTCTTTGTTGCCTTCCTGTGGACACATTCCAATGCTTCTACATCCTTCTTATATTATGAAGGTCAAAACTGCACACAGTACTTGAGGTGATGCCACACCAGTTAGCTATACTGTGCCTAATGCACCCCAGGATGCAGTTGGCCCTTTTGGCCGCCAAGACACACTGTTGAGTCATATTGAGCCTACCATCAACCAAACCCCCTAGATCCCTTTCTGCAGGGCTGCACTCCAGCCTCTTGACCCTCCAGTCTATATATACATCCAAGATTACACTGTCCCAGGTGCAGAATCTGGCATTTGTCCTTGTTAAACTTCATAGGATTGGTGAGATTATCCAGCACTCTAATCTATCAAGATCTCTCTGCAAGGCCTCTCTACTTTCGAGGGAATCAACAGGTCCTCCTAATTTAGTAGCATTGTCAGACTAAGTGTGCAATCATCTCCTGTATTCATGTCATTGATCAAAACACTGAAGAGAACTGGCCTTGAAATTGAGCCCTGGGGAACACTAGTGACTGGCCTCCAGTCAGATGTTACCCTATTTACTATTAATTTGAACCTGACCCTTCAGCCAATTGTTCACCCATCATATTGTGTACATGGCTAGCTGTGTGCTGGGCATTTTGTTCAGAAAGATAGTGTGAGAGATTGTATCAAATGCATTGCCAAAATGAAAAAAAAAACCCACATCCACTGCCTTCCCTTCACCCACTAGGTGGGTAAGCTTGTCATAAAAGGATATTAAGTTAGTAAGTTATGACTTTCTCTTCACGAAACCATGTTGGCTTTGACTGATGACTACACTGTCTTGGAGGTGTTTTTCAATAACTCCCATAATAATCTCCATCATTTTAACAGGCAACAAGGTGAGACTGACTGGCCTATTTTTATCATCACAATTATTGCTATGGTCACAATTATATTTGCAAAAGTGAGGCCAACAACCAGTCAGAGAAAATCCAAATCATTTAAATATTGTGTATCCGTTACTTTCTAATCCTGCCCTTAATTCTCTGTTAGGTGCAGCTGCAGTGATTGAGGCATGGAGTCCACATTGGTATGCAAGACATTTATTGCAAAAATCCAGGGTTTTTAACCTGTTAGTTTGTTATGGGTTTACATTCTTGTGAAGCACAACAAAGTGTCTTAGCCAAACATCATAAATCACATTAGGAACATGTGATGGTCAGAACCAACCACCATACACCACAGTGTAAGTTATCACTAGTTCTATCACTTGTTTTCCAGGGTTATATAACTTGTTATTCACCTCTAGTTTAGCTGAGTCATTCCCAGAATCCTTCATGGTTAGCTGAAGTAACAGGAGCGAGCAAGAGTTTTACAAGGTAACAAGGCCTGTTTCATAAGGTTACTTGTCCACAACATGCAGTAACTGATTTTATCCTTCCATCTGATCATCCAATTTAGCAGTCACATTTTGAATGTGCACAGAAGTATTGTTGTTTAAGTTGAAGTATCCACATACTACATGTTCATGTAACAACAATATATCTAAGGCCAATCTGTTTTTTAGGGTCATTTTAGTTGTGGCTTGCAATTGTTCATTTATTTCTGTAAACCCCAATCGAGTTGCATTTTCTAAAGTTTCTATTTGCAGAATCAAATTGTGTATGGCTAGTCTATTCCTGAAGGTAGATATTTGTGGAGTGAAGATGGATTCTAAAATCCATCCCACTATGTTTGCTGTACTGGGGTGCTTCCAAGTTTCATCACATTTAACTTTTCCCCATAGTTGGGTTCCCAATGGTGACTCCCTCCACAAGGAACATGAAGTTAATACTCCCAGTGTCCATTGTATGCTTGATTCTCCCAAGGAGTGCAATTCCACTTTTTCTTTATCTTTGGATTCTTTTGCCTTGACCTTACTAAATCAGAATATTTATATCGACCTATAAGGGGTCTTCTCAGAGTCCTGGACTCCCTTCCCAGTTCAGGGGTCTTCTCAGAGGCCTGGACTCCCTTCCCAGTTCAGACACCACTGAACTGTCTGGATATATTCCCATTGTCCCATTTGAGGGCTATTATATATTTCTGGTATTTGGCATCCCCAAGGGGTATTAGTGCAATCTGTTGCCCAATAGGTTATTTTCAGATCAGGTTTTGAGATATTACAATTCTAACAGTATTGTTCTTGCATGTCATTGTAAGGAAATTCTCCTTCCATCCCTGTCCAATTGGCATGGGTGCTATTTCCTCCCACATGCGTTTCCAAAACTTTGTCAAATTCCTGACTAAAGCTCCCC
>VKON01001247.1:0-18472 GCA_009741485.1 Malurus cyaneus samueli
CCAGGAATTCCAGGAAATTCTCTCCCTTTCCCAGGGAATTCCCTCTCCCTCTCCCCATCCCCCTCTCCCTTCCCTGGACCTGTGCAAGGCTCCTCTCCCTCTCCCATTCCCTCTCCCCATCCCCCTCTCCCCTGTCCCTCCCCTGACCTGTGCAGGCTCTGTCCCTCTCCCATTCCCCATCCCCATTCCCCATCCCTCTCCCCTTTATCCCCATACCTGTGCAGCTCATGTCCCTCTTCCCTCCCCATTTGCTCCCCGTCCCACCACCTGTTGGAGGTTCCTGTCCCATACCGGTACAGTCTCTTGTCCCTGTCCCATACCTGTTGATGCTCCTGCTACCATAACCTGTCCCTGATCCCTGTTCCCTGTCCCTGTCCCTGTCCCATACCTGTTGATGCTCCTGTTCCTGTCCCTGTCCCAATTACTTCATTATTTCCCTATCCCATACCTGACACTCCTGTCCCATACCTGTTGACACTCCTATCCCATACCTGACACTCCTGTTCCCTTTATCCCCAATACCCATTGAGGTTCCTATCCCATACCTGTTGACACTCCTGTCCCTCTCCCATACCTATTGACACTCCTGTCCCATACCTGTTGAGGTTCCTCTCCCATACCTGACACTCCTGTCCCTGTCCCATACCTGTTGAGGTTCCTGTCCCATACCTGACACTCCTGTCCCGGGCACCCCGGCCATATTTTGCCCGCAGCAGCAGCACGGAGCAGAGCAGCAGCGTGGCCGTGGCCGCCCCGAGCAGCAGCAGCTGCCGCAGGGACGCGTTCAGGAGCGGGCAGCCCGAGGGCGACAGGCTGAAATGCCACGAGGCCGGCAGCAGGCACGAGATGCTGATCCTGAAACCCCAAAATGCTCAATTCCCAAAAAAAAAAACACCTACAGGTGATGGTTTTGGGGTTTGGGGTTTGGGATCCCCCACCTTGGGATCCCATCCCTGGGGTTTGCTGGGTTGGGGTTGGAGCTCCAGGTTTGATCCCGGGTTTATTTCCAGCTCTCAGCAAAATTAGAGGTGGGAAGGAGGGGAAAAGTCTGGATTGGGAATTTGGGGATACTGTGAGAAGGAGAAGATTTGGGGAGAGCTCAGAGCTCTTTTTGGGGCCTGGAGGGGCTGCCAGAGAGAGCTGGAGTAGGACTGGGGACAAGGATGGAGGGACAGGAACAGGGAATGGCGGTCACACTGCGGAAAGGGGATTGAAATGGGATTTTGGGGAGGAATTCCTGGCTGGGAGGTGGGGAAGGGCTGGGATGGAATTCCCAGAGGAGCCCCAGGATTCCAAGGCTGATTTGGGGCACTCTGGGACAGTGGGAGGTGACCCTGGGGTGGCCCTGGCTGATCCCTCCCACCCACAGCACTCGGTGTTTCTGTCCCATTCTGGATTGAACTCCACCCCAGTCAAGGTGACACCCAATCCCTGATCCCATCCCTGATCCCATTCCCCATCCCATTCCCCATTCCTGATCCCATCCCTTATCCCATTCCCCATCCCATTCCCCATTCCTGATCCCATCCCTGAACCCATTTCCCACCCCATTCCCGATTCCATTCCCCATTCCCCATCCCATTCCTGATCCATTCCCCATCCCATCCTTGATTCCCAACCCCATTCCCATTCCCCCACCCCATCCGATCCATTCCCATTCCCCATCCCATTTCCCCATTCCTGATCCATTTCCCATTCCCATTCCCACCCCATTCCCATTCCCATTCCCCATGCCATTCCCACCCCATTCCCTTTCCCGAATCCCATTTCCTACCCCATTCCCCATTTCCATTCCCCATATTCCGCATTCCCATTCCCGATTCCCATTCCCCATTCCCATCCCCATTCCCATCCCCATTTCCCATTCCCATTCCCATTCCCATTCCCCATTCCCCATTCATTCCCCATATCCCACCCATTCCCCATTCCCATTCCCACTCCCATTCCCATTCCCACCCCACCCCATTCCCATTCCCCATTCCCCCATTCCCATTCCTGATCCCCATTCCCCATTCCCATTCCCATCCCCATTCCCATTCCCTATCCCCATTCCCCATTCCCCATCCCCATTCCCCATTCCCACCCCAATCCCCATTCCCATTCCATCCCATCCCATTCCATTCCCATTCCCATTCCCATTCCCATTCCCATCCCCCATTCCCATTCCCATTCCACCCATTCCCATTCCCATTCCCACCCCATTCCCATTCCACCCCACCCCATTTCCATTCCCATTCCCCATTCCCATTCCTGATCCCCATTTTCCCCATTCCCCATTCCCATCCCCACCCCATTCCCCCATTCCCATTCCCATTCCCATCCCATTCCCTATTCCCTTTCCCCTTTCCCATTCCCATTTTTTTTTTTTTTTTTTTCCCCCAAATTTTTTTTTTTTTTTTTTCCCCATTCCCATCCCATTCCCATTTCCCATTCCCATTCCCATTCCCCATTCCATTCCATTCCCACCCCATTCCCATTCATTCCCATTGGGATTTGGATTCCGTCACCTCCCCATTTTGGGGTGTTGCAGTGCAGGAGCCGCGGGCCGTGCAGCCTCAGCCGCTGCCGTCACAGGGACAGGGAACACCCGGCCCTTCCCGAGCCATCCCCGCCTCTGCTCCTGGAAAAAACCATAGCCCTGCTCATCCCTCGGGAAATCCTTGGGAAATCCCTCGGGAAATTCATTGGCAAATCCCTCGGGAAATCCCTTGGAAATTCCTCGGGAATTCCTTGGAAATTCCTTGGAAATTCCTTGGAAATTCCTTGGGAAATTCCTTGGGAAATCCCTCGGGAAATTCATTGGAAATTCCTTGGAAAATTCCTCGGGAAATCCCTCGGGAAATCCCTCGGGAAATTCCTTGGGAAATTCCTCAGGAAATCCTTGGAAATTCCTTGGAAATTCCTCGGGAATTCCGAGGATGGGATCCCATTCCGGCCTGGGATCCTTCCCCTCCCGTTCTGCCCTTTCCAGGATGAGAAAAGCTTATTTTGTTTGGGGAATTTTGTTTGGGGAATTTTTGTTTGGGGAATTTTTGTTTGGGGAATTTTCTTTGGGGAATTTTATTTAGGGAATTTTATTTTTTGTTGGGTAATTTTATTTGGGAATTACTATTTTGCCAACTTTTTCAGCCCAGTCTGAGAATTTTTCTGGGCATGTATGTATTTTTCTCTCAATTATTTTATCCAAAAAACCATAAATTTCAGAGTTAATTGGGTTTTTGCTCTCCCTTTCCATGGCGGGGGAGGGAACATTGTGGGTGCTTTCGACTTTCAATCAAGTTCAAACCACAACAAGCATGTGTATATTTTTCTCTCAATTATATTATTTTATCTAAAAATCATAAATTTCAATGTTAATTGGGTTTTTACTCTCCCTTTTGGCTCTCCGGTGATGGGAGAGGGAATTTCGTGGGTGCTTTTGGTTTTTAGTCAACTTCAAGCCACGACAAACAGCGATGGAAGCACTGAATGAACCAACTCTTCCATTATCAGGACACTCTGGAGAAGAATTCCCAGAAAAACCTCTCCCGGATCCCTGGGAGTGTCCCAGGCTGTGGAGGGATCCGGGATTGGGATGGGGCGGAGGGACAGGAGGGACAACCCCGGGATGGGATGGATGGGATGGGATTGGATGGGATCCATGGGATGGGATGGAGATGGGAATGGGATGGGATGGGATGGGAGGGGACAGCCCCGGCTGTTCCCCGGCATTGCCATCCCGCATTCATCCCAGCATTTCCCTGTCCTCTGTTGGAATTTGCCCTGGACGGGACAGGGGGGACAGCCCCGGAAGACGGGATCCCTCCCCAGATCTGGTTGGACAGCAGGGACAGCCCTTGGATTGTGTTCTGGCGCCTTGCTCATCCCGGGCATTTCCCATTTTTGTTGGAAATATTTGCCCCCGGGACGGACAGGAGCGGACAGCCCGGGCTGTGACGGATCCGGACCGGATCGGGACTGGGATGGGATGGCGATGGGATGGGATGGTGGGATGGATGGGATGGGATGGATGGGATGGGATGGGATGGATGGCGATGGGATGGGAGGGACAGCCCGGGCTGATTCCTGGCAGCTGCCATCCCGGCATTTCCTTCCCGCATTTCCCTGTTTACTGTTGGAATATCGCCGGGCGGATGACGGCAGCAGGGACAGCCCCGGGCTGATGGAGGGATCTCCCCGGATGGGGCGAGAATCCTCCCCCGGGGATTCGGGATGAACAGGAGGAAAAGCCCTGGGCTGTGTTCTTGCGCTGCCATCCCGGCATTTCCCCGTTTCTCTTGGAATATCGCCGGGCGGGATCGGGCAGGATCCCTCCACAGCCCGGGCTGTCCCTCCCATCCCATCCCGATCCCCATCCCGGGGCCAGTGCGAGGTGTCCCCGTCACGGCAGGGGTGGCACCGGGTGTGATTGAAGGTTCCCCCAACCCAAAGCGTGCCGGGATTGTGTGACCCTGCTCTGCTGTCACCCGCACGGACACCCCCACAGGGAGAAGGGAAAACACGGGAGATATTCCCAGAGAAATGCGGGAATGGGGGATAGCAGTGCCAGGATCAGCCCGGGGCTGTCCCTCCTGTCCCATCCCGGGGAGGGTCATCCCTCCACAGGCCTGGGGGCTGTTCCTGGCTGTCCCATCCGATCCGGAGGAGGATCCTGCTCCATCCCGGGGGCAATATTCCAACAGAAATGGGGAAATGCCGGGATGGCAGCGCCAGGATCAGCCCGGGGCTATTCCTCCTGTTCCTCCCGATCCCGGGATAGGTTCCCTCCACAGCCCGGGGCGTTCCTCCTGTCCCATCCCGATCCCGAGGCAGGATCCCTGCAGAGCTCAGGCTGTCCCTCTGCCCCATGTGCCCCGGTCCCGGCACAGCCCGGGCTGCCCCTCCTGTCCCTCCCGCCCCATCCCGGGCAAGGATCGCTCCACAGCCCGGGTCCCTCCTGCCCCGATCCCGGCATGGGAGCTCAAGAACACAGCCTGGGGCTGTTCCTCCTGCCCGTGCCCCATCCCGGGGGAGGATCCTGCTCCATCCCAGGGGCAATATTCCAACAGAAATGGGGAAATGCCGGGATGAATCACGGCAGATGGCCAGCACAAGAAAACACAGGCCCGGTGCTGGTCTCGCTGTCCCATCCCGGTCCCGGTCCCGGATCCCCGCACAGCCCGGGGCTGTCCCTGCTGTCTCTCCCGCCCCCGATCCCGCCCGCGGTGCCACGGAGGCGCTCAGCCGGGGCCAAACCGCGCCCGCTCCGGCAGCGCCGCCAGCAACGGGAACGGATAGAACTGGATGGATGGGAGGGAAGAATCGGGAGGGGAACGGGGATGGGGACGAGGACGGGAATGGGATGGGGAGGGGAACGGGAGGGACCCGGAGCAGAAGCAGCCAGCCCAGACCCCCCGACACACCCCCACTGGCCGACCACCCCAAAACTCCGATCCCGGATCCTGATTTCCGATCCCGACACCGGACACCAATCCCATTCCCCATTCCCATTCCCCCATCTCATCCCATTTCCGACCTCATTCCCTATTCCCCATTCCCATTCCCGATCCGATTCCCGTTCCCATTCCCCATTCCCCATTCCCAGTCCCATTCCCATCCCCATTTCCCGTTACCCATTCCCGGTTTTTTTCCATTCCCGATCCCATTTCCCGATCCCATTCCACCGATTCCCATTCCCAATTCCCGATCCCATTCCCGTTTTTCCCCCCATTTCCCGAATCCCATTTCCCGATCCCATTCCCGATTCCCATTCCCATTCCCGATCCCATTCCCGTTTTCTCTTCCCCCATTCCCGATCCCATTCCCCATTCCCATTCCCCATTCCCGATCTCATTGCCGATCCCATTTCCTCGATCCTATTCCCCATTCCCATTCCCGGTTTTCTCCCCATTCCCGTTTTTTTCCCCATTCCCCATTCCCGATCCCATTCCCATTCCCATTCCCGATCCCATTCCCGATCCCACATTCCCGGTTTTTCTCCCCATTCCCGATTCCCATTTCCCGGTTTTCTCCCCATTCCCATTTCCCATTCCCATTCCCGCTCTCTTTTTCCCATTCCGATTCCCATTTCCCAGGTTTTTCCCCATTCCCGTTTTTTATCCATTCCCGATCCCATTCCCATTCCCGGTTTTTTCCCCGTTTCACCTCCCGGGCCGTCCCATGGCAACCGGTACCACGCCACTTCCGGGTGCGCCGCCGGACGTGACGCAAAACGCGCTGACGTCACGGCGGAGCCGGGCAGGGATTCCCCGGGGCGTGGCCTCGAGGAAAGGGGGCGTGGTCACCGTGAAAGTGGGCGTGGTCTGTGTCCCGGTAAAACCAGCCAAAAATCGCTGTAAAAATTGCCAAAAAATCGCTAACAAAAATGCCAAAAATTCGCTATAAAACAGAAAAAACCGCTTAAAAAAACAGCAAAAACCGTTATAAACAGAAAAAGACGCTATAAACCAGCCAAAAATCGCTTATAGAAAACAGCCAAAAAAAATTGCTTAAAAAACAGCCAAAAATTGCTTAAAAAACAGCGTTTAACCTTCAGAAATAGGAATTTTAGGCCAATTTTTTCTATTGAAAATATTGATATGTGTATTAATATATACATATTATTATATTGATTATATATACTTATATTACATAATTATTTAAATATATACATTATGTATTTAAAATTTATATTACATATTATTATACTCTATATTTTGTTTCTTGTGGGAAATATATAAAATCTTCTATTGACTCTAACATGACAATATTTTTGAAATATATAAAATCATACCTATAGATACATCAATAATTTGGAAATATAATCAAAATTTATAGCTATAAATACTTATAAATACATTTATAGCTAATAAAATCCTTTAATTAATATTTAAAATAACTTATACCTTAAAATGTGTCAATAATTCGTAATAAATTTATAGCTACGAATGTTTTAATATTTTGTAATATATTCCATTTATAGCCATCAATTCCCGGTATTTTTAAATACATCTTTATAAATCTACAGCGGCGTTGTAGAAGATGCAATAAATCAATAAATATTTATGATTTGAGGAATAAATAAATGAATTTGGTTTAAAAAAAATAAATAAATTTGGAAAAGTTTTGAGAGAAAGGGAAAACTCCCGAGTGTCGCCACAGAGCGGCAGCAGCGCCCAAATTCCTGTGGAAAAGGAAAAAAATGGGGAAAAAATCCTGGATTTACATGGGAAACTTTGGAGATTTGGGATGGAAAATTATCCCAAAGGAGGGAAGGGAATGGGGGGAAAAGAAAGGAAATGGAAAGGAAGGAAAAGGAAAGGAAAGGAAAGGAAAGGAAAGAAAGGAAAGGGAAAGGAAAGGAAAGGAAAAGGAAAGGAAAAGGATAAAGGAAAGCGAAAGGAAAGGAAAGGAAAAAGGAAAGGAAAGGAAAGGAAAGGAAAGGAAAGGAAAGGAAAGGAAAAAGGAAAGGAAAGGGAAAGGAAAAGGGGGAAAGAAAAAAAATTGATGGAAAGGGAATAAGGAAAGGGGGGGAAAGGAAAATGAAGGATAAAGAAAAAGGAAAATGTATAAATAAAAATGCCAAAATAAATGTATAATCCTATGAACCAAATACATCAATTTATAAGTAAAAATTTATGAATGAATCAATACTTATAAACAAATGAATAAGTATAATAATAACGTATAAATAAATATATTAAAATAAATAGATTAATTTAATAATTAAAATCAATCAATAAAATTAAGAGATAAGTATATTAAATAAATAAATATATATATATATTAAACAAATAAATAAATTTGTAAATAAATAAATTTCCGCGGGACGGATCGGGTTTTTCCCCGATTTCGCACCCCCAGACAGGTGCGCCCGGTTTGGTGCGGGTTCCTTATCGGGCGGTACAGCACAGCCCCGACCGCAGCCCGGGCGTGAGAGAGAGGAGAGAGAGACGAGCAGAGATTAGGGACAGGGGAGGGGACGGGGGATGGGTAGGGAGGTGAGGGGAGGCGGAGGGGAGGGAGTGAGACCGGGCACGCGATCGGAGCGGGCTCCCGGGGAGTTTCTCCCGGAGGACTTGTCTCTACAGGAGAGGAATTCCCTTCCTCCAGAGGGATTTTTTCCCCGGTTGAGATTTCCCCCCTGGCAGATTTCCTCCCGGGTGAAATTTTCTTCCCGCGCGGAGTCCTCCCGGAGGGATTTCTCCAGGCAGGATTTTGTCTTCCAGAGGGATTTTCTCCTGAGGGATTTTCTCCCAGAAACATCTTTTTGCTCCTGTAACATCTCCAGTTCCATTCCAGTGCCCCCAGTCCCTCCCAGCAGCCCCTCCAGTTCCATTTTCCCAGTCCCTCCTGGGAAACCCTCCCAGCTCCTAGCCCGGGTCCCCATGCTCCCAGTTGGTCCTGGAAACATCTCCAGTTCCTTTTCCTAATCCCAGTTCCCCCAGTCCCTCTGGCGTTTCACAGTCACCCCCGCGTCCCAGTGCTCCCAGTTCCTCCAGTCCATTTCCCAGCCTCTCCAGTCCCATTTCCCAGTCCCGTCCCTCCCAGTAGCGCCTCCAGCTCCTCAGCCTGGTCCCAGTTCCCCCAGTCCATCCTGGGAGCCCCTCCAGTCCCATTCTCAGTCCAGTGCCCCCAAGTCCCTGCCTGCAGCCCCTCCCATCCCAGTGCCCCAGTCCCTCCAGTTCCATTTCCCAGTCCCCCCAGTTCCATCCCAGTGCTCCCAGTCCCTCCAGTCCATTTCCCAGTCCCCCCAGTTCCATTTCCCAGTCCCCTCCATTTCCATTCCCAGTCCTCCAGTTCCATCCCATGCTCCCAGTCCCCTCCCCCAGGCTGCCGCACTCCCATTGTTTCCCCAGAGCTCCAAACCAGAAAAGCGAGTTGGGAAAAAAAAAACAAAACAACACAACCAAACACCACACAAACAAAACCCCACAAAACCCCAGGAAATCCAGGCCCAGCAGCTCCAGGCCCGCGGCGCTGCCCCTCCCCTCCCTGCCGGGGCCACCCGGGATGGGAATTGGGTCAGGTTTTGGGAGAGCCCAAAAAAAACCCAAATTCCTGGAACGAGCAGGAAAATCGGCGGGTGGAGATCCCTGCCCGGTTTGGGTGGAGCTGCAGCGCTGCCTTTCCCTTTTTTTTTCCCCTTCCCCCCCTTTTTTTTCCCCCTTCCCCTTTTCCCCTCCCTTTTCCCATTTCCCCTTTTTTTTCCCCTTTCCCTTTCCCCTTTCCTTTCCCCTTTCCCTTTCCCCTTTCCCTCTTTCCCCTTTCCCCTCTTTCCCTTTTCCCTCCCCTTTTCCCTTCCCCTTTCCCTTTTCCCCTTTTCCCCCCTTTTCCCTTTCTTTCCCCTTTCCCCTTTCCCTTTCCCTTTTCCCCTTTCCCCTTCCCCCTTTTCCTTCCCCCCTTCCCCTTTTCCCCTTTCCCTTCTTTCCCCTTCCCTTTCCTTTCCCCTTTTCCCCCCTTTCCCCTTTCCCTTTTCCCTTTTTCCCTTTTCCCCTTCCCCTTTCCCCTTTTCCCCTTTTTTCCCCTTTTTTTCCCCCTTTTTCCCTTTTTCCCCTTTTCCCCTTTTCCCCTTTCCCTTTTCCCCTTTTCCCCTTTTCCCCATTTTTGGGATTTTTTGGGGTTGGGATTACCCCCCCCGGTGCATTTCTAGGGTTCCATTTGCTGTAATTTTCTCGGCTCAGGGCTCCACTCTCGCCCTGTTTGGGGTTACACAAAAACCTGGCTCCGATCCCTGCGTGAGTCAGGAAAAAAAAGGGACAAAGTTCATGGAATGTGGAAACAAATGAGGAAAAAATGAGAAAAAAAATGACAAAAAAAAGAGAAAAAAATGAGGAAAAAATGGGGAAAAATAAGAAAAATGAGAAAAATGAGAAAAAGAGGAAAAAATGGGGAAAAAATGAGAAAAAATGGGGAAAAATGAGAAAAAATGGGGAAAAAATGGGGAAAAATGAGAAAAAAGGAGAAAATGAGAAAAAAGTGAGAAAAAAATGGGGGAAAAATGAGAAAAAAAAAAGAATTTGATGCAGTGGGTGTGGGAGATAAAGCCTTGAATTCTGTCGCGTTATCGGGGATGTGCAGCCCCCCCGGGCGCTGATCAGGAGCCCCAGGTCGGGTTTATCGCTCAGGGGACAGGGAGGGGTGAGGGGCGGAGGGCACTGCCCTGGCACCGACCCCGCCCTGCGGGAGAGCTTGGTGCTGAAATCCTGAAATTCTGAAATTCTGCTGAAATTCTGGTTATTATTGGTGCTGAAATCCTGAAATTCTGGAATTCTGCTGAAATCCTGAAATTCTGAAATTCTGGATATTGGTGCTGAAATCCTGAAATTCTGAAATTCTGCTGAATATCCTGAAATTCCTGAAAATTCTGCTTGAAATCTGGAATTCTGAAAGTCTGTGAACCTGAAATCCTGGAAATTCTGAATTCTTGCTGAAATCCTAATTCCTGAAATCTGAAATTCTGCTGAAACTCTGAAATTCCTGCTTTCTGCTGAAATCTGAAATTCTGTGCTGAAATCCTGAAATTCTGAAAGTCTGCTGAAAACCTGAAATTCTGAAATTCGGCTGAAATCCTGAAATTCTGGTTATTGCCTCTGAAATCCTGAAATTCTGGTTATTGCTCCTTTCTCCCAAAATTCTGGTTATTGCTGTGAAATCCTGAAATTCTGTGCTTTCTGCTGAAGTCTGGTTATTGTGCTTTCTCCTAAATTTCTGTTATTCTCCTGAAATTCTGTTATGAGCCTCTCTGCTGAAATTCTGGTTATAGTTCCTTTCTCCTAAATTCTGGTTATTGCTCCTTTCTCCCAAATCCCAGTTCTTTCTCCTTTCTCCCTGACATTCTGGTTATTTCCCTTTTCTCCCCAAATTCGGGTTGTTTCTCCCAAAATTCCAGTGATTTCTCCCAAAATTCCAGTAATTTCTCCCAAAATTCCAGTGATTTCTCCTCTCCTGCTGTCCCAGCGCTGTTCCAGGGGCCGAGGCTGCAGGACGGAGATGCTGGGCACAAATCCGGGATAATTCCATCCCCTTTTCCTCCAAATCCTGGATAATTCCATCCCCCTTTTCCTCACACAAATCCTGGATAATTCCACCCCCTTTTTCTCCAAATCCTGGATAATTCCACCCCCTTTCCCTCACATAAATCCTGGATAATCCCACCCCTTTTTCCTCACACAAATCCTGGATAATTCCATCCCCTTTTCCTCCAAATCCTGGATAATTCCATCCCCTTTCCCCAGATAATTCCATGCTTTTCCTCACACAAATCCTGGATAATCCATCCTTTTCTCCAAATCCGGAATTCCACTCCCTTTCCGGATAATTCCATTCCCCTTTTCCTCCAAATCCTGGATAATCCCACCCCTTTTTCCTCACACAAATCCCGAATATTCCACCCTTTGCTGGATAATTCATCCCTTTTCCTGGATATCCATCCCCTTCCCTCACCACAATCCTGGATAATTCCATCCCCTTTTCCTCCAAATCCTGGATCATTCCATCCCCTTTTCCTGGATAATTCCATGCTTTCCCTCACACAAATCCTGGATAATTCCACCCCCTTTTCCTGGATAATTCCATCCCCTTTTCCTGGATAATTCCATGCTTTTCCTCACACAAATCCCGGATAATTCCTCCCCATTCCCAAACATTCAGAACCCCTCAGGCTGAGGGATTTTTTTGCCTCCCGGAGCTCCCAGGAGCAGGAAGGAACCGCTCCGGGGTTAAAATTCAACCCGATCCTCCCTGGAAGCAGAATTCCAGCCTGATCCCGGTTATTATCAGGGAGCAAAGCCTGGAATTGCAGAGGAAATTAATTCCTTCGGGTAATTAATTCCCCTTTTTTTTCCCTGCCCTGCCCGAGGCACGGGAAGATGAAAGCGCCGCCAATTCTGGCTCAAGGAGAAGGAAAACTCGATGAACTCCGTGAAGAAATTCCAGAAAAATTGTCCCTGACGGTTTTATCTCCTCGAATAAAAGCGAGGAAAAATTCCTGTGCCCGCTTTGTGCTCGGGATCATCGCTCTCTGCTGGAATTCCAGGCGTGGATTTGGTTCCGCAGCTCTAAAATATCCCAAAATTTGGAAAAAATGGTTTCAAACTCCATCAGAAGCGCAGGTTTGATCTCTTTCCAGGGAAATTAAGGCGGGATCATCGCGTGGATTCTTCCAGAAGGGGAGGGAATAAATTGGAAGGAATTCCGGGGTTAAATTTGGGGCTGCTGAAGGGTTTTGTATTCTCAGTTTTTCTCAGTTTGGGTTTTCCAGGCTGGGACATCCCCAAAATCAATCAGGAGCGAGTCCCGTGCGTGAAAATGCCATTTATTGTTATTTTATTGTTATTTTATTGTTATTTTATTGTTATTTTATTTTTATTTTCTGCAGCAGCTCCGTGTTCCCACAGTGAGGGAAAGAGGAAGAACAGCCCGGGCTGACCCCAAAACCTCTCCAGAAATGTCACCACATTTAGATTTTCTCACCTCGTTCGTATTCATTTCCAAACCAAACACTTTGATTTTTTTATTTTCCTGCTATTTTTTTTTTTTCTCCTTCTCAAGGTCCCCGCAGCCATAAACGGCCCCGCATTATCACAGGAATTGTTAACCTTGGTTCCTGCAGCACCTCCTTCCCGGCAAGGTCGAATTCCAAATAATCCTTTGGAGAGGACACTCCGGGGCTGCTTTGGGGACAATTGGGGCTGTTTTGGGCATAATTTGGGGCTGTTTTGGGCATAATTTGGGGACAGTTTGGGGCTGCTTTGGGGACACTTTGGGGCTGCTTTGGGGATAATTTGGGGATCATTTGGGGAGGTGTGACGGCTTTGGGGACAGTTTGGGAATAATTTGGGGCTGCTTTGGGGAACAAATTTGGGACTGTTTTGGGGACCATTTGGGCTTGCTTTGGGGTAGAGTTTGGCACTGCTTTGTGGACTGTTTGGAGCTGCTTCGAGAACCTTTTGGGGCTGCTTTGGGGACAGTTTTGCACTGTTTTGGGTCAGTTTTGTACAGTTTTGGGGACAGTTTGGGGCTGCTTCGGGAACCATTTGTGGCTGCTTTGGGGACGATATGGGGCTGTTTTGGGGACAGTTTGGAGCCCTTTCCTCATGGAATCTCCAATGTTCCCCCTTCTCCCCGCTCCACCGGGGGGATGATGGCAGGGGGGGCTCGCAGGAAGGTCCCTGTCCTCGCACAAAGGGTGGCCGTGACCTCTGAGGGGTTTGAGCTTGTCACCCAGAGGTGCCACCCCGGGCTGTCCCCATCCAGGAACCAAAGCTGCCAAAACTTCAAACCCCTCCGACAACAGGAATTGCTTTAATCCCCCCTTCCTTCCCGCTCCACCTTTCCCCGCGGCACCAGCCAGGGGATGAGCACACCTTTCCTCCCTCCTGAGGACTCTCGATCGCCTCAGCGGGACCCGCGCTTGTCGCTCCGAGTGACATTTCCGAACTCTGCGGCCGCGGCCCCTCAGAGCACCGCCCGCCCTCAGCGCTGCGCCCCGCCCCCTCCGCCACATAAGAGCCGCACTGCTAGGCTTCGGGCTGCAGGCTCTGCATGCGGGTCTGAACCGAGAAAAAATAACCAGAGAGGGTCGAAACGAGAAAAACACCGGAGAGAGAGGGTCAGAAACGAGAAAACACCAGAGAGGGTCAGAAAACAAGAAAAACACCAAGAGAGGGGTCAGAAACGAGAAAAACACCGGAGAGAGGGGTAGAACGAGAAAAACACCGGAGAGAGGGGGTCAGAAACGAGAAAAACACCGGAGAGAGGGGTCAGAAACGAGAAACACCGGAGAGAGAGGGGTCAGAAACGAGAAAAACACCGAGAGAGCGGGGTCAGAAACGAGAAAAACACCGGAGAGAGAGGGGTCAGAAACGAGAAAAACACCGGAGAGAGAGGGGTCAAAACGAAGAAAAACACGGAGAGAGCGGGTCAGAAACGAGAAAAACACCGGAGAGAGAACGGGGTGAGAGTGGGTCTGAAACGAGAAAAATACCAGAGAGGGGTCAGAGTGGGTCTGAAATGAGAAAAACATCAGAGAGAGCAGGGTCAGAAACGAGAAAAATACTGGGAGAACGGGGTCAGAGTGGGTCTGAAACGAGAAAAACACGGAGAGGGGTCAGAGCGGGTACTGAAAACGAGAAAAACACCGAGTAGGGGTCAGAGCGGGTCTAGGAAACGAAGAGAAAAACACCGGAGAGTGGGATCAGAGCAGGCGATCTGAAAAACGAGAAAGGAATACTTGAGAGAGGGGTCAGAAATGAGAGAAACACCGGAGAGTGGGGGCAGAGCCGGTCTGAAAGGAGAAAAACACCGGACTAACAGGCCAAGGAATAACAAAAATGGGATAAACAACCCAAGGAATGACCAAAAATGGGATAAACCACAAGGAATGACCAAAACCTGAGTGGAACAGGACAAACTGCCCAAGGAGAAGCCAAACCCAGATTGGTCAGGATTAACAGCCCAAGGAGCAGATAAAACCAGGACTAACATGCCAAGGAGTGACCAAAATTGGGATAAACAACCCAAGGATCAACCAACAACGGGATAAACAGGCCAAGGAATGACCAAAAATTGGATAAACAGGTCAAGGAATGACCAAAACCTGGGTTCAGCTGAATTAACAGGCCAAGGAGCAGATAAAACCAGGACTAACACGCCAAGGAATGACCAAAAACGGGATAAACAGCCCAAGAAATGACCAAAATTGGGACAAACAGCCGAGGAATCCAAAACCTGGGCTTAACTGGACTGACAGGCCAAGGAGCAGATAAAACCAGGACTAACAGGCCAAGGAATGACAAAAAACAGGATAAACCGGTCAAAGAACACAAGGAATAACCAAAGCCAGGATTGAATGGGTGTGAGAAGATGAGGGAAGAGCAAAAATTGGGATGAAGAGCATGAACAGCCCAAGGAATAACCCAAACCAGGTTTAAAAGTAAAATACTATTGAAATTCCTGGGTTTAAATGTAAAATACTCCCGATATTCCCGGGTTTAAATGTAAAATATTCCTGGGTTTAAATGTAAATTATTCCTGCTATTCCCAGGTTTAAAAGTAAAATATTCCTGATATTCCCAGGTTTAAATGTAAAATATTCCTGGGTTTAAATGTAAATTATTCCTGATTCCCGGTTAAATGTAAATCATTCCTGCTATTCCCAGGTTTGAATTATCGGATAATCCCAGGAGTGAGCAGGGAATTCCAGTGAGCCCGGGGAGCTTTTCCTGCCAAGCTCCTCCCGCTCCGGGAATTCACCACTTTCGTTTTTGTCACTCTGTCCCTTTTTTTCTCTTTCCCCGTGCGGGAAATGCCCTCGGAGCCACAACCGCGGGGTGACAACACCCCCAAAAACACCCCCCAAAAATCGCAAATCCACGCCAGAATGGGCACCGACCCCGATCCAGAGGGGACATCCCAAATCCAGGGCGGTGGGATGGAGCCAGAGGGAAATAGGGGAAAAAAATTACAAAAAAAAAAAAAAAAAAAAAGAGGAAAAAAAAGAAAAAAATCTTTTTCAGAGGGAATATTCCTCTGAAATATCCGCAGTTTCTCAAAGCAGAGGCATTTCCTCTTCTCTCCTTTTTCTGCTCTTTCTGAAATAAAGGAGGGATTGCAATATCTGTGATTCACCCGCACAGGATTGGATTGAGAGAGTTGGGCTTTTCCCCTTTTTTTTTTTTTTTTTTTAATTTAAGGCCCCACAGCAGCAAACCACCAAGGCAGAGGAGGAAAAACCTTTTCAGGATGCTTTCCCATAATTCTGGAAATATTGGGAATTTTTTTTCTGAGTCTGGGTGAGATCAGCAGCTCCCAAATCAGCCTGACCCCAAAAAAGCCACCAACCCATCCTGAGGACACCCCAGGATGAATTCTGGGAAAAACATCAGGAATATTTTACATTTTAAACCTGGGAATATCAGGAATATTTTACATTTAACTTAGGAATAATTTCACCTGCAATTCCCGCGTGTGCATCATCCCGACTCTTCCTTCCCGCGCGCTTTGCCGGAGCGCAGCGCAAAATTCCCGATGCGTTCCCAAATTTCTCTTTGCACCCCAACTGCACTCTGAGCGCCCCGATTTATGGCAAAATCCCGTCCTTTGCACCCCAAAAACCCTCACACACCCCAAACACCCCTGGGACTTCCAGGATTTCTTGCACCCCACAATTCTTCGCACACTTTGCACCCAACAGCCCCTGCACACCCGTCACACCTCCCCCTCCTCACCCCAATTTAATCAAATTTTGCTCCTTTGCACCCCAAACTCTTACACACCCCAAACACCCAAACCCCCAGACTTCTTGCACCAAAATTGCTCGCACACTTTCCCTTTGCACCCCAAATCCCTACAACATCCCCTTAACATCTCCCCTGGGACCTCAGCACTTCTTGTACCCGACAACTCTCGCACACCACCTTTCCAATTGCACTCCACAATTTTCTTCACACTCTTCCTTTAAAACCAACAGCCCCTTGCACACCCTCAACACCCCGATTTCTCACCGCTAACACTTCCTTCCTTTCCACCCCAAACTCTTAACACCTTACATCACCCTTACCCCAAACACCACCTGGACTTCCAGCACTTCTTGCACCCCACAATTCTCACACACTTTCCCCTTTGCACCCACCAACCCCTTGCACACCCAGCACACCTCCCCGTCCTTGTACCCCAATTTCTCGCACACCTTCCTTCCCCTTGCACCCCACCACCCTCGCCTTAGCACACCCGTCACACTCCCCCTCTTGCACCCCATTTATGGCAAATTTCCTTCCTTCGCACCCCAAAAACTCTTACACACCCCAAACACCGCGGAACCCCCAGGAGTTCTTGCACTCTAAAATTGCTCGCACACTTTCCCCTTTGCACCCCAAAAACCCTTACACATCCTAAACACCCCCGGAACCCCCGGCATTTCTTGCACCCCACAACTGCTCGCACATTTTCCCCTTTGCACCCAAACAGCCCCTTGCACACTCGCACCCCGATTTCTGGCACACTTCCTTTCTTTGCACCCTAACAATTCATACACATCCCTTACAACCCAAACAACCTTGGAACATCCAGCACTTCTTGAACCCCACAACTGCTCGAACACTTTCCCCTCTGCACCCACCACCCCCTTGCACACCCGTCACACCACCCCCTCTTTGCACCCCGATTTACGGCAAACTTCCCTTCTTTGCGCCCCATAAACCCTTACACATCCTTTACACCCCGAACATCCCCGGAACCCCCAGCACTTCCTGCTCCCCACAACAGCTCACACACTTTCCCCTTTGCACCCACTATCCCCTTGCACACCCAGCACACCTCCCCGTCCTTGCACCCTGATTTCTCGCACACTTTCCCCTTTGCACCCCAAAATCCCTTACACATCCCTTACACATCCCTTACACCCGTGGGACCTCCAGCACTTCCTGCTCCCCACAATTCTTCACACACTTTCCCCTTTGGAACCCAAACAGCCCCTTGCACACTCGCACCCCGATTTCTCACACACTTTTCCCTTTGCACCCACCACCCCCTTGCACACCCGGTCATACTTCCCCGTCCTTGCATCCCCATTTATTGCACACTTCCTTCCTTTGCACCCTCACACATCCCTTACAACCCAAACAACCCTGGAACCTCCACCATTTCTTGCACCCCACAAATGCTCGCACATTTTCCCCTTGAAGCCCAAACAGCCCCTGCCACACTCCCACTCCCATTCTCACACAGTTCCTTCCTTGCACCCCAAATCCCTTACACATCCTACACCAACGACCCTGGAACCTCCAGCACTTCTGCACCCACAACTCTTCACACACTTTTTCCCCTTTGCACCCACCAGCCCCCCTTGCACCCATCACCTCCCCACCGCACCCCAAACCCCTCACCCGCTCCCCCCGCACACCCCCGCGCTGTCCCGCTCCGTCCCCGCCGCATCCCGGTACCCGCCCGTGTCCCCCGTGTCCCCCGTGTCCCCGCTCCCCCGCCGCTCCCCGCGCACCTTGACCGAGTCCACGGTACATGACCGTGTGCTCCATGATCCCGCCACGGCTCCGGCCACCATGTGCGTGCCGAGCGCGGCGCCGCTGGCAGACTCTCGTACTCGTCACCGTCCATCAGCCCGGCCCGCTGCTGGCGGTGGCGGTGGCGGTGGCGGGGGGCGGCCCGGGGCCCGGAGGAGCGGCGGCGCTGCTCGCCATGCCCGCACAGCTAGCTCCATCCGCCGCCAGCGGCCTGGGACACGGCCCGGCCTTGGGGACACTGAGGGGACACTGAGGGGACACTGAGGGGACACCAGCACGAGGGGGGGGGGGCGGGGGACTGGACCGCGCGGCGCCACCGCCCCCTTTTAAAGCCGCGCATGCCACGCCCATTCAAAATTCACCAATCAGCGTGAGGCGCGCTGAGTGACATCCCTCAGGGACAGTTGATTGGCATGGATATTAACCAATGAAAGTAAGACTCAGCGCAGAGTCAGATTGTGATTGGCTGTCGG
>VKON01001253.1:0-11325 GCA_009741485.1 Malurus cyaneus samueli
GAAGAGAGGAGGAGGGAGATCCTGTGGAGATGCTGGGATTCAGCGTGGGCCCCTGGCCTGGGTGGCACTGTGCTGTCACTGTCCTGTCATTGTCCGTGTTCAGTCCTGGTGTCACTGTCCTGTGTGTCACTGACCTGTGCCCTGGCCTGGGTGGTGCAACTGTCCTGTGCACTGTCCTGGTCATGTCCTGGTGTCAGTGCCTTGGGTGTCACTGTCCTGGGTGTCACTGTCCTGTCACTGCCCTGGGTGTCACTGTCCTGTCACTGTCCTGTGCCCATGGCCTGGGTGTCACTGTCCTGTCACTGCCCTGGGTGTCACTGTCCTGTGCCCATGGCCTGGGTGTCACTGTTCTGGGTGTCACTGTCCTGAGTGTCACTGTCCCGAGTGCCACTGACCTGGGTGTCACTGTTCCGTGTGTTCACTGTCCTGTGCCCATGGCCTGGGTGTCACTGTCCTGTCACTGTCCTGGGTGTCACTGCCCTGAGTGTCACAGTCCTGTGTGTCACTGTCCTGGGTGTCACTGCCCTGCGCATGTCCTGGGTCACTGCCTGCGTTTCACTGTCCTGGGTGTCACTGCCCTGCGTTCACTGCCTGGGTGTCACTGTCTGTGTGTCACTGTCCTGTCACTGCCTTGGTTCCTGCTGCTCCTCTGATCCCAAACAGGGTGACAATCACCCGGTGTTTGCTCTGTGGGGACAGGGGCTCAGGTGTGGGGTCCATCAGGGTGCTGGGGTTGGCAGGAGCTGAGGGGTTCTGGCCAAACCCCCCAAAGCTCAGCAGCCTGGGGAGCTCAGGGCTGTTTGGTTTAAAATAAAAACCGAAATGGCTTTTTAAAATTGCTTGGGATCCTGCTGGATTTGGGTTTTTCCCAGGGATGCTCTGCTCCCTGTGGTTTTCCCAGGCTTTACTCAGCCCATCCATGATTTCCTTTCATGGCTCCTTCATTCTCAGGACTCTGAACCCCATCAGTGAACCTCAGGGGTGCTCTGGGCCCGTTTCCCCATCACTGAGCAGGCACAGCATCAGGAATTTGTCCCAGAACATCCCAGCTCCAAGGGACACCCTTGGCCGTGACTCCAACACCCCTTGGAGTCATCACCACATGTTTGGGATGAACCTTGGAATGTGTTTGTCAGACTGAAAAAAAAAAAAGGGCAGTGTGATAGCAAATGTTAATTTTTAAATGTTTTTGTTGGTTTTTATAACATTTAAATTGTTTTCCTGCACATGGCAGGACAGGATCACCACGGATGGTTCTCCACCACTTTTTGGACTCTCCTGGATGCTGCTGAACAATGCAAGCAGAGATTGATCCTATTCTTGCTGTGAATTAGAAGCGTGCTGCTCCTCGTTGTGCGGTATCAGGATGTCTATTTGGTCGGGTATTCAATTACAGGGTTCATTAAATCAAGATGGCTGCAGCCATATTTCATCTTTCCATTGCTCTGTGACACTTGGGAGGGGTTCCACGCTCCGTGCAGGAGCCTCAGCCCTTGCCCGCAGCCCAGAAATGACATCTGCCACCTCAAACTGCTGGGAATTTGCAGAATTCCCAAAATTAGAGCCCCCCGTGTCACCGGCACGTCCATAACCAGCATTGCATGGACGAGACGCTTCCACAGAGATTTTACCCAGCTCAAACAGCCAGGAAAAATGGGTTTAATTTGTCTGGCAGTCTTTAATCCCCCCCTTTGTTGGAGTGTTTGGTGTTGAAGTATTTTTTCAAGGACTTGGTGGTTGCTATAGATATTTTCCTCTGTAACAAGGATTACATTGCATTAATCCTACGAAAAGATACCGTAATTAATTTGAAAATTGCTCCGGAGTCGAGAAGTATTTAAAACCTTAATTAGGCCTAACCTTGTTTTCTCTCAGAGCTCATCAGATGCAGGTTCTGAGGAGGGGGGAATGTCCCTGTGCTGGGGGTTTGTGTCCCTTTCCAGTGTTGCCTTCCCAGTGTCCCCTTCTCTCTGTCCCCTTCCTGCTGTCCCCTTCCCACTGTCCCCACCCCTCTGTCCCCTCTGTACCCTTCCCAGTGTCCCCTTCCTGCTGTCCCCATCCCTCTGTCCCCACTGTCCCCTTCCCAGTTTTCCCTTCCCAGTGCCACCATCCCGCTGTCCCCTTTCCAATGTCCCTATCCCACTGTCACCTTGCCCCATCCCTCTGTCCCTGCTGTCACCATCCCTCTGTCCTCATCCCACTATCCCCACTGTCCTCATCCCGCTGTCCCCAGTGTCTCCATCCCTGTGTCCGCTGTCCCCATGTCCCTATCCCATTCCCATGTCCCATCCTCTGTTTCCCCACTCCATCCCCTCCCACTGTCCCCACTCCCCACTGTCCCCATCCCTCTGTCCATCCGGTGCTCATGTCCATCCTCTCCCCTGTCCATCCTCTTGCCATGTCCCCATCCTCTGTCCCCAATCCATTCCCCCATCCCGCTGTCCCATCCCTGTCCCCTCTGTCCCCATCCCTCTGTCCCCCTGTCCCCATGCCCTATCCCCAATGTCCCCAGTGTCCCCTCTGTCCCTCGCTGTCCCCACTCCCTCTGTCCCTGCTGTCCCTACTGTCCCTCTGTCCCCGCTTCCCCACTGTCCCCACTGTCCCATCTGTCCCTGCTGTCCCGCTGTCCCCTCTGTCCCATCTGTCCCCACTGTCCCCAGGCCCCGTGGCCAGGCCGAGAGCCCCGTCGCACACAATCAGCACCGAGCAGAGATGGCACCGCTGCCAGAACGGGTCCCGGTGCCACATGGCGTGGAAACCACTGCCCTGGATGGCTGGTGGCGCGTGGCACGTGTCACCGAGCGCTGCCATTGTCACAGCGGGGCCGGGGGAGGCGGCTCAGCCCCCGTGAGCGGATAAACCGAGCGGCGGGTGGATGGTGAACATTGTAAAGAATTACACGCCTGCTGCCATGAGCTCCGCGCTTCTGCTGCAGATAATAATCCCGGAGCGTGAGGCACCGTCTGATCACTCGGATATGACCGACGGGACCAAAGAGAAATGTCAGCGGCGGCCAGGAAAGCGCTGCTGCTTTGGTTTGGTGGTTTAAGGCTCCTGCTTTAACCCCGGCCCGGCCGCGGCGTCGCTGGGTTGGTTCTGTCGAGGCCGTGCCCATCCCTCCCCATGGTGGTGGCCTCATCCTCCCCATTCCCGCCCAGCAAAGCCCCATTTCCCGCCCAGCAAAGCCCGGTTTCCTGCCCAGCAAAGCCCCCTTTCCTGCCCAGCAAAGCCCCGTTTCCCACCCAGCAAAGCCCGGTTTCCTGCTCAGCAAAGTCCCGTTTCCCGCCCAGCAAAGCCCCGTTTCCTGCCCAGCAAAGCCCCGTTTCCTGCCCAGCAAAGCCCCGTTTCCTGCCCAGCAAAGCCCCGTTTCCTGCCCAGCAAAGCCCTGTTTCCTGCCCAGCAAAGCCCGTTTCCTGCCCAGCAAGCCCCGTTTCCCGCCCAGCAAAGCCCCGTTTCCTGCCCAGCAAAGCCCTGTTTCCTGCCCAGCAAAGCCCCGTTTCCGCCCAGCAAAGCCCTTTCCCGCCCAGCAAAGCCCCGTTTCCGCCCAGCAAAGCCCCTTTCCCACCCAGCAAAGCCCGTTTCTGCCCAGCAAAGCCCCGTTTCCCGCCCAGCAAAGCCCCGTTTCCTTCCCATTTTCCGATGTCACCGAGCGGGTGAGCGCTCTGACCATGAGTGGTGACCCCAGCGATGGCGGGGAGTGAAGGGCACTCGGGGTAACGGGGCTGGCACCAGGGCCTGGCTGTGACAGCCATGGATAGTGCTCCAAATTAATGAGGGAAACGTTAATGAGGGAAAGAAATAAATACACAGCAGCCACCCAAAGGGGATCAGGGACTGGAGAAATGGACATGTGGCTTTCTGCTTCAAAAAATGGGTTTGGGGGTTGAGCTGTGAGCTCAGCAGCATCCCCATAGAGCAGCCACCCAAATGGGCTCAGCGACTGGAGAAATGGACATGTTGCTTTCTGCTTCAAAAAATGGGTTTGGGGGTTGATCTCTGCACTCAGCAGCGTCCCCACAGAGCAGCCACCCAACGGGGCTGAGGAACTGGAAAGATGTTGCTTTCTGCTTCAAAAAATGGGTTTGGGCATTGGGGTCTGCAGTCAGCAGTGTCCCCACAGAGCAGAGCGGGGACAAGGGACAGGGTCAGAGATTATGGGGTTCATTTTCTTCACCCTGAGTTCATCCATAACCTCAGAGCCCCCTGGTGCAGCAGTGTCGCTGCTCCTCATCTGATAACGGGTTCCTGTTTAAGTCTGACAGGGTTTAAGGGTGTGGGGTTTGAGTGTTTGATTCGAGTTCCCTTCTCCACCTGCAGTTTCCCTCCCCAGATTTTCCGTGCTGGTTTTTTTTCACGTTCCTGAGTGCCCAGAGCAGGCACAGGCGGGTGCTGTGAGGATTCTGGGTGCACCCTGCCCTGCACAGGGACACTCACCATTTCCCATCTTTCCCTTTTCCCCTCTCGCACTCACTGTCCTGTTCATCCCCTCAGAGGGCTGAGTTCGATTTGGAAGCCTGGAAAGATGGAATTTGAGAGTCTCTGGATGTTGGGGAGGCAGGAGGATGTGAAGTCATCTCCGGGTGAGTGAAAGATGAAATCCTTTGTGCTTCTCCTCTCCCTCTCTGATGGAGGAATTCAGCTCCTGGAAGGTAAAACTGCTTGAGCCCAGTGCCCAAACCCACAAATCCCCAAATCCCCAAATCCCAGGATCACTGAGGCTGGAAAAGCCCTCCAGGATCACCAAATCCAACACATGATTGATCCCCACCTTGTCAGCCCTGAGCGCCACATCCACAGATTCCTCAGACTCCTCCAGGGCTGGAATTCTGTCTGGTACAATTCTGGGAAAACTCACACCTCTGAAATCTGGGAAAATACAGAGGTTTTGTTCTATTATTATTTTTTTTTTTTTCACCTTAAGTGATTTGGGTTGCTGTTTGTTTTTTTTTTTTTTCAGGTGAAGTAGTTTTATTTTAATACCGCAGCCAGCTCTGTTTGTGTCCTTCAGGCACAAATCCCCACCGCGACCGCGTTTCTGCGCTAATGGAAATAAAAGGTGAGCGAACTAAAAATAATAATAAAAAATACTTCAGGTGTCTACACTTGAATTCAATTAATGCCTCCATCTTCGTCTATCGAACACTTGAGAGAGCCACAATAAGAGGAAATACAGCTGTAAGTGCCCAAACAGAGTGGCCAACAGACACAAATCACTCTTCACGAAAACGCTCCACAACCAAACCATCATTTTTATTTTCTGCATTTCCCAGAGCTGCTTCCCCCTTCAACCCATGCCAATAATATCAAATCCCTCCAGGAAGGAGAAGGTGGGAGTCCATCCCAGTGCTCAGGAAGAGCCCAGGACTCTCCTCCCAGCCCTGTGTTTTCCCCAGAGCTGGATTTGCTCCGAGCATCCGCAGGAAACCAGTGAATGATGTGATTTTTTTTTTTTTTTTTTTTTTTTTTTTTTTTTAAAAGTGTGAATCCCCGAGGATAGGTTAGAAAATGCTTCAGTGTTTTAAAATACATTTTGCTCGAGTGCTGGCTTGCTGCGCTGCGGAGCCGAGACATACATTTATTTATTTATTTATTATTATTTACTCTATTTATTTTACTTTATTTATTTATTTACTTTATTTATTAATTTATTTTATTTATAATTTTATTTATTATTTATTATTTTATTAATTATTAATTTTATTTATTTATTTATTTTACTTAATTTATTTATTTATGTATTTATTTATGTATTATTTATGTATTTATTTATTTTTTATTTATATAATTCAGGGATCCAAGGATGCTCAAGGGACACATTCCCCCTATCCCAGGTTGCTCCAACCCGGCCTTGGGTACTGCCAGCGATCCAGGGGCAGCCACAGCTCTGACATTTATCTTGAAATTCCTTGGAATATTCAGAAAATATCTGTGACCATCAATGTTTTTATTTGCAGCTGGAAAACACCCCCCACCCAAAGAGAGAGGTTGGAGTTGCTGGTGTCCAACCTCAGGACATCCCAGGAATAATTCTGGAATCCAGGCTCTGAGTGAGAATTGAAATTGTTGGTCCCTCTTTGGGCTGAGCACAGGGGGGATGAGGGCAGAGGGTTTGGGGTGGGCACCCCCCATCTGAGCTCTCCCCACCCCAAATCCCTCATCCTGCCCAGGACGGGCACAAGGGGCTGGCATTCAGCTCTGGACTGCTGATATCCCACTCTGGAGCTCTTCCTCCTGTGCCCACAAAACCCAAAATATTTAAATTTCAAGTCTCAAACTGTCCATGAATTATTATTAAAAAACACCACTGATATATTTACTGGGACCATTGTGAAAGTATTTTTGCTACCAAAAAAATTCTTTTTGGAGGGAAATTGAGTATTCCCTCTCCCCCAAAAAATATCATGGAGAGATAAAAATATCTTTGTAAATATAGTGTGAATAATTTTTTTTTTTTTTTCCTTGACAGGTCAGGTTTGAGCACAAAAGGGCTGAGGATCCATGGGCAGCCCTGCCTGGGGTGGCTCCGTTCAGGAATGGGGTCAGGGTCACCCCTGGACATCTCTGGAGCATCATTCCTGGTACCCACAGGCTCAAATATCTTCCACCTCTGCCACATTTAGGGACACAGTATTTGTGAGGAAAATTGATGGGTTTATCCCCAGGAGTCTCAATCCCAGCTGGAATTTCCAGAGATAAATCAGTGTTTGCAGCTGGCAGGAAAAACGCCCGAATGTCACCGGGACATTTCTGAGCTGCTGCTCACAATTCTGATTTTCAGGGGCTCCTTATGCAGCAGGATCTTCCTCCAGGACAGTCCAGTGGGTAGAAATCTTTCACTCCCATGGAAAAAACCCCAATCAACACCTTTTAAGGGTGGGATCTTTTTCCATCTCATTCCTGACTCCTGCATTGTTAATTTAAATATCTCCTTTAACATAATATCGTAAGACCTGTAAAAAATTGTAAAAAAAAATGTAAAAAAATTGTAAAAATTGTAAAAAAATGTAAAAAAATTGTAAAAAAAATTGTAAAAAAATTTTGAAAATTCAAATCTTACCTTTGCCCCTTGGTGACTCCCGAGGTGTTAAACGAATTTATGGCGATATTCTAAGGAGCTCCTGGTGCACCCAAAGAGAATTTGGGTGATTCGGTTACAGCCGAAGCTGTGGCTCTACACAAATACGCGGAGAGTGGAGGAAACAGTGGTGGGCACGGATGGCGGTGTTTAAAAGCGAGGAAACTTCCTCTGCTCTGCCCCATCAGGGCCCTCCCACGCGTTTGTTCCCTTTGCGTTCTGCAAAAACCTTCCCAAATCCACCTTTCCGCGCTGCTTGGAAAATTCAGATTTGAGCAAGCCTGCACTGCCCTCCCTGAGAGTTCCCAGCCCTGACTCATCCTCCCACATCCCAATTTATTTTTAAGGAAACGATTAACGTTGATCCGCGGGGAAAGGCTTCCCAATCCCGAGCTCTCCGCGCGGTTACGGCTGGGAACAGCGGGCTCGGAACTGACTTTGCTTCCCAGATTGGACTACAATCCTCATTTTACTCTAATTTAACCTTTCCTAGTTAATTTAGATCTGTTCAGCTTGCCAGCCTGTACCTGCCACAGTGATCATCTCCCATCAAGGGCTGGGCGTGGACGGGGCTGCTCTCTGTCGGCTCCGTAACCAACACACCTAATTAAAGTCCTTAAAAACCTTTAATGTGACAAGACGAGACAGGAACGGCCAAGGAGGAAATCAGAGAGGATCTTTCAATTACTTTAATCACGCTGACTTTCAGATCGCTATCAAAACTTTGCTGAGTTTCCCCTTTTCCCCGGAGGCTCCCGGTGCCCGTCCCGATTCCTTTCCCCTTCCCCTTAACGAGCGCGGCTCTGACGGCGAGGGCGAGCGAAAAGGAAAGTAAATATAGAAAGCGCTTGTAATAAATGATTAAATTGTCCTCCAGGCACGCTTTGCATATGAATATAAAAGTTGTGATTAATAGGTTATCTCGCACATTAACAAAGGCTTCGGCAAACACCGGCCGGCTGTGCCAGCCCTTTCTGCTTTCAATGGAGCCGCGGCGAAGTGTTCGCTGGAGTCCCAAATTCCGGCCAACAAGGCCATCAAAGCCGGCCAGATTGCGGCTTTGCCACCCCGGGGGCTTTGTGCCCATTGTGAGCCTCAATGCCCCCACCGGGCTGGCGATTAACAGCGATTTAACAAAAAAAAAAAAACAAAAAAAAAACGAGGCGGAAAAGGCTGTCCCGTGCCAGGGGGCAGCGGGAAGGGCTCCGAGCGGGGGACAATGGGACAAAGGGGACATCTGCAGCACGGGCACGGTGCTGTCCGTCACCTGCCCCGCCAGGGAAGGGTTTCCAGCGCTGAGCCTTTCCCTGGACACGCTCACCGATGGATTCCACAGCTCGGAGCAGAGCAAAGCCCTGAACACAGCTCCCACCGCGACAGGAACGGAGAGAAGGGCTCTGTCCATCCCCAGAGCCCCGGGGTGGGCTCCTTGTGCCACTGGGATGGAGCTGGGATGGTATTGGGATGGGATTGGGATGGGATGGGATTGGGATGGGATTGGGATGGCAACGAGATGACACTGGGATGGGATTGGGATGGCAATGGAATGGGATTGGGATGGAGATGGATGGGATTGGGATGGGTTTGGGATGGGATTGGTGATGTGCAATGGGATGGGATGGGATTGGATGGTGGATTGGGATCGGGATGGCATGGGATGGGATTGGGATGGGATTGGGATGGACTGGGATGGGATTGGGATTGGGATGGGATTGGGATGGGATTGGGATGGCATGGAGGGATGGATGGATGACTGGATGGTGCTGGGATGGGATTGGATGGATGGACTGGGATGGCCTGGATGTGTGGGATGGATGGATTGGGATTGGGTGATGGGATGGGATTGGGCTGGCACTGGGGTGGATGGGAATTGGGATGGGATGGGATGAGCACTGGGATGGGGATTGGGATGGGATTGGGATAGCAATGGAATGAAGCACTGGGATGGCACTGGAATGGATGGGATGGTACTGGGACAGGCACTGGGATGGGACTGGGATTGGGACGGCACAGGGGTGGTGCTGGACTGGCACTGGGATGGCCTTGGGATTGGGATGGCACTGGGATGGCACTGGGATGGCACTGGCATGGCCCTGGGCTGGCTCTGGGGTCCATTTCTGCCCCCAGGCCCCACTGAGGCCGCCCAGCTCGGGGTGTTCCCTGTGCCCTCACCCTTTGGAGCAGAGGACAATGCACAAGAAAGGTCGGCAGAGCCTTTCCCACCAGACACCGAAATACTCCTGAAAAATGAAGAGGAAATGTGACTTTGGCCACCAAAAATCCACTGCCACAACAAATGCTTCATATGCATCCCTTTTCTTCCCGCTGGAAGATTTTTAATCCTCTCTTAAGCACTTTTAAAGTGCTCAATTTTTGTCTCATTTGAATTTAAATCAGCTTGCATGGAGAACTTGGGGAACTTTTTTTTTTTTTTTTTTTGAGCAAGCTTGTTTGGCAGGTACATTTTCCCAAAATCACCCAGCTTTAATTTTAAATTTCAAAAGCCTTGCCTTTAATCCCTTGAGCTGGCCTGGTACCTTGCACCATCTGTTCTGGGGTTTTGTTATAACCGAGAGCACCTGCGGAGTTTTTGCAACATTTCAAGCTGTCTGTGGGCAAAAATCAAAATAATTATAATTTTCATAAACTAAAGAGGGCGATGCAGATGCTGCAGCCCTGATTTTCTGCACCGAGATTGTGCACTGGGAGAGTTTCTCCTGCATGAGGGGGTTTTGTGCTCTGTGGGATTTTTTGGGGGATGTCTGTGGGTACCTGAACCATCCCACCCCATCCCTGCTGGGTGCTCCAGGATGGGAGAAGCTCTGCTCCTGTCACTGAAGGTGGGACAGGACTGAAGGAGAGGAAAATGCCTTTTCCAGCAGCCACACTGCCCAGGGAGGCGGTGACAAAGGGGTTAAAGTCATCCCTGACCATCCCTCTCTGCTCCACATTCCCAAAGGCATCTCCGGGTGCTTGGTGGGGAGGAAAAGTTCTTTTCTACATGCCTTTACAATTTAAAAACGCACAGCGCCTTTCATGAAAATACAGAAATTACATTATTTTTTTTTTTTTTTTTTTTTATTTTTTTCATATTTGGTTATTGATATTAAAATATTAAAATCCCAGTTTTAGGTGCCACGAGCTTAGGGAGCAACCTGGAAAAAAAAAATCACTCATTGACACATTGTAGTCTTCAGAATTTTTGAAATTTCTCTGTTGTATTCAGAGAGGAGGGAATGAAGAGATAAAAGTGAAATAAGGAAATAAAGATTCTGTAGGGAATGTATAAAAAATATATAAAGGAGATAAAGAGTTGATTTTCATTAAAAAAAATTGATTTTCATAAAAATGAAAGGCGTGGGAAGTGCCCTCCCTGGGAACTCCAAACTGCAGACAGGGGTGGGTCAGTCCTGCCCCACACCCTTTGCAACACAGGGGTGCCTTCCAAAAAAGGGACAGGATTTTAGAAAAAAAACCCATAAAAATTATAAATATAATTGAATTCTATTTTATTTTCATGGACATTATGTGGAGTGGCGTGGATCACGAAGGATGACACTTCCACTCGTCTCTCTGAACAAACCCAGCAGCAGAGGAGAACAGGCTCCAGTGTGAGAGCAGCAGCAGCAGATTTGCTCCATCCAAGGGGAGTTTTGGCCCGAAGAGAAGGCTCTGTCTGGGTTTTACGGTATTCCGGATTTACAAATAACTTTCCACCATTTTTATCCATCCATGGCTTAGCAGGGACCAAACACACAACGAGTCCCAGCGTAGGGGGACCTTTCCTTTCCCCTGCAGGAGGGGATGAGGATGAGGATGAGGAGCTCTGATCCTCCTCAGCCAGGGCCCTGCACCCGAGGGGACAGAGCCAGCAGTAGCTGGGGCTCGTTCCTCCCTTCCCTTCCTTCCCTTCCTTCCTTCCCTTCCCTTCCCTTCCCTTCCCTTCCTCCTTTCCCTTCCTTCCCCTTTCCCTCCTTCCCTTCTTCCTTCTTTCCTTTCCCTTCCTTCCTCCTTCCTTCCCCTTCCCCTTCCCTTTCCCTTCCCTTCCCTTTCCCTTCCTTTCCCTTCCCCCACATCCTGCTCAGCCCCTGTCCATTCCCACTGTGGGATCATTCTGGGCAGTTTGGGGTCCCCATCCCCCTGCCCCACATTAAACACCCTGCATGCCCTGAGGACGGATTTATCGTAATCAATTCTGGGTAATAGTCTAAACAAACACAAATTTTTTAAAGGATTTTTACTTTGCCCAG
>VKON01001254.1:0-25491 GCA_009741485.1 Malurus cyaneus samueli
GCAAGCCAGTACGTGACGACGAAGTGTTGATGATTTTTCTGACCTCCACTTTCTTTTGCGGTATTTATGCATTCTTATCTTTGTCCTCGAGTATTTGTGACTGGTTTTCGTTATTGGCTATGAGCCCTCGCGATTATCCCATTGAGCTACTCCAGAAAAGCTCGAGCAGGCCATCCGAAATTAGTGTGTGCTCTGCTAAAATGGTGTCTTGTACTGGTCCTGGCAACTGTCTGCCTTAAATTGTGAGAGAGAACAAGAGGCACTCTGCACTAGATAGGAAATCTTAAGATCTGTATGACCATGGTACATAAAAGCCAAAGATGCGGCTGCTGGGAATGCTTTACCTTCTTATATGTACTCGAAGAATCGGTTTAATACCCATCCGTTGCTACATTTTATTCGTTCTTCAGCTTAATTTTGCTAAGTTCCATAGGCAAAGTTTATGCATATCAGGAGCTGTTAGGCGTGCACTTCCTCTGGTGTTAGCCCCTGTTCCGTGGTTTGTAGATGACAGTTGTTGATAGGGAAGTGTCTGTAGCAGGGTCCCTGGCTGATCCCATGCATATAGCCATCGAAGGTTGGGCTCGCAGAGGTGCGTCAATAGTGGAATAAATAAACTGCATAAGTGAGATGGTGACCAGAATTGGTAGAGAGTTATTTCACACACCGAATCCGCCAAGCTCTCTCTGTTCACTTTACTCAAAACCAGCCCTACTCACCCATTCTAATCGCTGTCTCTGTATGGCTGACAACCTCGCGCGGCATATTAGACCGCTACTCCCTCTAAACTAAAGGCCGCCTAAGCGATCCTTCTGAATGTTGTGGCATTCTTGTTCACCGCAGTCTTCTCAGCTTGGTATTCTCATCTTTAGGCCCACATTGCCATCGGGCCCCAGTTCAGGGTATTTTTGTCGTGACTTTCTTTGCAGCTTTTGTATAGGTTTGCTATCATATGTAAAAAAACATAAGCGTAAGAAGCTTACTTCCTACATAATAGAACAGACTAATATTATATCATTATGCGTGACACACATTAGCATCTTACCTTTTAAATTCTGTCAAATACTATAAACGATGTTATAAACACACACACATAGCATTCAAAGACCAACTTTTGAGATGTATGACATGTAGCCTAAAAATCGGATCACTCTTTTAGTCCAGGTAGCAGGTGTTCTTAGTCTCTAGTGAACTGGTGAGCATACAAACTATTTCTTGTGGAGACGACTTACATGTACATATCACTCGATATGAATCAAGTTACGTTTATCTATCCGACGGCCAGCCAACTACCCCCTGTGCCAAAATATAAGGAAGACAGGGTAAAATTTCAAGATCTGTTGTGTGTTCCGTCTTTTCGTACACCGGTACCCAACTACCTAATCTGCTAAAATCACATCTGCCCCCTTTTGTTTAAATTATGGAAAGGTTCAAGTACTGTCTAAGGCAAAGATTCTGCCCTTGTGTTAATATTGGATCAGTAAGCACTCTTGCTCAAACAATGATAAATCTCTTCGAATACATATCACATTCCTGAGAACCCATAAAAAGTACCATAGCCGAGACATATAAGAGTGGACCCACAGCATGGACAAAAAGATGGAAAGTCCAATGATCCATTAGGAAGAGACTGCAATTCCTTCTTGCTAGGAATAAGTGGCTACATGTCATCTCAGAGCTCATATTCCAGTAGCTCAGTGGGATCATGCAGTTATTAGTAGGGAGGCCTTCAGCTTGGCAATGCTGATCTCATGACATTTACTGAATGTCTTATCTGAAATGCAAGGGAAACAAAAGAACATGACTGGAGAAAGATAGTTCTCAGTATATATAATCACCAGACGAACACCAACAGATTGGATTGGCCGAAGAAGGGTTGTCTCTGCGGGGCTGGTGCCCAACATCCTGCCACATGCATCAGAAGATGTGTCTCAGTCTTAGTTGCTTAATCCCCTATGGGTTCACTTCTACAGTGGTGATGGTCTGTGGCCCCTCTTTATCATAGGGTATCGGGACCGTGGACTAGGTCTCTCCTATAATGATATATTACAAGGCAGCGACGGCATACTAGGCTATGGAGTGCCCATCCAGTAACATCTAAGTGCCTCCACGGGTTATTTAAATTAGTGCGTGTGCTAGCATTGTCATTGTGCTATACACCCAAGTGTGCTAGATTTCGGTTGCACATAACTACTTTTTGGTGAGGTATGGTTCTGTAGCATCGCAAACCTCAGAGCAGATGTTCATTCATTTGTCTCCTGCATTACGGTATCATTAATTGATAAATCTGTGTTCAAAAAAATGTAAGTTGTATAAATATTTACCATTTAATATAATTCTCAAATTGATGGGGCCATACTCCCCATTTGTTATTTAATTAACATGACGCTTTCTCTTTAACAATGAACATTCACACAAAGGCAAATACCTTAATAACACCGGTACAGTCCCAAGTTAGGAGTTAACAATGTTACACAAAGCTTCCATGAGCTCAGTTGTAGTCACCAATTTTGCAAAAGACCTATAGCTCAATGGCTTATCTCGTTTATTCAATCGAGGTAGGTACGACCAGGAAGTTGATGACTTTAGAAAAGACCTTGACAATTTAGCAACTGCCTAACACTCCCTATTGTTCAGATGCGGTTGCATGCAATAGCTGGCTTAGTTCCCCAATTTCACAGGCAGGATGGAGAACCTTTCAGTACCTGTGTGGCGAGGCGCTTCCCCAAGTTTACCCTGATAAGGGTATTCAGCTATTGATAAGCCCAAATTGCCAGTCAAAAGTGAACCATGGGTTAGTTTTTAAGTGAGTCAGAAACACCTAGAATCTTGGTATCTTTTGGCACTTCCCAACCAGCCAGGGCCAGGGCTTGGCCAGGGCCTAGGCCACAACTGTGAGGGATTCCCTAAAATATCCTACAATCAGGCTTTTATTAATCCCAATTGTGAAAGTTTCTTAAAATTATACATTTCTTGCAGATAACTTCATGAAGTTATGTGTTACAATTAACCACATCCATAAGCTGGAATTGTACTCATTCTTCTGTACCACCTAAGGAAGATAAATCTGCAAAGATTGTTATGAATAGTCATCTTAATTAACCAATGCAGAACATTTACATCCATAGAACTTATGGTTAAAGACTTAGTAAACTGCTTTTTCACATATTTTTACACAAGTTATCAGCTCATGTTCTTAAACCATTGCTCACCAATTTCCATCATAATTGTTTCAGTGGGTTTCATCTTGTCTCTATAACAAAAAACTTAATATTTCAATTTAAATGAGCATATTAGAACAGAATTTAAACTTAATTTCACTTAAACTTAATGTCACTCAAAAGCAACATCACCTAAACTTGACAACACTTGACAGAAATTAAGCCTGACAGAGCTTAAACTTATCAGAACATAAATTTAACTTCATTAAAACTTAACGGCAATTAAACCTAATAGAACTTAAAATACTTAAAAGAGTTTGACCTCAACAGAACTTAATACTAATAGAACTTAAACATAGCATTACCTAAGGGTAACAGAACTTAACTTTAGCATAACATCAACTTAGCAGAGCCTAAAAGTAACAGAACTTAAAATTAATAAATGCTAAGCTAAACAACATGTGAAGTTAGTAGACTTCTGTAATTGAACTTAAGCTTAACCGATCTGAAAATCTACAGACCTTAAACATAGCATCACTTAAATTTAACAAGCTTAACACTTAATAGCACTTAATAGATAACTTGAATTACTCAGCAACTGATTAGCATAAAATTTACTACAACACAGTAGTGACTCATTTATCGACCTAAGTTACAAATGTAAAATACCTAGGAAGCTAGAATAACATTCCTTATCTACTTGTTGCAGCACTCACACACACACACACACACACACACACAGACACAAAGAGTCTGTTCAAGGTATCCCTGTGGCAAAATGTCACCTCGAATTCAGCGAAGTAGACACTTCTGACACCTTATTCGCATCTCCTCAGGCGGTAACCCTGGTTAGCTTAATTTAAGAAGAAAACTAGATCAAAGCCTGAATGTGCTACTTTAAAGTAGGTAACGCCTGAATTTAAGGGACTGATTGCTATACAATAGAAGCAACCGAAAATTTTGTCAACAACAGTTAACATCAATTGAACCATATAACAAGCTTGTTTTTTTTGGTTGTGTTTTCTTTCCTTTTGATTTTTTTCTCTTTTTTCTTCTTCGTTTTGCCTTTTCTTTTTCTGTTCTCATTTTTATTCCTCTTTCTCTATCTCTTTTTTTCCCCCTGTTTGCATTTTTTTTTCTTCTGAGATGTGAAGACATTTATTCACAATATAAATCCTTATATATCGTATGACTCTGGAAGTAATTCTAGCACTACAACACACTCAATCCAGTTTATCCTGTCTCAGAATAATTGCCTTTAATGGTCAGGGGTAAACATACTTTTTACGTAGCAGTGTTCTTTAGTCTCATTAACTGGTAGTTTACAACTAATTCTTGTGCTTACCATAACTTTCATTCCGTAATCAGTTGTGGCCAATGTCCAAGGCTTCTTCGCAGCAAAGGACCGGAGATAGGGCCTGACTGTCAAGGTCGTTGTCTAGCTCTGTTACCACTACCAACTGTAACCCCCAGGAGAGAACCCAGAAACTCCGGACTAAAATAACTCTTTTCAGGACAGGCTTTATGCCGGACACTCCTGTGAGAGCCCGGCGTCTCCCAGCACCTCTCGGCGGATGCAGCGGCGGAGAAGCCCTGGAGGAAATGTGGCAAGCGGAGGTTTGGTATCCCCGGAGGCGGAATCGGAGCGATCATGACATACCGCCATCTCCACACTCCGACGGATCCTGTCAGTTGTTACTGGGCCAGGTCCAGAGGGGTAAGGAGGATCCAAGCATTCAACAGCATCTGGACTTCAGGCAGAGACAGCCCCCACTGGGATCGCCCCGGGAGACTCTCAGTACCCTGTCGAACCCCCACACTGACTCCCATGAGGTCCTGTCCTCATCATGTTTCCCTCAGAAGGGTCACTCTGACTTTTCTTCTGGAGAGAAAACCTCACAACAGGCTGTGGTCAGCAGCTAGAGAAACATCACCAACAGCTCTGACAGCACACTGACAACCAACAGCCGAGGAATTCCAGCTGTGATGGCAATTTCCTGTCACAATTCGCGATATACCCAGCTCGAGGTGGCGACTGAGGCTCTCTGTGATTGGTGCCTTGGGGCGGATTGCAAAATGAAAAGGCCAGAAGATTGGTTTAGTATAAGAATGTAAGAACGTTTACATAAAGCACGAGCACCGCAGAGCTTTGCACTCGGGAAAACACAATTTTGGGGGGGGGTTTGCTCTCGTCTGAAGCAGAGAGCAGTAAAGCCAGGATAACATCAACTGTCTCATTGCTTATGCAGTTCTGTGCCGATGGCGGCAACAGGGACTCCCACATCTGCCCCCTTGCCCCACATCTCCCAAGTGTCTCTTGCCACCCGTCTAGGTCAAGTTTGTGTGCTCTCATCTGGTAGATCCAATGAGAATCCAAGTGCAGCGTCAGGGATATGCGGCGCCCTGATCATTTATCAGTTCTCTCACAGGTTTTCCTTCCTGAGGCCCAGCTGCATCCGCCTGCAGTGGCAGGACAGAGCCCTTGTGGAGCACCCCCTGGGGACCCCCTTCAGAGTACAGTGGGTGACCCCCCCTGACCCCCACGACTGCCTCAGTGTTCACTGGTCCCAGTGGGAGCCATTCACACTCCATGCCTGCCTCAGACCATCAACACAGAGGCCTATCCAGGAGTAGCGCCAGGATTTCTCTGCAGGTTTTAATTGAGGAATTCCTGGCTTGGGGGAAGGAGAAGTGACACCGATGACAGCCATCGGATGGTCACCGTCCAAACAGGCTGATCCCCTCATCCAAGGACTCGAGCCCTTACACCTTTGCCTTTTCCCACACTGTGCCAAAGGCACCCATCAGGGTTTGAACATGCTGTGGGGGCTCATCCTATTCCGATTTGGGAACGTCTCTCATCCTATACCGCGGACTACCACCCCCCCAGCCTGGTCCTTGTACTCACATCCCATCCCCATCATTCCCTTCACCAGCTCATACCGATCCATGATGCAGCAGCGCTCCCCATAACCCACCGACAGTCCGCCAGCGCTGTTTCCAAGAGCCCATATCCAGGAGCGACCCAGTAAGCACTTAGTCCTCACATCCAGGCCGGTGGCAGATCCGCATTCCATCAGTCCTATTGAAAAATGGATGCGACCAAGAGCACTGTTGCTCCCTGGGATACCTGAGCGCCCTGTCTCTGCTGATCTGGGTTGTTCCACGAGATATTTGTTCAGTGGAGTGGAGGTTACTGGGCTGTTACCTGGTGGCTGTGATGGGTGGAGAAATTCCCAATCACGAGTTCAGAAGAGACATTCTTCCCAGGTGCTGTTGCGGCTCGCCCAGTTCCCATTCCCAATTTTGCTGCTTCCCAGGTTCCCTGGCTGCTGGTGGAGAACTCAGGAAGAGAAGATGAGCAAACGGGGAGAGACTCTTGCCCAGCCCCACTCGCTCTTGGGTGGCTCGCGCAGCCCTGAGGTCCCCTCTCCCCTCACCCCGGGCTCTGAGTTATTCCACCCAACTGTGGCTCTGTGCCAGTGACAGGATGTGGCCCCTCTGAGGTGTCACTGTGTCTCAGTATATGCAGAACCCCGGAGCTTCTGCCCTCCTACCTGCAGACCCAGAGGGGGACAGCTCAAGCAAGTTTATTGGGGGAGGATTTCGCCACCAGGCCCTGAGAAGGTGAGAAAGCACCTTCTCCATGTTGGGCACTCACAGCTTCACCTCTTGCCCAGCACGGCTGTCCTCAAGTCGCACCGTGTGCTGTAGGTCCCTCAGCTGCCTGCTCTGGGAGTCCCTTCCCTCCTGCTTTTCCTGTCAGGAGCTGCCTCCTGTCCCAGGTAGGGACACAAAGGGCGGTGTCAGTGCTCGGTGTCCCTGGCTCTCGACCCACCAGGGCAGAGGATGCAGGGGTGTCGTGGTTTAGAACGGTGGCCAAAAAGCAGGATCCCACAACCCCTGCTCCATTCGCTCTCCCCCAACACCACATGGATAGAGAAGCGAAGGAAAAAAAAAAATAACAAAAGGGTCTCATAAGTGAGATAAGGAAGGCGGGGAGAAACATGAATGACAAAACCGCACTACTATATGAATGAATTTATAATAACAAAGTAAAAGGAGGAAATGAGAAATAAAAACAACCTCAAAGACCAATCCCCCACTTCCTCCCCCCTTCCTAACCGACATACAAACAAGTCGGGGTTGAAACGAGGGGGCGTTGGGCAGGTTCAGCACCGGATGCCTCTGCGGCGTCTGAAGGAAGAAGATCCTTCCCTTCGCCGTTGCCGTGGGGTCCCTCCCACAGAAACGAGTTCTCTGTGAACCTCTCGGCGTGCGTCCACCTCTCACAGCGCCAGCCACAACACATCTGCCGCATCGTTGGAAGTCCACCACGGCAGACAAGTCCGGCCCAAAAACTGCTGCGCCGTGGACTCGCCCTGGTGACAGCCAAAAGGCCAAGGCTTTCCAATCTCGGGAGCAAAGCCTCTCTACATCCGTGGTTCTCCTGCTGATCCAGCCCACTGCTCGCATCCCTACCGCTCCGCGTGGGAAACCTCCCTCCTCCTACGGGCGCCCGTGGATCTCTGCACCATCTGTCGACTCCCATGGGCCAAGGGGGACAGCCTGCCCACCATGGCACCAGGGCTGCAGGACAGCCTGCTACCACCAGTCCACCATGGCGAGGGGGACAGCCTCTGCTCCACCAGTCACCAATGGAGCTCAGGGGGACAGGCCCTGCTCCACCATTGTCATCCATGGACAGGGGACACCTGCTCCACCAATGGCAACCATGGGCACAGGGGACAGCCTTCCACCGAGGTCACCATGGTGACAGGGGATCACCTGCTCCACCATGCACATCAGCTGCAGGGACAGCCTGCCCACCAGGTTCACCATGGCGCAGGGAAGCCTGCTCCCACCATGGTCACCCGTGGGACAGCGGACAGCCTGCCCACCCAATTGGCACGGCAGGGACAGCCCGCTCCACCATGGTCATCACCAACCGCCTGCAAAAGGATCCTCAGCCTCCGGGCCTGGAGCAGCTCTCCTCAGACGACCACTGACGCTTGGTGTCTCGCGTCCCCACCTCCGCCTCACTCACTGGCAAAATACCTGTGTGCTTCCTTTGTTCGTGATCTCCTTAAATATTTCACAGAGGCGTAACACACATCTTCAAAATTGCCCAGATTTGTCACGGCTGTGCCATCATCCTCAGACCCAACTCAGAAATTAGCTCTAAGCTGGAACATGGTGGAACAGCGCCCAGAAGCTTCTGACACAGGCATCTTTTTGCCCTCCCCCCTTCCAAAAACTGGCCAAAACTAAGAAAACCAAACACTAGTGGGAACAGTCCAGCAACTATCCCAGGGCTGCTACTGCAAGTGTCAGCTCAGTGCCGTGTCTGGAGAGATGAACGCGCAGGAAGAGCGAAACATGAATTGGAAGCGTTCATGTGTGGCTGCCCAGCCTGGGCTAGAGGGCTTCTGCTCACTGTCTGGAATATTAACCAAAATTCACTAGCCCGTTCTTACTCTAACCAACACATATCTGAACTAACCTTCTGTAGAATACATGCGATTAGATATATACTGGATATAAGATGTAAAACTTGGTGTAACACAGGACGTGACATTCCTGGGTACGCTGCCAATAATTGCCAGGCTCATGAATTTGACCCCACAGGGGCCACTGCCTTTAAGAGTTTGATTGATCCTGTGGGTCGCATTCCAACCAGAAGATTCGTGATCGTGAAATGGTCCTTGGCATGGGCCCATCTACTGTTTAAGTGCCAGTGCTGTTGGTGGGTGTTTTTTCCTCATTATTCTGTTACTTTTCATATAAATAAGCATTGTAAAGTGCCCCCTCTGTCCCTATGTGTTCCCCTTGCCCCCGGCAGACCCATCCCTCCCCTGCTCCCCTACCCTCTTTCCACCCGCGGAGGAGCCTGGAGCTGCCGTGGGGCCCGGGTGCTGCCCCCGGGCTGACGTCCTCGAGCACGGGCCCCTCCCACGTGCGCGCCAGTACGCCCATGCACCCTGGAGCACCCAGCGAAGGCTTCCAGCGGCCGGCATCAAGACAATGCTGAGAAACCACCATTCAGTTTGGTTGGATTTGTTCTTACACAAGCTCGGAAAACAATGATATTGGGAGTTCCTTCAAAAAACCCTGTCCTCCTCGCTACAGCAAGGGATGAGGGGCATTTGTCTTTTGAGGGAAAATAAAGTGATGTGGGACAGGCAGACCCTGCAGCCTCTGACCTGCTGGCCTGATCCTGGCAAGAGCAAACATCTCAAAGATAAGGAAATACAATTAATTAACTCATAAATTGCTCTTAATTTAGGAGGCAGACAAAATGAAGCCCCCAGGCTTCCTGCTGCAGTCGGTGCCACCGTCACACACAGGGCATGGAATGCCTGGACCTGGGAGCCGCTCACAGAACTGTGAGTTCAATTTTAGAAATCTGCATTTCACGGAGCAATGCTACAAGCGCTATCATCTTCTCTCTTCAAAAGATAATTTGTTGATATTCTCAACATCTACAGATTAGTAACAACCTCTGAACCTCTTGAGGGTGAAATAGGGGTTTCTCTTCATAGCTCGCTGCCACATCTCCTTGTTCTATCCCTCCTGTTGGAACTCTCCACCCGTTTCCTCTCCTCTGGAAATCAAAACCCACCACCCCCAGCCCCTCGGTGCCCCTCCCTGGGGCATCAGGGTGAGACCCCCCAGCGGTTGTGGGGCTGTGTGGGCGAGGAATCCACGTCCGCTGTCAACATCACACCACACCCCGGCCACGCGACCGCCACGGTCCAGAGCTGCTTTGGCTTCCTGTCCCCTCCTCCCCGAGTCACCAGGGCGGTGTCCCCACCCCCGTGTCCCAGCCTGTGACATGGAGGACGAGGAGGCTACATGGTCTTGAACCGACGGAGCAAACGGGGGGCTGTGGGTGAGCCCCTCCAACCTGCAGGTGGCAGGCTACCGGGGGTCGTCGCTGTGTCTCCCCCAGACCTGGTGGGGGACAGAACTGGTGCGGTGGGTGGGTGCGGTGGAAATCCTGGGTGGTGCTTGTTTGAATTCTGTGGTGCTCGGACAATCGCTCACCCTGCTCGGTTTAAACGGATTATCTCAATCAAGCCCTCCCCTGGTATTTCTCTCCCAGGATTCCTCCCCATGGGATACTTCCCTCGGGATTCCTCCCCCGGGTGTCTTCCCCTGGCATTCCTCTCTTAGGATTCCTTCCTTGGATCCTCTCCCCCCGAGTTTCCTCCCCCGGGGATTTCCCCATGGGATTCCTTTCCCGGCATTTGTCTCCGAGGATTCTCCCCTGCAATTCCCCCCTCCGGAATTCCTCCCCCTGAGAACATCACACTCGCTGCCGCGGGGTTAAACACCGGCTGATTTTTTCACTCCCTCCTCCTCCTCCCTGTGCGGCTGCTTCGACTCGACCTCCACTCACAAGCTCGCTTTGAGAGGAGATTCTTATGTCCTGATTACCCATAACCGCCTCCTTCAGCTCTATCCTAGGAGCACTAAAAATGAGAACGACATGGAACCCACACCAAAAAGTGAATCAGGACTGGTTTCTTACAGTCCCTCCAAAGGGTCTGTGCTCTGAGCAAAAGCTCCAAATCTGCCCCAATTTGGCAGCTCAAAGGAGACCTAGGATGCTGAAGGGCTGCTGGTGCCTTTAGATATCCTGATTCAAGTCTGATGCTCCTGCTCTGTCTTCCCTGCGCTTGAGGGGGCTCCCGCTTTGTTCCTTTTCACTGCTCCTTGAGCCCCGTGCTTTTTTTCCTGCTGACTCCAGCTTTGGTTTCCATATTGGAAAGAAACCACAGAGGATATTCTAGAACCGTTTAGGTGGAAAAGAACACGAAGATCACAAATCCAACCACAAATAAGCGTTCTTAATTCCTATGCCCGGAGTAAATTCCGCTGGGGAAACCACTCTTTGAAACCCGGGACTGAGGCTCTGAGCCTGTTTTTGATTCTGGGGACAGAACAGCCCATATAGCTGCCGCGGTGCGTAGAGTGGGAGCTGGGTGGCTCCCATCCCTCTCTGTCCCCGCGCAAGCTCCGGGCTGTCCTCTCGGTGGCAACACCAGGCCCGGCGCTCGGGCCGCCTGGAGGGTGACCGGAATCTCCTGCTCGAAGTGGCCCGTGGTGGCGCTGGGTACTGCTCGTGTGAGTGCGGCCTGTGGGACAGCGGACAGGCCCGACAGGCGGGGAGGGATTCCCGGGGGTTTTGAAGGGTAAGAAAGTCTCTCGCGGGCACGGATGGGATTTGAACATCCCCCAGAGCCCGAGCTCGGGTACCACAGTAAGAAAAAGAAAAAAAAAGGATTCAGATCAAAACAACCCCCGTGCCAGTGTGAGTCGCTTAGGTCAACCCCTTGAACACCCTAAACCCTCAGGCAGACGGAGGAGACCACAATTTCCGCCATGGATCCCTGGTGAGACCCCAGCAGGCGAAGGCTGGGGAAACCCCCCATAAGGCTGCGAGCTGTTCCCGCACTGTGGGGTGCTGTGGTGGGCAGGGGGAGCCAGCTGAGCACCCACCCTCCATGCTGGGGTCGGTCCCTCTGGCCGACTGCTTGGGGAGAGCAACAGATCGGGTGCAGCGAGCGGGAGAGGCTCCGGGCTTCTGGCCCCACTGCGGATGTCCACTCGAGATGCGTGACGCACCTGCAGGACCACATTCTGTCCTTTCAGCACCGAAGCAAAGCAATGGGGGCGGGGCAGCTCCGAGTGCGAGGGAAGCTCAGGAGTGCTGAGCCCGGCCCCCAAAAGGAGAAGGGCTGGGCTGCCTGGTTGGATCACCCGAGAATCGGTTCTCACCCCTGCACGAAGTGGCTCAGACCAAAAGTTTGGGGCCAGCTGAGGGATGAGGGAAGGGATGATGGAAGAGCTTCGAGCCTTCCGCTTATGTCAAAACCACTGGGGGCTGCGTGCAAGTGGATCTTGGTGGGAACAGCGTTGTGCTGGGGGAGCCAGATCCTCTCCCCTCTTCATCCTTCGTTCCCCTGCAGTTCCAACCAAGCAGCGGAAAAGACCGGGAAGCAGCAAAAACGGAGGGAGAAACGCTGCAGCATCCCCAAGCCCGTGAGAACTTCATCTTGGAGATGAGGGAAGCTCTCTGCCCATCACAGCCATACGGTAACAGCCCTGGAGGCGTCTCCGCTCCAAAAGCTTTCCCAAAATCTTGTGGCACACCAGGATGGGAGCCCCAAGCGCAGCTCAGGGTGTCCCCAGAAAGGAAACAGGAATGAAGCGCTGGTGCTTCTCTGGGTGTGTGGGGAAGGAGGGGATCTCTCGGTGGCTTTACCTGGCTCTGATCCCGTTTTCAAGGGCTAGAGGAATGGCAGAAGAGCCCTGCCCTCGCGGCCTGGATGCTGGGAGGGTGAAAGCTCAAGTGCCTGAACTGTATTCCACTGGGATACGGCCACTTGGGGAACAAGAGCCCGGGAGGACTGCGGGGCTTTACGGGGAGCCGAGCTGCGCTGCGCGGGAATCAGTGAAGCTGTAAATGACACGATGGGAGTGGGGAAAGTGGCTGCACCAGCTGGTGTGCCGGGCTGTGGACCTGAGTAAAGGAGGGTTCTCAGAACCCTGGAATCAACCAGGTGTCCAATACCCTTCCCCCCTCCGGGTTCCTGTGGCAGAGCATGGGTGACACGGGTGGGGCTCAGTCCCGGGATGAGGACAGAGTCTGGGTGACCATCCATGGCTCATCAGCATCACCGCTTCTCCTTCCCCGGAGCCAGGAACTCCTCAATGAAACCCTTGCAGGAAACCGCGGGCGACCTTACTTTCTTGGACCGGGCTCCTGGTGCCCGCGCCGGGAACGAGCGGACGTGCTGAAACGGCTCCCACCTGGATCGGGAGCAGGGAAGACTCCGAGGGACGCGCTGAAGCCGGGGTGGAGGGGCACCGTCAGTGTGTCCTCTCGCCAGACCCCCCGAGGTGAACACGAGCTCCTCCTGTACAGCAGGTTCCTCCCCAAAGGAACTACATGAAAATAATCATCGGACCGCAGGGGCAAACAGCATTGTCCCTGACAACTGCGACTTGGAATTGCAGTGGATCTGCCAGAGAGAAGCCACCGAATTCTGACCTGGGGCCAGGAGAGACGCTCGGGTGGATGTGGGATGCTCCGCTTGGGGATGGAGCCCGCTGGGGATCGTGGAGAGGCCGGGTGCCGCCGTCTACGCCCGACAACAACTCGCTGCTACAATGAGCGGGGCGAACCCGTTCCCTGGCCTGCTCCTCGTGCCGTGTCGAACCCCGCGGACACGTCACCGAACAGAGAGTAAAAGACCTCATCCCGCAAAGATTATGGTGTGGTTGTCCGCTGCAAAAGGTTCTGCGAGACTCATTTCGTTTCCTATAAAATTTCTAGTACACGCAGTCCTTCTGAGGCCGTCCTTTCTCTCGAATCCACCCAGTGCATCAGGCACAGAGGGGGCGCTTCGGCGCACAGGTGAGGGCTGCGGCCGCGCGGGCCGTGTCATTGCTTGACGTGCCCGATCCGCTTTCGGCCCCACGGGAGCGAGTCACCGGCGCGCGCGCTCTGGAGCTGAGGAGATGTCGGCCTCCACAAGGCCCGGGTTACTAGCCGTTAATCAAATCTCCGCGCTCCATCTTTACCGGAGCAGCCGCCCTACAACGGGCTCCCCCGGCACGTCAAAACAGCGCAGAGCGCGCATGGTGGCCGGGGGCTCCCCCGTGCCGGGGTCCATCCTGTCCTGAAAAAAACTTCGCAAAGAAAAAAAGACCCCTGGCGTAAATTGCCACAAATACCGGCAAAAAGCGCAGCGAGCCCCGCGTGAAGCTGCTTCAATTGGGGTCTTATTTTCCAGCCGGATCGCTGAGCCCTGGGGAGGGGCAGAGCACACCCATCATCGCAGCGCTGGTCCGGGTGCCGGGCGTAATGACCGTCCACGTTGGCTTTCCAGTGGTGACAGTTCAGCAGACAAAGTGAATCCAAATTCGGCGGTTTCCGTCACCTGCTTTGTCTTCCGGTCTTTCCCTTGATGAGATCTAGCATCCTCCTTTGCACTCCATAGACGTTGGAAAGCAAAATCCCCGGCTGCCCCATGGCCATTATCCCATCCGGACCCTTCCCAACTACTTCCAGCCTGTCCCCTCTTCTCTCTCCCCTTTTTAGTTGCATCAGGTTCTCCCTCCTTCTCCCCTGACAGTTGTGGAGAAGGAGATTGTCACCCCACCGGCACCACTCCCTCCGCTTGCTCTGTCTCCATTTTGCCCATTTGATATTCGTCTGCTGCCACCGCCCATTAGGACCGGCGACCCTACCTGTGAGCTGGTTAAGGATATGGACAGGCGAATTGTTGCAGCGATTATGGGTGTGGGGCTGGGCCCTGGCCTGGGGATGCCAGTCCGTGCCACCATAACTGCTGCTCCACTGCGCTTCGCTCCGACTCCATGTGGCAGTGAACAGAACACCGAACGGAAAGGAGAAGGTGGAGAGGGCAGTCAGTGATCACTCACGCCATGATGACAAGCATTCGCCGTGATTGCTGTCCACAATGAGCAAAAAAAGATTCGGCTGGGGAAATTACTGAATTTTCTTATCAAACAAAATCAGCAAGCAGGAGAATGATTGACTGAAATGAATCCAAATAACACTGGTTTCCCGTGCTGCCACCATCTCTCCTGGCTTCCCAGGCTTTCACTTTTATTCCCCGATTTCCTCGCCTCCATGCCCACCCCCGACCTGCAGTGGTCACAGGAATAAGGGGGTCCACAGTCAAGCTATGTCACTGCGTTCCCCCTCCGCGGGGCACAGCAAATCCTTGTCCTCGAGCCTTCGCAGACCCTGGGGGTTCCTGCCCTCAGGGAATCAGGCTGCTTCTCAGCTGGGATCCCCACGGGCCTCACAAGTCCCCTGCCGCTACGGCGAGCCAGCTATCGTCAAATCGAGCTCTGGAGCGGGGCTTCCCACGGGCTCGGGGTCTCCTCAGCATCCTTGCTCCGGCCCGGGTCCTGTCAGGGCTGCAAGGGGGGTCCCTGCCTTCCATCGCCCGACTCAGCCCCAGCTCCAGCAACCTTCAGCTCCAGATCTCATCTCCGAGCTCCCGGCGGTGCAGGGGTGTAAGGGATGTTCTCCTTCTACCACCATTCTGTCTGGTCATAGCATTAACTGAATTGTGTGGGTACCCAACTTCCTGGATAGTGCAAGTCGTCGGCTGGGCACGTTACGATACAAAGGATGATTGTGTGGCTCAATGTAAAGTTGCCCACTCCTTGCACCTCCTGTTGAGCTGGCTGTTTTCCTGATCACGCTTTCGATTGCTCTTTCAAACAAACAGGGGTGAGTTGTGGATAGATCGGGTCCCATTCCCTGCATCAGATTCCACGCCAGTAGCGGCAACCGGCCGAGCCCGGGAGTGGCGGCAAGCATTTCGGAGCCCGGTGCGGTAGCTCGGGAGATGCGGCCCGAGAGCGGGTGGGAGCCGTCGGTGCGTTCTGCGGGGCTGGCCCAGTTGTTTGCGGAGCTCAGCCGGCGTCAGCGCGATGACTGCAGTGCACGTCAATCGCTGCCCCTCGGGCTTTTAGAGGGTCTGGATGCTTGACCGAGGGGCAGCAGCCGGCTGGGTGTGCCTCAGCCCGGCAAGAAAGGGCAAGATGAGCGAAGGGATCCGAGGTCGGTGAAAGAAGGAAGGATACCTGTGCACAGTGAGCAACTGGGGATATAAAGCCCAGCATAGCAAAAGAAAAAGGTGTGCAAAAAAGAGGCAGGGAGAGCCTCGGGGTCTGGATGGACTGCGGGACACCTTGACCTCAAGGTGAGAATGGAAATATGGGTGTAGAAGATTCTGCTTTGACATTCTCGTCTGTAGAAGTTATACATGAAAGGGAGGTGTCAACTTGGAAGAGGAGGCAGCTCGCCCAGGGAGGCAGGAGGGGCTGTCCAGGAGGAGCCCTGCCAAGCAAACAGAGAAGCCGCTCGCTTCGCTCTCTTCCTGCTCGCCGGTTGCTCTCCGCACATAGAGGGGGTGCGCAGGGGGCAGCGGGCCCTGCGGCCGCAGGCTCAGGACACCGGGGCTGCACCGAGAGCCCTTGGGGCCGGGGCTCGGAGGGCCATGGGGGGAGCTCTTCCAGACTTACCAAACCTAACCGTTGCTAATTGCGGTGGCATCTAGAGTGTTCTAAGTTTTAAATTTGTCTCTGCAGCAAGGTAAAGGAGTAGAAACGACTATAAGAGTCCCAGCCTGAAAGTGTTAACTTTATGAACAAGTAAGTATTAATGTTACCATGTCTCGTATTTTATATATATAGTATTACATCCATCGTTTATGTGGGATGTACAAATTGAGGCTATAATGTTATTCCTCTCTGACAAAATTAAGGTATCACTATTAATATTATAGGGTTAATTTAAATATTTTGTACATGCTGCAATTTTCAATAGAAGCTGAGTTGATGTGGAATACCGCATCCCCAGCTCGTATATCCGTATGGTCTCCTAAGATTACTAGTGACATCTAGATCTTCCAACGGAATTGGGAAAGTAGCATTTAGTTTGTGTAATGCATGAGCCTATCTCCTCAGTGTATTGTATTACTTAATCTCAGGCATAGAGCAGAAGTACCTCCCCTGACAAATTCAGGTAACAGAACTAAAAAAAGTAAAGTCAATAGAAAGTTTAACCTCTACCAGCTGATGTCAACAATTGTGAAATGTAGATGTAATCAATTAGTTGTTCCAGGTGGCACACTGTGTATGGCCAATGCTAAGGCTGTAACGCCCATTGTAGTTATCTGCAGTGTCTGCAGGCAACCTCATTGCTTTAGCTATGGCACAGGTCAGTAACAAAGAACATGATCCACGATTGTGGCTGAGGAAAGGGACCATACCCATGCTGGAAGGGAGAAGAGAAGCTAAGATTGCTCAAGATGGAGAAGGTCCTTTCCCCACCCTCTGTTACAGGTGAGTTTGGGCCCTGCTGAGATATATAGCTAGTGGATTTGCAGCTCCCAACTTCTGAGTTACTCTCAGCACAGTGAACACACACTCTGCATTGCCCAGTGGAACAGAGAACCTCCTGCAGGCGAGAGGACCAGAGAACAGCTCGGCACCATGGGGGGACACCGTTGTGCCCATCTGGTGCCCCCCAGAACACTGCAAAGTCTCTCCCATGGACTGCACTTGAGGAGTTTTTGAAAAGCTGTCTGCGCGTCCCCACTAACTGCAGCTTCCCGGTCGTCCGTCGTGCGCAAGCACCCGACCCAGTAACGTTTCCTCCATTGTCACTGAGGCGGAAGAGGAACGTCCTGGGAAGGGAGAGAGGAGCGGGACTGGGAGCTGCGCCTGGCGCCCTCGGGAGGGACACATACACTCTGGGCTGCCCTCACTACGGGACTACCCTTTCCTACAAGGTCCACAGGCAGGGCAGCACCCCTGGCCCCTAACAAGCCACCCAGCCCGGCCCAGGAACTCCCAGTCCCGTCGGCAGCACTTCAACAGCCCACTCAAGAAGCCCCTCACTCACCATTCTCCCCAGTCCTTGAGCACGCCAGGGAGGCCCCAGCTCAGAGCACCGAGCCTGACCTGATTCCAGCTGAGCTGATATCCTCGAGAGGAAGTAGCTAAAATCCCCGGTGCCACCGACCCGACATGGGGACAGGGCCAGCAGCACGAGGTGTCCAGCTGTAACCTCGGGTTCTGGAGTAACTGGAGTCTCTCCACATGCCTTCTTAACGGACAGTGAAATAGGTGAAGGCCCAGTGGAGTCCACCTCCACAAGGAGTCAAGGGACCCCTGCTTCTGCCCAGGGCGCTGGCCGAGGCAAGCTGCCTCCTCCCTTACCTGAACAACATTCTATATCAGCCGATAGGCTAGCAACCCAAAGGCCCACAATCGAGAACCATTGAGCAGAGCCTAGCACTCGCGCAGGGTGATCTTGGGTATTGAATGTGATCCACTTGACTGGAGCAGGAAAGCAGAAACAGAGCCGTTGGCCTGTTAGGAGGACAGGGATGGTCCTCAAACTGGCCCAAACCCTACCGCCATACCCCACCACGCAAAGCCGCTCGGTATAGGAAAACATACAGGGAGGGACCCCCTCAGCCCCATAGCCTCTCACTCTCGACGGGGTGGCAGCATGGATGAGACCAGGGAACTAGGGGATATGGCCGTAGGGACAGAACCAGAGGAAAAGACAGGGCACAAGCCAGTGGCAGTGTGGGGGAGACCTGCCGCAAGAATAGCTGGGGGCAGATGGGGGGTTGTTGTACCTGGACAACTGCTTGGGGCCAAGAGAGCACTGAGGCCTCTTCCAATAACCTGGAAGAGATGATCAGCCCCGTTCTGTCCTACTGGGGTGACACTGTCCCCTCCCTCCAGGCCACAGAGGCCGGCCCGCAAATCACTGCCAGATCTTTCTCTAGGAGTGTTCTCGTCTGTGTCTGTTCACTAATGCCATCTGGTGGCATACCTGGGGCTGCTCTCGCATTCCCATCGCTGGGGGCCGGGCTCACCTGGTCCCAGCAGAGAAGCAGCTTCTCCTGCCGCGCGCCAGCCGGATGCCCTGACCCGGGGCAGCCGTCGCGAGTCTCATCAGGTGGACTTGTAACTCTGTGATTTTCTTCAATTTCTGACTCACACAAGTCAAATCTTCGTCCGTCTCTGGTGAAGAAGGCATGTGAATGCTGCACCTGAGCATGGGTCGTGTCGGGTTACCTGACTCCGTCCTCAGCACCCAGTGGTGGCTCCTCTTTGCAAATCCCACACTTGGAGTCCCAATAACCTACGCTCCCTCCTTTTATCTCCCTACAGAGGTACCAACCCAATTTTTTCTGCTTCTCGTGTAACAGCCGATCTTGCAGAACCTCGGAAGGGAGTGTTGTGCATCCGCCAGCAGCTCTCGTCACAACTGGCAACGAATTCCTTCTTTATACCTTGACTTCCTGCACGCTTAGAAGACAGATCTTGCTTGTGAGACGTCAGCAGTGGTGGCAGAACCGTTCTGTCGAGAGTCCAGATTCCACGTTGCAGTTTTAACAGCCACTGGTCCTGTGCTGACATGATTGGAGAACACGATGGAGATTCCGGCTGATTCCCAGTCCCCTGACTGCAGCGCGTTCCTCCACACAGGCTCAGAAGGCGGTTGGCCAGCTCAGTCCTGTCCTGTTCCCTTGCTCCCCGGACGCTGCTGCATAAGCGGCATGCAACCTTGCGCGGCACAACCAACACTCCGGGAGCTCCAGACAACCGGCTATCATCCCCGCAGACGACCCGCCGCCCTCTGGCCTCTGCCGCTGCCTAGAGGCGGACCAGCCTCTCGGGCCGGGATAGGGCGGGGACACGGGCGCCCGGTGAGCTGCCTGAAGTGCAGACATCGGATCGGGCTCAGCCTCGCTAAGAGGGGAAGGACGAAGAACACCCTGATGGATCTCAGGAGTTGCCCCTACATCCCCATGCCCTGGCGGGTCGGAGCGCGGGACAGACCGAGCGCTGGCAGCGCCCTTTGTTGTCCCTGACTGGAACATTATCTAGGAGGCCGGCTCGCTGAATGAGGAAAGGAGAAACTTGGCTCCATTGCCCGGACCGCGCGCCGGGGACTGAGGCTGCTTCTACTCAGCCACCGACATGCGATCATCAATTCCAGTTCCGACCTGTGAGTGACGAATAAAGTTTATCCTGTCCCACCGGCCAGCACTCCGGACAGGACACTTTCCGCGGGACCCAGGGCTCTCCAGCCAGCGTCCCAGCATTGGGTGTTCCCCCCGGGAACACTTCTCCGGGACAGGACAGCCGCAGCCTCCGTCATTCCTATCCGGGACAGCAACCGGGACGAGCCAGCGCTGCTCCGGCAGCGGCCCTACCCTGCCGACGGAGGTCATAAAGTCGGGAAGGAGCCGTCGGTGCCCGCCGCCTCCGCAGCGGCCCTCTAAGGCAGGGGGAACACGGGGGGGACACGGAGAAACGAAACAGCCATCAGACCCTCCATCCCGCTATCTCCCCGCCGCAGACGAGCCCCGAGCCCGGCAGCGAACCGAAGCGCTCTCCGCACAATGTCGCTGGGGACCGGCCTCCGAGCTCCGCCGCGCCTCAACCGCGCTCCGCCCGCTGCCCGCCGCTCCCGGGGACTCTCAGACAGCTCCCGGGCCGGGCGGTGCCGACCCAAGAAATGCGGGTGGGAATGAGGGGATCGTTCCTTTTCCCCTTCTGGAAATCAATACAGGACGCGCAGAGGAGGAGCGGCGGGAGAATCTGCCAATGGGAGCGATTCCCAACCGATAAATTGCGACCGTAACGCAATATCGTTCACACGATATCGAGGGGAAAGGCCAGAGTGATGAATCCTCAAGATTTTAACATACTCTGCGAGGTCAAAGGAACTGAGTCACAGGAACCATTCGATGAGCTGACAACTGTACATAGAAACTGCGGTTGGCCATTGCTATGTGATAGCTGGGGCTGGATCAGTGATTACAGATTACCAGTCCAACCATTTTATGGACTTTTACAAGTGCCCATAAAGATTTTATGACATGGACTGATGATATGCGGGGTGTGTTTCAACAATTTAAGCAAACACTGAGAAGGGTTCTGGCTTTGGGCCTTGTCAGGTGCCAATAAATGTCATGAGAGACAAAACACCTCCTAAGGAGTTCCGGCACAATTCCCAGAGAATCAGGGATCGAGTGACTGCAAACTTTCCTAAACAGCGGGATAAGGTGAGCCAAGGATGGCCCAGCTGCTTGTGAGCTGTCAAACCCACGGAGCTGCTGTCTCAGAGCCTCTAAATTGGAACCTCGCTGGACGCGAGTCTAAGGTCTGTGCACCACAGATGGGCTTGGGACAAAGAGGGCCGCCTGGGCCTGTCTATACCATAGTGACAATTTGTGGTGATGACACGAATGATTTGTTGCCTTTTTCCTTTATATATTTTTAACCCTTCCTAGTACTCGTTTCGCCCTGCCCTTTCCCCAGCTAAAAAAGCCAAGCACACAATTCCGAGCTCTGAGGCCTGGGGGGTAAAGGCCCCTTTTTCTAATCTCGCGTTCTATCCTGGAACCTTCAAGGGTCTTCACGAACACACCGTCAAACAGCTGATACCGCAGGGTGAGTTAACTCCAGAGAAGGAATTATCATCACCACTTGTGCCCTCCATAATGATGCTGTTTAATTCAGAATGGTACCGTAGTTTTCTAGAAACCTATAAAACTGATAGTTCGATCGACCCTGTGCGTTTGGGGGCTTTTGGTGATATTTCCCTTCCAATGACTGCACTGTAGCACCAATAAAGACCAACTTTTATATTCCCTCCTATACTAAAATCATCCCGAGTTTCATTCCTAGGTTAAAAAAGGCAAAACAGTCGGACCCCTCAAAAAACACCTCTGTGTTAAATTGCGACCTAGCTGTGTTTTCTGTTGGCTTCCAATGTAGAAAGTACTCCAGGACATGACTGGCTACAAACAATTGAAGAAGTTTATTGTAGCCCAGCTGGATCAGGACAGCCTGATAGGAGAACTCAGATTAAGAACTATAAATAGATGGAAGTAGCTTTGTTTGCAATGGAAAAACCATTTCGGATATGCAAAGAGTAGCCATCCGTGTTGCCCCAACAAGTAATTGAACCTAGCTCCAACGTCAGGTGTTCCAGCACAGAAAGCTGAAGGGGTTGCTCTCACCTGGGCATGGAACTGAGCAAACAAAGAAAGTAAACATCTGGAGGGATTTTAAGTGCCCTGTTGGTGCAGTGCACGCCCACAGAGCAATCTGGAGAGAGGTTTGTTAAATCAGGACAAGGTACCTCAATCAAACATGGGAACTCATGTTACAACCTTGTGGGTATAAGCTGTAACTAAGAAGGTCTAGCAGATTTGCATATTTATGACTCTGTAAGAACACACCAGCAAGACAAATAGAACAGGGCCAAAGTGCAGAAATGACTTGGCTGACAAGGCAGATAAGGAGGCTTGCGCAGAAAAAAGGCAATCCACAATTTTGATATTCAGAGAGATCAGTCTGAGTATTAGATATATAGATAAAATAAATACTAATGATAATGATAATGATAATGATAATGATAGTGTGTTATAATATTAATATCTAGCATTCTGGTATTAAACCAGAATATGGTGCAAAAGATTGGCAGTACATTCAAGCATTTTATTGTGGATCTTCACGCACCCAGTGAAATGAGATGAGCAGGGTGTACTGTTCCCGAGAAATTATGCAAAGAAAGAGTGAAAGAAAGCACAGCTCATTACTCATAAGTGAGAGCCAGCTAAAACCCGTAAAATCACCTCAGAAACCTACAGGTAAGTTAGCTCCAAGAAATCGAATAACCATAACATTAACGAGGCTTCAAAGAGTGTGGCACATATAGGAAAGAAATGGACTACGAATACTTAATATTTATGACAAAAGTTTTTTACTGTGTAGTCAATAAGAATTGTGATGGGGGACTCTCGAAATCTGGTGAAATCTCCTCCCCAGGAATTATGGTAAGATTATTTACAGAGAGCCTTTTAGTCTTAATGGAATCGTTTTCCCTGGGTGGCCGTGAAGCAATTTCCCCTGCTGACATTCCAACATGGCACAAAGGAAGTAGTGGAAGAAAAATAACTTGCTGAATTAAATCATTCTAGCACTGTTGGAGGTTTCCTCTAAGTGAATGTCAATGCAGCTCAGTAAGATCCCCATTTATAACAGAACAATGGGACAATAGCAAGGGACCTTAGGAAATTTTCGACAGCGTGGTAGTGTGCTTCTCACACTCACACAGCCATAAGCCAGCGGAAGAGGATAAAAGATGAATGACACAATGAAGCTGCAACTCAGTAAAATTGGTCAAGAAGCCTCATTGTCTTGGTGCAAGTGCTCCCAATCCCATTGTAGAGAATTAGGATCTAAACCAGGCGAACAGAACCGGGAAAATTTAGTCCCTGGAAGCTGCCACTATGGTTGGTCCTATCAAATTCCACGTATCCCAGGGGATGTGCAGGTTAAAGGTGGGGCAGAGCTCAGTAACTCTCTCATATCTTTGGGTAAAACAGTGCAGGATTTATGATGGGCAGTTGCTGTCACCAGACCAATGGGACCGGACACAGCAGGGCAGGAATTCCAAGCAGGAGACCGGGGGTGCCTCAAGGACTGGGGCCCGGCACGTCTGCAAGCCCGAAGGGGAAGACGCCTGCGATCAGCTTGTAGAAACACAGATATCTGGTGAAGCTGAACAGCAAAGGGGCTTGGGTGCATTATTCTAGAATTAAAATGCATCAACTCCGTGGACCTGTGGATTAGTCATGGAAATTCTATAAAATGTTTAAGTTTAAAATAGCCAAAGTATTAAATATAACTAATTGCTGGATATGGTGTCAAATAACGTTGGGAGGAACGGGGTTCCTTTGGAAGGTCCATCCGACGGGTGGGCCAGAACTCTGTCAATGGGCTCTAGACAGCGACAGCCAGCAAAGCGGCTATAAGTTAAAGGACAAATTTGCAAGCTGAGGAAGACAAAGAAGATATCAATATGAAAATGCCCATGATTTCTGAGAGTAGTCCCAGGTTTAAGAAGAATTATCCTAAAACCTCTTCAGCTAGTTAGAGTCAATACGTGAAAGATTTTAAAGTCCAGAACCACGACCCGGGGGCGGCCACAGCCACGTCCCCGAAAAGCCCTCAGCCAATCACAAAAATCCGGACACGGAGAGAGCCAGTCAAAATGCGAAGCGTGATGACTCACGAGTTGCTGGGTAGAAACGCAGCGCTCAGAGCTCCCTGCAACGTTCGGCCAATGAGAACTCGGGATGTTTGTGACATCATCAGCTGCCGGGCAGACCCTCAGGAGAACGGGTCCAACTGATGCCTTATCAATCAGGCTGATCTGAAACAGAGGCCAGACAAACTTAAGAGAATGAGAATAGACAACTTTAATCCAGGCCTAACAGGCCCCCTGGTACATTAATCCTGCTCCTGAGGCTACACCTCAAAGACGGAACATGCCTACAGATTCACGTGAGACTTCACCTTGTCATAAGTTCGTGCCTTATTAACATATTGGTCTAAATTCTGCGCAACTGATCTGTCAGGTCATTATGTCTACCACCGGGCGAACCAAACTTGCTCCCCCTGACCTCGCTTGTTGTTATCCATATTTTGTGGGCTCTGAGGCAGCGAGGTCCATTGGGTCAGGCTCAGAGCGGGATTGTTTGTGTCTAATGAGAGTATGGAGGAATGGCAGTTTTAGTGTTGTAGCCTAAGAACAGCTACCATAGAATAAAAAATCATGACATAACATACAAACTAAATATCCTGAGGCATCACCCCACACTGCCATCAACCAATCAGAGCGCGCGGAGTGGGATACTGCCGCCATGGTTCCGGAGCTGGAGCTCCCAGTCCAGCGGCTGCTTTGGGGCTGCGGCACCTGCCCGGCGCTGGCCATGGGGCGAGTGGCGGCAGCTGGGGCCGTACTGGGGGCACTGGTGGGCTGGGAAACCCTCGGCTTGCGGACAATTGGAAACTCTCGGGGTGAGACGGGATGGGGAGTGGGGATGATGCCGGAAAGGTGCGGAGAGGAGGGGAAAGGGGAGGGTGGGACCCCAAAATGAGTTGCATGGGAAATGGGACCCTCTTAAATAATAGTGGGAAGGGGAATGAGGATTGGGAGAAGATGAGAAACGGGTGGGAGAAGTAACAAAAGTGGGGAACAGGGGAGGTGGAATCCCAAAACTGAGTGGAAGGGGGCTGGGGATTTGTGAAATTAGGTAAAAAGGGCAGAAAAGGGGACTTTGGAACTGCCAAACTCATCTAGGTGGTAGTTGGTGAGTGGGGGTGATGGAAAAGGGAGGCAAATAGGGAGGAGGGTGGAAAATAGAAAGTGGGACCATGGAAGGAGGGTCCCATGGCAGCTGTGGGCACAGGGGGTGGAGTCGGGATCGGGGTGGTCCTGGAGCTCTTGGCTTGCATGGGGTGCTCTGGGCTGCTGAGGGGACACCCCCTGACCTGTCCCTGCACATACAAGGGCATTTGAGGCGATGCCAAAGCTCGAGTGTCATAACGGCACCGAGAGGGTGAGGTTGGTGGATGCACACACCCACAGCCGGGGGCAGTCTGTGCATTCGGACAGCGATGTGGGGCTGTAGGTGGGGAACAGCCCCTCTGGGGAGAAACAGGCCCTGCACTGGAACAGTCAGTCGGAATTACTGGAGTATGAATGGACTGCCATGGACAGGCACTGCCGGCACACCATGAGCTTGATGCCCCCTTCAGAGTGGAGAGGAGAGCATGGGGCAGTGTGTCCCTTGCTCTGCCCTGGGAATGATCCTGGAACCCCTCAAAACCTCCCGTGGAACACACCCCAGACACCTAAACTCTTCTTCTGCCCATCTCCCGTGGTCTA
>VKON01001256.1:6284-20128 GCA_009741485.1 Malurus cyaneus samueli
CCATGGACTGCAGGGGGGCAGTCTGCTCCACCATGGTCATCACCACGGCCTGCAAAGTAATCCCTGCTCTGGCGCCTGGAGCAGCTCCTCCCCCTCCTTCTCCACTGACCTTGGTGTCCGCATCCCTCACATATTCTCAGCCTCCTCCACTGGCAAAACTACTGTGTCTACCACCTTTGTTTTAATTTCTTCCTAAATATGTTTTCACAGAGGTGTAACCACCATCTCCAATTGGCCCAGTTTTGGCCAGTGGCATGTCCATCATCCCCAGAGCCAACAGAAATTGGCTCTGCTGGACATGGTGTAAGCCTCCAGAAACTTCTCACAGGAGCCATCTTTTTTGGCTCCCCCAACTTCCAAAACTGGGCCAAGCAAAACCAACACAGTACTAAACATACTGTTCCCGTGAGTGTTTTTTATAACTGAAATGATGAAATTCCGTATGAATTTGAGACATGTAATGAATGAGACAAATAACAATATGCTATTCCAGACCCACATGGCCACTACATTAGTAATTTTATAAAAGACTGTTTTGCACAAAGCAAAGAAGCTTCGACCTCCACTGGCTGGTGTGAGTGGGCTTTTCTTCCTTACAAATGAGAGCTGAGGTTTCTTAGGGTTGAATCCCCTCAGCTATGAGTATTGATGCTTCTTCACCTTTCCACCCACTGAATGGGAACAGCTTGTCTGTACAGCACTGGTGGCTTGTGTGCTTTCCCTGCTCCCACAGCTGAACTACTGCAGAGCTTGCACATGGGAGCTCTGAGGCACAGTGCAATGCAATAAGACATTTAGCTTGCACTTGCTGCTTTAAATTTGTTACCGTCAATTTCACTTTGACATCAGTCTTGCTAGTTTATGTTTCTGTCCTAATTTTCAGAGTGAAAAGGTCTGTATTGTGGGATAGGAGTAAGGTAGTATTCCTGCATCTATAAAGCAGTATTCTTCCTGAGCTTCTATATGAGACCATTTAATGAGGACTGCGTACTTGAACAGTTCATGTAGTCTAAATAAAGGAATACTTGAACTTAGGCAAACCTTTGAGAAGCTTTTTTTAGTAGGTGGCATTCTGAATTATAGAATTGATAATTTAGCTGAATATCATCATACCAATTTTGCACTAAATTTTATCCCTGTTCAAAAGTTTCTGTCCTTCAGATGAATTGCTGAAAGAAATGGAGAAAATTATAGCACATATACAATCTAATAACAATTTGGATTCTGGTTTTGTCTTAGTGAAACTGTAAAGGGTCACAGTCACAAATTGTTTCAAAAACTAGTTGACAAAAATAACACATGAATACCACCGAGGTTATACTTTTTTTTCTGTTGCAAACACACATTAGACTTTAATGTATTTTTCTAAAGGAAGTAGAAATTCGAAAACAAAGACCTGGAAGCCGCGTCTGATAGAGCAAACTCTGGAGAAAAGTCAGAATGGAAGGCAAGAGGCCTTTCCGCAATTAAGCTTGAAGACTACTTTTAGAATTCTGAATGGAAAAATATTGATAACAGAATTAACGAGATAATTGGCCAAGCTATTAACAGAATGCAGGCTAAAAGAAAATGGGATTTCAGTAGCCAATCAATTAAGATGCATGTTCTCTTCATTAGGAACTGTGATGTCTGCATCAAAATTGCACAAATTAGAAGAATGTCCTCTGAGAGGGCTTGTTTTAAATTGAGTCATAAGAGCTCAGTTTGTAGTTAGTTGAATAAAAGCCAAGCAAATATTTGAATTGACAAATTACCTCCTTGTACATTATTGGCCATCAGATAAACTTAAAAGATTTAACAGTAACTGAAGTAATCCTTTTCTAATTATCATGCTGGAAGAATTAGCAGCGTACCAGGTCACACCTCCTTTTTTTGATAGGTACGGTATAGGTTATCTGCCAGTTTATTTATTAAGATAATTTAATTGTGTTTTGTGCACAGAACTTAAGCTGATGACAGCCCTTATTATTGCCTTAATGATCTTTCAGGATACTTTCCCACTGTGGAGAGCAATGCTGTTACCAATTATCTGCCAGGAGTGAGAGGTGCATCTAATTGAAAAAAAATTACTACTAGCTGCTTGATATAAGTTCTTTCTTTTGTTTTTTTTTTTTTTTTTTGGCTTAGCTGGTGGTTGTCCATTGTTTTTTTCTGTTATCTATAGTATACGGAAGAATACTGTATTCTTTTACTGGAGCTTACTTTGGGTTCGGCATATATTGTCCAGTTGAAGGTTTAACTTTTTCATAAAGTTCTATGTAATAACAGTTGAGATACTATTTCCATTAACTATATTTTGAAGTCACCAATGATGGCAGCTGAGTCCCTGAGGAATAAAAAAAAGTCAAAAACCCCCTGAGAAACCTAAATGCATAAATTTGACATGCACAAGATAAAAGAAATAGACATTTGCTTGTTTTCTGACCGTGGTACATGTGTCAACGTATCTTATGTTCAATTAACCATGTTGCAGAGACTTTTCAGCATGCCACATGAATTTCAGGTTTTGTCAATAATGACTTATGGGGAGCATTGTTTATTACAGATTGCATTAAGGGCCAAGCATCTATTGGCAAGGGGTTACTTGTACAATGAACTTGTCCAGGCAAGAAAACTGTTTCTAGAAGTCTGTCTGCATAACAAATTGAAATGGAGACACATTTACTTTTTTTATGGGCCTTTATATCACATCTTTTTCAAAACTAGCAAAAGTCAATATTCGAACTGGTAACCAAAATATTTTAAAAGCTGGAAATCATTCTCCTCAGCGAGCAGGTTTAAAAAGTTGTTTTGATGTAATTTGAAACCAGTTTTTGACAAACATGCATTTCTTTATATAATAGATTTCTTTTAAAAAAACCACTTTGGTGTCATGTTCCTTGCATCAAAGTACTTTCTTGCCATAAACTGCTTGTAATGTTGAAGAGGGCTTTTTTTAAATGTATGAATGACTGTCAGACTTCAAAGTCGAAAGATGCACTGACCTTTGTTTGCTCCCTAAATTAATTTGAAAGTTAAACATGAAATCTAGTTGCTTATTAAATTTGTACACAATTTTCTCCACTTAGAGATTGCTATTTAAAACTATAAAAGATAAGTTTGTTTTTATGTATGTACTGTGTATATATACCATATAATGGACACAAGTTCTCATTTATATCAGAAATGCATGTTTTATTTCTGAAATACTGTTTTTTTTTCTTTACCAGTAATTTATAAGGTGTCCTCTGACTAGCCAGGAAAATGGTTTCAGGCAAATGCTAAACCCTGATGTATTATACAGTATGTAATGTGCACAATGTTTAAGTTTTCTCCCTATTTTTAGGATACTTTCTCAGCTACTTTATTTATTAAAGGAGTAGGGGAGTTTGGTTCATTGTTGAAAACTTTGTGGTGAGCTACATGTTTTTCATTTGATGGATTTTAGATGGTGGTCCAGATGAGCAGATACAACCAGTTTCTAATTTGCATGGGGATGCTTCAGCCTGATTCTCCTGTCACTTGCGCTACTGTAAAACAGATGTGTCCTTGAAGTGATGACAGCAACATTCAGTTGGCATAACAGCTATGGAAGTACAAGGAGAATCTGGCCTGTTAATTCTCATTGGACATAATAAGGATGAAGAATTTATAAAACCACAGAAAGGTGATGACAGAATAAATGTAATTTTTTTAAATGATCTTACTATTTCAATTTTTAAAGATATGTTGTCATTACATGTGGGAAAATGCTGGCCAGAAATATTTCACTTAAATTTTGTGAATATGTATGGTGCATTAGTATTTTGATGTATACGTACACATGTATGTATATACAAAACACAGAAAAATGTAGATGTGCACATTTTTAATATTTTCCTATTGAAATCAAATTTAAAATTGGAAATTAATATTTGAGAATTTCTTTTTTCAATAGATATGCTTTCTTTTCTTTTTAAAAATAGTACAGTTACTGAGGGCTGCACCTTTGAATTCCCAAATAGTTGTCAAATATAAACATGGTATAAGGCAGACATACATGCACATATAAATAAAATCCTTATTGCTAAGAATATTTTTAATGTTATTTACAGTAGGTGAGTATTTAGAAATTGCAAGCTAAAGTTCATACTTAGGTGGCTATACCTACTGTATCCTCTCCACTTCTGGTTTAAGATAAAAGTTTGCCTGTTTGAAACATTTCCCAGAGATGGATATTCTACATTTTATCTACTTTTCATGAAACTATGGGAATATGTATACCAGTGTATGGTTTTACTTGGTCCGATTTTTGGTGGGGGGGGGGATGGGACCAAGAAACACAAAGATGGCTCCTGTGAGGAAGTTCTAGAAGCTTTCCTCCTTCTTCTCCAGCAAAAGAGCCCTACCCCTGTGTTTTAGAGCCAATCTGTTATGGCTCTGAGGTTGATTGGACAGGCTGCCCATCAGGCCTGGGCCAATTGACAGGTAGTTACACCTCTGTAATGAAAATGGTCTTGTACTTAAGAAGAATGAAAACAAGAATAGGGGGCGGCCGCCATGTAGTTTTTAGGTTGTTAGTATCATGCACTAGGGAAGGAGACAGAGGAGGATGAGGAGATGTAAAGAGAAAAAAAAATGGAGACCAAGACACAGTAAGGAGAAGACAGGTACTGTTGCTGTGCTGTTGCTGTGGTTCTCGAAAATGGAGAAAACAAGCTGTTCTCAAAAGAACTATTTTCATCAATGAGAGACCTGTAAGAAAAGGAGAGCAACCTTGCTCTGAGGAAAAAAAAACCTGGCCTTTTGAGGACTGGACTGAACTGATCAGGAGCAAAAAAGGAGGAAGAGGCTTGGCCCCCCACGAGGTTTGAAGCGAGTTGATGCTAGAGAAGAAATTGTGTTCTGCAGGGAGGAGAGATGCCCCGCCTTACGTCTGAAGTAAGTGTATGCTTAGAAGAAGCTGTGTTCTGCAGGAGATTTGTGATAGTTGGTCTTACGCCGCTGAAACAATGCTAGTTTGGCCTTGAAGAACATTCTTCTCCTTTCTCCCTACAAGATAAAGAAAAGAATCCCTTGCCATCAAGCAGTTATACACTGATGTTTCTTGGGAAAAGAACTTGCACAGCTTGGAGCTGTAAGAAGCTCTTTCTCCTAATGCTGGACAACCATAGAGTGTTTTCTGACTGTGTTAGACTTTCATTCCTGTCCCCCTGTGTTGCGGGAAGACATGGGGGGGGTGGAGAGGGACAACCTGAGAAAAGAGATGGGTCCCCGGAAAGAATAATAGATGTCTTAAATGTCCATTTTTATTTTTCTTCTCCTTGTAAATTTTTCCTATCTTTGTTCCCCTCCCGGTGCGGTAGTATTCTTAGTTTTTAGTAATAAATCTATTTTGCACTTAAGTTATTCAGCCTGTTCTGACCTTTTCTGGAGCATATATGTATCTTTCTCTCAATTATGTTATGTTATCTGAAAGCCATAAATTTCGTGTTAATCTGGGCTTTGCTCTCCTTCTGCCTCTCGGTGGGGGGAAGGGAGAGAACGTCGTAGATGCAGTGCTTTTTGGCTTTTGGTCAAGTTCAAACCACGACAACCAGAAAACAGTCTTGTGTGCTACAGCCTGCAAACATGACTATGAACTTGCACAGGAGGGAAGAGCAGTCACATCATGTGTAACTTGTTAAATGGCAACTACAGTCATGTAAAAATAAAATAAATACTAAAACTAACAGAAATACAAAAAAAAAATCCATAAGAAAAATCAAAAATATGCTTTTCATCTTGCTGTTCTCTGGAGAATGTACTTTTACTCTTTATTGTTACTTATTCATAATCCATATGTCTCAAAAATACAGAAATTGTATTTTTCTATATGGAGTAAGTAAAATGTGTTAGGTAATCTGTTACAAACTGGGAATTCCTTTTCCTGCCTAATATATCCAGGGAAGAGGAGAACAAAATGGACTGATAATGCAGAAGTGCTGTTATAAGATCTCTTTGAAAATAATTTTTCTGGTATGATAAATATATAAAGGTCTAAACCAGATGCAACAGAAATAAATATCATTTAATGCTATTGGTAGCATTTCCAGGATAATCCCTTTACAGAGAACCCTGCAACAATGTGTCAATTAAAGATTAATATTTTGGGATGCATCTTTTCAGTTGTAAGTTGTGGAAGGTTTCTGATTTTTTGCTCATTTTTCTACTGGTTCAGGACTAACTTCGTATTTATCTTCAGTAAGGAGGCAAACCTCAATTTGCTGTATCATCTTTTATATTCTGTTCTAAAGTGGCTACTGAACAACACTCTCTGAACATTGCATTCATTAGGAGGTTCATTTCAAAGCCAAAATCAAAGCCTTTTTTAGAAATACTGCATGGAAAAATGAATGGAAAACTGCCACAGACCTTAAATGCAGAACTGTGGGTGCTGATCAAACCGCTTAACTTAGTTGATTACAGAAATCTTGGATCTTGAGGCCAAATATAAATCTGGTTAGAGATCAGGTCTGAATGTTGAAAGACAATTAGAAAAAAACACAACCAAACATCAAGAAACTCCATCCAAATGCATGTAGTTCAGTGTCAGTAACTGGACATGCCAGTTAAGTGCACAGTTGTACATTGGGGTTTTTTTTCAGGGAACGAACCTGACTCTACAAAGCAATGTGTATATTATCTTGCTTACATTTTCCAAATAATGCTGCATATGTGCACTACCTCTGAATGGTGCTAAGCAGAGAGCTTATCATGGAATAATAGGCATGTTTTTTAAAAGTCTCTATTTTTGCTTAGTAGCATTAGTTCCTTGTTATACTCCACTTACTTCAGAAAAGTAGGATTAATTTTCCTCATAATGTTAAATGTTTGGGAATGATAAACAGTTTTGTGTTAGATCCTGGAGTCAGTTCAGCTCATCTCCACTGTTCAGGCCATGCAACATAGCCAGAAAGCAGATGCAAGTGTTTATATTAAAGACCTTCAGTACCTCTAGATAGTATGGGTTCTCACACCATATGGGGTCTTGCAGCTTGTCTGTCACAACCTCTCAGGGATTTTTAGCTGCCAGTACTGCCTTTGCACTGTTGGCAGCTCATCCTAGGACCAAAAAAAAACAAGTGTAATTTATACCCACTTTCTTCCTCGTTGCCTGGTCTTGCACAAGTAAAGCTCAGTGGCAACAATACATCTGGCGGTTTCTGTAATTTTCAAATGCAGGCATGGAGGGAGTAGTAACCAGCAAAGATATTTTAGATTTATTGGGGAAAATGTAGACTTGTGAAAAAGATTGCCTTACATGGACCTTCACAAACAATGCATGAGTCCAGATGCTAAGGGGAGAGGAAGATCTATACTGACAAGGTATGTTTAAGTGTAATCTACATGTATGGATTTTCCACTTTTGGGTTAAATAAAACATGGTCATGCAGATATTTGCAAGCTTAATTTTTTCAGAGAGGGAATAAGGCCTTTGAAACTCGCTGAGTCTGGATTGTATTTTGTCAAATGATGGCAGGAATTTTCTCTAAATAAAATGAAGTAAATGGGAAGCAAAATGATCTTGCACTTTCCAGCAAGAGAGATAACAGCCTTTAACTGTGGATGGAAATGTGAAAATTAAATCTACTTTCTCTACATCTGAATATATGGTTCTTTTTTTTTATAATTCTAGCAGTGTTTCTCAGGAACTAGAAATATTACTTAAAAAGCAGTGAAAGACACAGCTGTGTCTTCTACTTTCACTTAGTGAGAAGAGGCATAACAGTAATGTGTAGTTGAGCAACTCAAGTAGTATCTAGCGTGAGCATCCTGCACCAAAGTCCCTACTATACAGCCTCACTGCTACATCCTGCTAGCTGTGTGAAAGTGCAAATGTGGTTGCACTTGCTGTCTGTCCCAGAGGCATCCCCAAAGGGTTTGTTGTTTGTTCAAAAGCTGCTGGTTCATGTTGCAGCCCTTTTGCTCCAGAGCATTCTGCACATTTGCTGATTTTCATGCAGGGGGGCAAAATCAAAGGGGAAAATTTGTTCAACAGATCTGGGAGAAGCAGAATAACGTGTTGGTTTGATATAGGCACCTTTTCCCCACCTCTTTGAAAGAAAAAGAAATCATGAAAGCATTATTTGGGGTGGTTATTTTTATCATTTGAACCTACATAGTCAAAACATTTTTATCCTATTTTTCTTGTACTTTTTTTTGTGTCTAATTTCTTTTCTCCTGCGTAACATGGAACATCTAAGCACATGTTTGCAATAATTGTAAGAAAGCTCTAAACTGCTCATGGAACTAGATAGATAAAAATCTGGTACTCTGCTCACCAGGCAGACACATCAGCAACCAAAATGAAAAGCATATAAAAGATAGCTGTAAGTATGAAGTGCTGCCTGTTGTGCCTGAACATTTCTTAGCTTCAACAAAGGAGTCAGACAGCCAAAGGATCTGAGAGAAGAGGCAACAAAGAAGCATCAGGAAATATTTTGAATCTAAGCTGGCTAAAACAGTAAGCAATGCAAATATTTTTAGAAGACAGGAGTCTGTATGCTCTTTGTTGTTAATGACTGCATTTCAGAAATAGAAAGTTCCTAGAATGTGTGTTTAACTACTCAAGTCAAAATACAGTAATGTGTAAGGATTAGCAGGCTGTTTTAAAAAAAAAATATTATTTTTCTGCTAAAACAAAGGGATCATATACCATGCAGAAAAACATCTCATAAAGCCAGAGGATTTTAGTCATGACCTAGGGTAGGAGAGAGGTATTTTTCAAAGGAGTTAAAGCAATATCTGGAAATTTCCCTGAGACAACCTGAACAACGATGAGAGCGGAGTTCTGTGCAGCAGCTGCAATCTGCTTGAGTCAGACTGGGAAATCTAGCTACAAGACTTCCAGTCTGGACTGACAGGGTGGGTGTGTAGCAAAGTGTGCTCTACATTCAAAGGTTCACAGAACCATAGAATACCAGGTTGGAAGGGACCTCAAGGATCCTTTGATCCAACCTTTCTAAGCAAAATCACATTCTAGACAAGATAATCCAACACCCTGTCCTGCTGATTTTTAAAAATGTTGAATGGGGAATCCACCACTTGCTGGGGGGGTGGGGGTTTATTCTAATGACTGATTATTCTCATTGTGAAAAATATTCCTTTTGTGTCCAATTGAAATGTCCCCAGGAGTAACTTGTACCCATTACCCCTCACATCTTCCATGTGACTCCTTGTGAAAAGGGAGTCTCCATCTTCTTTGTAGCCACTCTAAATACTGGAACATGGTGATAAAGTGTCCCCTCAGCTTTCTTTTCTCAAGGCTGAACAAACCCAGTTCTCTCAGCCTTTCCTAACAGGTGATCCCAGCCTTATCATTTTTGTGGCTTTCTGATCTCTCTGGCCTGTCCATCTTTTGCATTGAGGAGCCAAAACTGAACACAGTATTCCAGGTGTGGCCTGACAAATGATGAGTAGAGTGGGATAAAGACTTTTTTATTTCTGCTGGTCATGCCCTTGTTGATGCAACCCAGCATCCTGTTAGCTCTCTGCCACAGCAGCTCACTGTTCATTCATATTGAGCTCATTGTCCACTAGGATCCTATTGTGGGTTGATGCTGGCCAAATGCCAGACAACCACCAAAGCTGCTCACTCACTCCCCTCTGCAGCTGGACAGAGGAGAGAAAATTTAACGAAGAGTTCATGGGTTGAGATAAGAACCGAGAGAGATCGCTCATCAAATACCATAATGGGCAAAACAGGCTCAACTTAGAGATATGAAGTGAATTTATTACACTAACAAAATCAGAGCAGGATAATGAGAAGTAAAATAAGACCCTTACAAACACCTTCCTCACAGCCCTCCCTCCTTCCCAGCTCTACCTCCTACACCAGTGGTGCAAGGAGACAGGGAATGGGTGTTGTGGTCAGTTCATCATGCGTTGTTTCTCCTGTGGCTCAGAGAGAGGAGTCCTTCCCCTGCTGCACTGTGGGGTCCCTCCCACAGGAGACAGTTCTCCGTGAACTTCTCTGACATAAGTCCATCTCATGAGAAGCAGGTCTCTGCAACCTGCTGCAATATGAGTCCATCCCACAGGCAACAGTACCCCTCAAACTGCTGCAGTGGGGGTCACTCTTCCACAGGGAAGAGGACAGACTGCTCCAGCCTGGGAGCAGGGCCCCTCTTTCTACAGGCCTCCCATAGATCATAGCCTCCTCTCAGACATCCACCTGCTCTGGTGTAGAACTCCTCCATGGGCTGCAAGTGGATCTCTGCATCCCCGTGGACCGCCATGGGCTGCAAGGGGACAGCTGCTTTATCATGGTCTTCACCACAGCCTGCAGAGGAATCTCAGCTCTGGTGCCTGGAGCACCTCCTCCCCCTCCTTCTCCACTGACCTTGGTGTCTGCATAGTTATTCTTTTCACATGTTCTCACTCTGCTCTTGTCTGGCCACAATTAAAACTGCAACACAACTTTTGTTTTTCTTTCTTCCTCAATTTTATCACAGAGGCGTTACCACCATATCCAATTGGCCCAGACTTGGCCAGAGGCACGTCCATCTTTGGAGCCACTGGGGATTGGCTCTGCTGGACATGGAGGAAGCTTCTAGCAACTTCTCACAGAAGCCATCTCTATACCTCCCCTGCTACCAAAACCAGGCTATGCAAAACCAGGTCCCTTCCCACAAAGCTGTTCCCCAGCTGGGTAGATCCCAGTCTGCGCTGCAGTCCTGGATTATTTTTCACAGGTGCAAGACCTTACACTGTCCTTGTTGAATTTCATAAGGTTCTTGCTATTCCACTCTTCTAGCCTATCTAAGTCTTCCTGCAGGGTGGGTCTCCCTTCTGAAGTGCCCACTTCCCCACTCAGTTTGGTATCATGGGCAAACTTCATCAGGGTACACTTGATCACATCTGCCAGATCACTTATGAAAATATTCAACAGCATTGGGCCCAATATCAATCCTTGGGGGATCCCACTTGTGACAGGTTGCCAGTTTGAAAAGGATCTATTCACTATCACCCTCTGGATGTGTCCTGTCAGCCAGTTCCCCACCCACCCCACAGACCACTTGTCTAGATCATAACACATCAGTTTCTCTAGGAGGAAACTGGGAAAATGTATCAAAAGACTTCGGGAAATCCAGGTAAACAGTGTCCATTGCTTGCCTCACATCAAACGAGCAAGTTACTTTGTCATAGAAGGCAATCAGGTTTCTCAAGGACAACTTGCCATTGTGCTGGCTTTTCCCAATCACATTTCATCTGACTCGTGATAGCTTCCAGGAGGATTTGTTCCATAACTTTCCCAGGGACTGAAGTAAGACTGATGGGCCTATAACTTCCTGAATTCTCCTTTAAGCCCTTCTTGTAGATAGGGGTGACATTAGCCTTCTTCCAGTTTTCTGGGAAGACCCTTGATCTCCAGGACTTCTCAAAGATTATGGAAAATAGCCTTGCAACAATGTCAACCAGCTCTCCTAACACCCTCAGCTAGATTTACAGCTCAGGAATAGCTAATAAGTGGCTGTGGAATTCACCATGACACTGTAAATCACTCTTTAAATGTGCTGCACCAGAAGAGGAAGCCACTATTTGAGGAAGTTGTAAACTGACTTCCATGACCCCTGTAATACTAGTTCTGTGTCTTATAATAGGTAAAAGCTGGGACATAGCTAACTGGAAAATAGTTAACTGTCAGCAATGGTGATGTTGGTGTTTCAAGGGATCAGGTTTTCAACATCTGGAAGGCCTTGGCAAATAAAAGTGAAGAAATTCTAATTTACAGTATTTCAGTATCTTTATGGGAATTTATTTTTAAAGCAAACCCTTTGACTTATTTCAATTACATGTTCATGGGCTAGCAGAAAACACCTTAGTGTAGTCTTTGGAAACAGCTAGGCCACTTCTACTAGTTGAGCTCCAAAGGGAGCAGGAGCTAAATTTTGCATTCAATCATTTAACCAAGCTGGTAGTGACAGTACCAAATGCTTTCTTATTCAGACATATTCCTGAAACTGAGTATCCACTAAGGATTTCAGCAAATTCATGTATCTGGGCATTATAAGGCAGAAGGACTCTAGATCTGTTGAACAGCTGATGGCTAGGAGAGAACTCAGGTTTATCCCAAATGGCCGATAGTGTAGTCTTGACAAATGCTTGCTGGGGCACAAAATTTCTGTTTAAAGTTTCTTATTGCAAATTGAGATTAAAAGCTAAAGACTTGAAGGGCACTTTTCTCTGTGAAATGGAACAAAGTATTGACTTGGGACTGTAACTGCTTTTGAGTATTTATTTTATATACCTTTTATATATTCTCTCTATTCTTAGTACACATATTTGTAGCTTTTGTAGCCCAATATTGTAACTTAGTTCCAGTATTTTTCTAGGCAAAACATTCCAAAAGTCTCCCAGCTGTGAGCCTGAAGCCCGAGAGAATATATAAAAGGTATATAAAAGAAAAAAGCAAAAATTACCGTGGCATCATCTATACAACCTAACATCCATTACTTCTAAAACACATTTAAATACTCAAAAGCAGTTACAGTCCCAAGTCAATACTTTGTTCCATTTCACAGAGAAAAGTGCCCTTCAAGTCTTTAGCTTTTAATCTCAATTTGCAATAAGAAACTTTAAACAGAAATTTTGTGCCCCAGCAAGCATTTGTCAAGACTACACTATCGGCCATTTGGGATAAACCTGAGTTCTCTCCTAGCCATCAGCTGTTCAACAGATCTAGAGTCCTTCTGCCTTATAATGCCAGATACATGAATTTGCTGAAATCCTTAGTGGATACTCAGTTTCAGGAATATGTCTGATAAGAAAGCATTTGGTACTGTCACTACCAGCTTGGTTAAATGATTGAATGCAAAATTTAGCTCCTGCTCCCTTTGGAGCTCAACTAGTAGAAGTGGCCTAGCTGTTTCCAAAGACTACACTAAGGTGTTTTCTGCTAGCCCATGAACATGTAATTGAAATAAGTCAAAGGGTTTGCTTTAAAAATAAATTCCCATAAGATACTGAAATACTGTAAATTAGAATTTCTTCACTTTTATTTGCCAAGGCCTTCCAGATGTTGAAAACCTGATCCCTTGAAACACCAACATCACCATTGCTGACAGTTAACTATTTTCCAGTTAGCTATGTCCCAGCTTTTACCTATTATAAGACACAGAACTAGTATTACAGGGGTCATGGAAGTCAGTTTACAACTTCCTCAAATAGTGGCTTCCTCTTCTGGTGCAGCACATTTAAAGAGTGATTTACAGTGTCATGGTGAATTCCACAGCCACTTATTAGCTATTCCTGAGCTGTAAATCTAGCTGAGGGTGTTAGGAGAGCTGGTTGACATTGTTGCAAGGCTATTTTCCATAATCTTTGAGAAGTCCTGGAGATCAAGGGTCTTCCCAGAAAACTGGAAGAAGGCTAATGTCACCCCTATCTACAAGAGGCTTAAAGAGAATTCAGGAAGTTATAGGCCCATCAGTCTTACTTCAGTCCTGGAAAGATGGAAAATCTCCTGAAGCTATACGAGTCAGATGAAATGTGATTGGGAAAAGCCAGCACAATGGCAAGTTGTCCTTGAGAAACCTGATTGCCTTCTATGACAAAGTAACTTGCTCGTTTGATGTGAGGCAAGCAATGGACACTGTTTACCTGGATTTCCCGAAGTCTTTTGATACATTTTCCCAGTTTCCTCCTAGAGAAACTGATGTGTTATGATCTAGACAAGTGGTCTGTGGGGTGGGTGGGGAACTGGCTGACAGGACACATCCAGAGGGTGATAGTGAATAGATCCTTTTCAAACTGGCAACCTGTCACAAGTGGGATCCCCCAAGGATTGATATTGGGCCCAATGCTGTTTAATATCTTCATAAGTGATCTGGCAGATGTTGATC
>VKON01001256.1:28253-41836 GCA_009741485.1 Malurus cyaneus samueli
CCTCATGCCTGGAGCGAGTGGATGCCTAGAAGAAACTGTGTTTGCCAGGAGATTTGAGAGAACCGCCTTGCTCCCAGAATGAAGCAGCCTGGCCTTGGGAAGACTGCTTCCCTTCTGTGGACAAGAGAATCCCCATGCCACTAGCAGTTTTGCTTTCCTGGGAAGACCCCCACAGTGATGCTGAGCAAAAAGGACCCTTCTTGACAAGGAATAGACCATGGTGATGAACTGATCAGAAAACTCCCTACACCCTGCTCCCTTGCACAGGAAGGCGGGAGGGGTGGGGAAGGGGGTTAAGAGAACGGTGTCTTAATGGTCCATTTTTCTCCTTGTGACCCCTTCCCTCTTACTTTGGCTTAATTTTTTTTTCCTCTTCAGTGTGGTATTCTTAGTAGTTTTAGTAATAAATCTATTTTGCAACTTAAGTTCCAGCCTGTTTTGACCCTCACGGAGCATGAAATCTTTATCTCAATCCCTTATTTTATCTCAAAGCCATAAATCTTTGTGTTAATTAGGGTTTTGTAAATGAGTGATTTTGAACTGTGGGAGAATGAGCACCCACAGGCAGTAGTGGGGGGGGCTTAGAGGAAAGGCAGAATAAGCCCCTGGATGAACTGGTTAGAAAGATACAACAAGTGTATGTGAGAAGCAGTGAGAAAAAGGTGAAGGCAAAGGTGATGGAAGAGTTATTAGAGCCCAGGAGGAATAAACTGAAGGACCCAAAGGGGTGCCCGGGACAGAGGGGACAGGGTCAGCCACAAGGACTTGGCAAAGGCATTCCCTCCTCGGCAGGGGAGAGCAAACCCAAACAGCGGTTGGGAAGGAATCAGTGTGCTATCTGCAGGGCAGAGGGACACTGGAAGCAGGAATGTCCGCAGAGACAGCTGTACCCTCAGGACGAGGAACTCCAGAGGATAATGGAGATGGGGTGTCAGGGGCTCTCAGTATACCAGGGACTCACCACACAGGAAACTTTGATAACTTTTAAAGTGGGTCTGGACTGGGAGGAGCTGTGTTTCCTGGTGGACACGGGCCTCTTGATCCACTTTGAATTTTATCCCTATGGGGGAAAAATTGTCAAAAAGATCTTTGATTATTCAAGGGATAAGCAGAAAAGATGAGTGGGTGTGCTTTATCCAACCACTCTTAGTAGGTGTGGGGGATAGGTTTGAAATGCATGAATTCCTGTTTGTTCCTAATTGTGACTGTAATTAACTGGGAAGAGATTTGAGGCTAAAGTGGGAATGCAAATTAATATTGTGGAAAATGATACAGAGGCTGACACTGTGGTAACTTTGTGTAAAATGTCTGAGAAGGCTTATGCTGAAATAAACCCAGAAGTGTGGGCAGCCCCAGGGAAATATGTAAAATTAGATATACAGCCTCTCCAAATGACTTTGTAGCAACCAGGACAAGTGGTGTGTAAAAAGCAATACCCTGTTTCAAGGGAGGGGAGGAAAGGGTTATAGCCTGTCATTGAGTCCCTGCTGAAGGGGATGTATGTCTCTCTATAACACTCCCATCCTGACAGTTAAGAAACCAGATGGAACCTACAGAATGGTGCAGGATTTAAGAATAATAAGTGAAATTGTCAAACCCAGGCATCCCACAGTTCCGGATTCCTGTACCAGCCTGAATCAGATCCCTTCTTCACATCAGTATTATTCAGTACGGGATTTGAAGGATGCTTTTTGGGGGTGTCCAATTACAGAGGACAGCAAACCATATTTTGCCTTTGAGTGGGAACTAGAAGAAAGAAGGAAAATGGTAAAACAACAATTGACATGGACAGTCCTCCTGCAGGGATATACAGAATCACCAGTTTTGTTTGGGCAAGCCTTGCAGAAAATATTAAGGGAGTTTACTCCACCCTCAAGAGTGAGATTGTTGCAGTATGTGGATGATATGCTTTTATCAGGGGAACAGGAAAGAGTGGTTGAAGAGTCTACTGTGAAACTGCTTAATTTTCTTGCTAAAAAGGTGCTTAGAGTGTCTGAAGAAAAGGTGCAGTTGGTAGAGAAAAAGGTTAAATATTTGGGACACATTTTGATGAGAGGTTTACGGTGCATTGATCCAGAAACAATACAAGGAATTTTACAAATACCATTACCCCAGACAAAAAAGAAGTTACGGCAGTTTTTAGGGTTGGTGGGGTACTGCAGAGCATGGATTGAGGATTTTTCTGTTTTAGCCAGACCTTTGTATGGCTTCTTAACCCAAAACAGTCCTTATGTTGTAGTATGGACAACTAGAAGGGGAGCAAAGCTTCAGAAAATTAAAAGTCAAATTGGTTAATGCCCCAGTCTTAGCTCTTGCAGACTCAGAAAAGGAATTTGAGCTATATGTAGATGTTAAACAGGGCCATGCTAAAGGAATTTTGGTACAAGAACACGGGGGAACACGGCAGCCTGTTGCTTATTTTTCTAAGCTGCTAGACCCAGTGGCCAGAGGTTGGCCTCATTTCCTGCAGAGTTGTGCAGCCACAGCTTTGATGGTGACTGAAGCCCGAAAGCTGACAATAGAAGGATAACTGATTGTTAAAATTTCACATCAGGTTAAAGCTTTGTTAAAGAAAAGAGCCTTTAAGTGTATGACCAGCACTTGGTTATTACAGTATGAATCTTGTTTAATGGAACACGAGGATTTAGAATTGAGAAGTGGGGAAGGGTTTAACCCAGCCTCCTGTCTGAATGGCCCTAAAGAGCGGGGCTGTGAAGAAACCCATGACTGCATTCCAGTGAGAGTTCTCCAGACCCTCGCTAGGGAAGATTTATGAGACAATCCCTGGCCTGAGGGAGAAAATGTGTTTATTGGTGGGTCTTCAAGGGTGGTAGAAGGGAAGTGAGTTAAAGGATACCCTATCATTAATGGAAAGGAATTAAAGGAAGGGGGGAGGTTGCCACCGCCATGGTCAGCTCAAACAGCAGAGCTGTATCCGCTTGTAAGTGCCTGTGAATTATATCGGGACAAGACTGAATATTTTTACTGATTCTAAGTATACATATCGGGTGATACATGCATTTGGAAGAGTGGGGAAATAAAGAAACACCTTTTGAAGCTGGTGACAGAAACTAAGATGCCATGGGTATGGCTTTTGCCACTGGCTTTAGCAAGAATAAGAGCCAGACTCAGGGGAGATAGTCAATTATCTCCCTTTGAATTGATGTTTGGATTCCTACCCTTGTAATTCTCAGCCTGAGTGGGGGGGTGGGGGTGGAAATAAGTGATGTAATTTAAAGCAGTCTGTGGCCAGGATACTGTCTCTGTGAAATCTCTTTACAGGAACTCAGCTGGCACAAACCCTGCCTTTGGACTTTGCTGTTCACAAATCCAACCAGGAGATTGGGTCCTAGTTAAAGAGTGGAAAGAAGCACCACTGGTGGCGAAGTGGCGTGGACCTTTCCAAGTGTCACTGACCACAGAAACAGCCGTCAAGACAGCTGCAGGAGAAAAACATTAGCTTTTGAGGGCCTAATTTCTTGCCTTTTGGAGGTGGTGAATTTACCAAAAGGGGTGGCAATAATCCATGTTAGGGGACACCAGGCAGGGTGCTCAGAGGAAGCAATAGGAAATCGACTGGCTGATGAAGAGGCTTGGAAAGCTGCACTGCTGCCAGAAATCTCTAAGATCTTCCCTTTGCTCCCATTGGCCCCACCAGTGCCAGAGAAACTGTCTTTTCCACCAGAGGAGCTGGATATAATTAAAAAGAGTAGAGCAGAGGAAAGAGGGATAATTGGTTTACAAGGGATGGTAAGGAGTGGATACCAAAAGCTGTGGCCTTACAAATATTGAAACAACTCCATGAAGGGAGTCATTGGGGCTCTTGAGGATTGGCAGAAGCCTTCCTCAATATGTATGTTGCTGTGGGTCTTTTTATTCTGGCAAAGCGAGCTGTTGAGGGTTGTTTGATTTTTGCTAAAGCCAATAATAGGGTGTATGAGACGGTACAGAAGTCCCTTATCTGTCTCACGATCATCGAGATGGACAGAGATTGAACACCCAAAAACCCCAAGTGGGGAAGGGGGGACTTTTGCTCAAAGAAGTCCAGGCCAGATCAAGGTGGGATGTCTGCCAAGTGCCGGTGCTCAGGCTGCTGAACAAGGTGTAAGCTACGGACGACTGCACTGTTCTTACTGCGAAGGAAGAGGATAACTGCATAACTCGTACTGTACACCTTACAAAACAATGGGCATTCTTTCCCCACCTCTTGGCCGGTTTTCCCCAGCTTCGGACACTTGGCAGCTGCCACGCTTTGAAAAGACTATAAAGAGACTCTCTGAGAAGACCCATATGAGATCTCCCCAAGGACGTAGATGAATCCATGGAATCTGGACCTTAAGGACTTCGTCTGAGCTGTTGGTAGCTATAAGCCCTCTCTCTCTCACTTTCTCTCTTTTTCTCCCTCTCACCCTCTTCTATTGCGTAAATCCAATAAAAGTGCTTACGATTTTGAATACATACTTCTCCCATTTCTTTTGGACTCTGAGATTTGGTTAACGAACCATCACGACTTCTGTTTGGGTTGAGCGGATCGTGACACAGGGTTACAAAGAAAATTGCCAGGGGAGGAAGGCCTTGGGCTGTGTCTCCCTTCCAGAGATGACAGGTGGATTTTACTGTAATGCCCAGAGTGGCAAGGTTTTAATATCTTCTGGTAATAGTATGTCAGCTAACGAGGCCAGAAGCATTTCCAACTGTTCAGCAACTACAGGATCTGTGTTGTTAAGGTATTTTTGGAACAAAAAATTCCAAGGTATGAGATTGTGGAAGCAATAGACTCACATAGGGAAACTCACTTTACAAGAAAAGTTCTTCAAAGGGTCATGACTACTTTAGGCATACAATGGAACCTCCATACCCCCTGGCACCCCCAAAGGTTCAGGCTGGGTAGAAAGAATGAATGGAAATAAAGAAAAACCTCTTAAGTTGGTATAGAAATAAGATGCCATGGGTACGGCTTTTGCCACTGGCTTTAGCGAGAATAATGGCCAGACTCAGGGGAGATACTCAATTATCTCCCTTTGAATTGATGTTTGGAATTCCTCACCCTTGTAATTCTCAGCCTAGTGGGGGTGTCTCGGTTTGAAAAGAAGGTGTTTGCCAATGAAGGCAGGGACCCCCCTTGGAGTGGTGGATATGACCCCCCCCCTTCCCTCCGAATTATTATAGCTTTGAAAAAAAATACGGGCTTCAGGCAAGATATGGGTAAAAGGGAATAATGTTTTTACTTATATATATATATATATAACAAGGTGAAACAACTAACAATAACAAATAGACACAACTAGCCAGTCCAAAACCAGTGACAGCCTTACAGAGACACAGTTCTCCCCTTGTGGAGTACAGTCCGTTGGCAGACACTGTGGCTCCCGGCTGGGCAGGGGGGTGCGACGATTCTCCAGAGGCTGCAGGGGACATGGTGGTGCGGGTCCCAGCTGCTCAGATCTCCCGTCGCCAATGATGATACAAATGGCAGAGGTGGATGGAGAACAGTTTCTCTGCAAAACTCACAGGGAAACGCCATCTCCTCTGGACAGCAAGAAACCCAGGTGCAAAGAGACGAGCAGGAATCCCGCGGCTGCAGATGGGATGGAGCAGAGTTCACCCCTGAAGCTGCAATCCCCCTGCAAGGCACAGAGGAAAACCACGGTGCAGCAAGCAGGAACCCAATGAGCGGGGGTGCTGGTCTCCACAGAAAAAGAAGGCAGGCCAGCTTTTCTCCGTAGCAGCCAGAAAGCAGAAAAAAAAACCTCCTCTCCGCGAAGCAGCGAAAACAAAAACTGCCAATCCCCCCCCCCACCACACAAAAACTCTCTCTCTGAGCACTTAGCCAGACCATTAGGGTGTGGCATAGGTATCATTCTCTTTGTTAATCACCCAGCAATTAAAAGGATGACCGGCAATTAACGTATCCCAGCAACAAATGGGGAAAGAAAAATCCCAAAGAAAGGGAAAAAAAGGAGAGAAGATTTTAACCCACAACAGGGGGGTAGAAAAAAGTGATGTACATTTAAAGCAGTCTGTGGCCAGGATACTGTCTCTTGTGAAATCTCTTCAACAGGAAGCTCAGCTGGCACAGCCCCTGCCTTTGGACTTTGCTGTTCACAACATCCAACCAGGAGACTGGATCCTGGTTAAGGAGTGGAAAGAAGCACCACTGGTGGCGAAGTGGTGTGGACCATTCCAAGTGTCACTGACCACAGAAACAGCCGTCAAGACAGCTGAACATGGGTGGACCCATCACACTCGGGTCAAAGTCTCCAAGGCCCCAGAGATTTGGACATCTCAGCTGAAGGAGAAGGACAGGAGACCACAACTGACACTCTGCAGGAGCGGATCAGAGCAGCACCCAGTTGTAAGAGACCGTACAGAAGACCCTTGACTGTCTCACGATCATGAGATGGACATGAACTGAACACCCCAAAAACCCAAGGGGGAGAAAGGGGGATTTTGCTCTAAAGGAGTTCGAGCCAGATCAAGGTGGGATGTCGCCAAGTTTCCAGCTCCTAGGCTGCTGAGTACAGCGTGTAAGCTACGGATGGTCACACCGTTCCTGACGTGAAGCTAAAAGAGAAGGCACGCCCCACACTGCACACTTATGGAACAATGACATTCTTTCCCCACCGCTGGCCGTTTTCCATACTTCGCAACCCCTGGCCTGCTGCCACCCTTTCAAAAAGACTATAAAAAGTCTCTCTGAAAAGACCCTGATGGGATCCCCCCCAACAGACTGTCGACGAACCTATGAAATCTGGACCGCGCAGGCTTGTCAAAGTCGTTTGGTAGCTATAAATCCACTCTTTCTACTCTTTCTCTCTCTTTCTCTCTCTCTTTCTCTCTCACCCTCTTCTATCGCAAAAATCCAATAAAATTGTTCATGATTTTGAATATATACTTGCCCCTTGTTTATTTTGCACTCTGAGATTCTGATAACAAACCATCACGACTCCCGCTTGGGTTAAGCGGATCGTGACATTAAATTGGCATCACAGATACAGGAATTCTTATAGACAGAAGGGTTTTTGCAGGATTTTTGTGGTCTCTAACAGGAGAAGGACGTTTTGCTCCAGCCACACCTATCCCGACACTCCGAAAGGGTGAGCGGTGTCTAGAAAGCAAGGGGGGCATCTCGAATTTCCCACAGACTACACAAGCCCAGGTAAAAACACCCCTAATACTCTATTGAGGGCTCTGTCTTCAGAATTTTCACAAAAGAATCTCTTTGTGCAAAAGTTCTAGTGCTACCTGTTGGTTTTATAAGATTTCCACAAAACTTATTTTTAGTTAGTTGCTTTTTTGACTCGTTTGTTGTATTTTTGGCTCGTGTTTTGAATTTTTTATTTTTATTTGATCGTGATTCGTTGTTTTGAATTTATTATTGACTCGAGATTTTGTTGTTGAATTTATTATTGTCGAGATTTGTTATTTGTTGATGCTGTGATTTGAATTTTTGACTCGTTGTTGAATTTATTATTGACTCGAGATTTTGTTGTTGTTGTATTTTTGGCTCGTGAATTTGAATTTTTTGACTCGTTGAATTTATATTGACTCGTGATTGATTTTTTGTGTTGAATTTTTTGGCTCGTGAATTTGAATTTTTGACTCGTTGTTGTTGAATTTATTATTGACTCGTGATTTTGTTGTTGAATTTATCATTGACTTGGGATTTTGCTGTCGTTGAATTTATTTTTGACTCGTGAATTTGTACTTTTTTGACTCGTTGGTAATTTTTGACTCGGCTATAGATCTTGATTTTTGGCTCGCTGATTGTCAATTTTGGTTTTTGACTCGTGTAAAGCCCCCCCAAGCTGTTGGGTGCTGGGTTCCCCCAGGCAAACAGTTTTCTGTTTGCTGGGCGTATGTTTTTTGTTTGTTTGGTTTTTTTTTTTTTTAAGGCTCCCCTAGAGAGATTTTAGTTCTTTTCACCACTTAGGGAAGTGAAGGGATACACATCTCAATTCTGTCTCTAATAGGGTTAACAACTTAAGACTTTTCCTCTCTAAAGTGGTTGTTTGATCCCTTCATTAAACATGACTTCCAACCTTAAAATGACAGATACAGCTGCTTTTTATGCCCTACTAGCCAAACACAATGCTAGACCCTCTCCAGGAGGGGAAGAATGGGCACTCAATAACTGGTTTAATTTAGAAAATGTGATTGATAGAATTTATTCCTTACAGCATGCAGCAAAATCTAAATTTGGCCGAGATAAAACCATAATTTGTTCTGTCCTAGGAGCCTGTCTTACAGCAGCTATAGATCACTGCTTTAAGAGGTGTAGTGGAGAGAAAGCAATAACAGACTCTCTCCAAAACTTAGTAGAAATTTTTCATAAACAATTAAATGAAGAAAGAAATCATGTTCAAACTCTGCATAAACAATTGGATGAGGAAAGAAATCATGTTCAACTCTGCATAACTGGATGAGATAAATCTGTTCAAATTCTGAAACATTAGTGACGAAGAAATCATGTTCAAACTCTGCATAACAATTGGATGAGGAAAAGAACATGTTTCACTTGTTACAAGCTGCTTTGAGAGAGGAAACATCTTAAGAATTCAAAGATTGTAAACTTACCACAAGATACAGAGGAAATTGAACAATTTACCCCCAGAAAGAATTAACACTAGTAAAAACTGTGGAGAAAAACTGCTGTCCTCCTACCTTTTTGAGTGTCACTCACTGGGGAGACCAAATCCAATTCTGTCGGCGAAGGGAAGACTCGGACCAACTCAATATGAGTCATAATGAACATTCGATTTATTGTAAACAATGCCAAGTTTTATAACATACATATATTAGCTCATGCATATTCTGTAATACATATATTTCATAGGTCCACGTCTTACACGTCAACTCCACCTCTAATGATTCATTTGCCAAATTATCCCTTATCTACCTCTACTTTTTCCCAAGGCTAACTAGCACAAATACCTCGTAGGGAGTTTCCAGCAGCTTAAAAACATGATGTCCTTGCATTGCCTTCCCATCGCCTCAGAAGGATGGTTCACACAATTTCAGCAATTATTCTATCTGAGCGCGACACCTGCATTTTACAGCAAGCTGTAAAATGTCTACGTGACTGTTCTCAGCTTAGCCTGCCTTCCACAATTCCCCCGTTTTTTCTTTTGGGCAAGTGACACGCGATGGGTCACTTGTTCAGCTTTTTTATAAAACAATTCTAAGCTATTCGAATAACTATTAGAATCAAAAACAAGGTGCCAAAAAAGTGTACCCTTCTTTAATACAACTCGCAAGCCAATTTTTTATACCTAGCGATGTCAACCAATTGCTAAAGTCAAAACTGTCTGCTCTCTCAAATCACCAAGATGGAATTTCATCTCGTCAATCCTTTTATGGATGGACTGCAAATGGTCAGAAAGATTCATACAACACATCCCTTCAAACTCCTCACATACATGGCCTTGTGCTAAAAGCAAAAAATCTACTGCAGCTCTGTTTCTAGATACAGCTGTCTTACACTAACATCTTGTGATAGCATATATTATGGCAATCAGATGTGCGGTTTTATTTCACCCCTTGACCAGCAGCCTAAAAAGTAACGCCTTTATTCTGGGATGCGCCTCTTTTATCCATTTTAAAAACCAGTGCATACATTTGTGTCAAACATACATTGTTAGTGAGGCTGTCACTTTCTACTCATCAGCAATCGGATTGGTAGGTTTGCAAAAGCTACAGTATTAATAATGTTTATAATTGTAAGCCACCTGCATTATCAATTCTTCATTTCAAACCTTCTTTTCTCAAGACAGCCAAAACATGCGTTTTTCTCCCATCAAGCTTTAACACTCCCTACATCTCCTCTTTTTGCTTTTAATAGCATGCGTTCGCTTAGTATGAACAACACAACACAAAGCAAAACAATACAGGTAAAAAGCAATAAGTTTACCATGTGGTCAGTGTTAGCACCAAGCAAAAACAAAATAAGGTATATACATGTAATCATAGTACACCAGTGAAAGGATTATGATTTAGAAAGATGCAATTTATCAACTGCCTAAACACTTCCCTATTCCAGGGTCTGCAATAGCTGGCTAGCCTCATTTCACAGCAGCCTGGAGAACTTTCCCAGGCAAGGCTTCCAGTTTACCCTGAAGGGGTTCCAGCTTTGATAAGCCCAAATTGGCAAGTCAAAGTGACTTGATTACAATTTTAGTGCAGAAACACCTGAGTCTTTTGGCACTTCCCAACCAGCCAGGGCCAGGGCTTGGCCAGAGCCCAGGCCTCAAGCTGGGAGGGATTCCCTAAAATATCCTACAATCAGGCTTTTAACAATCCCAATGTATGAAATTTCTTAAAATGATACATTCTGCGATAATTCACAAAGTATGTCTACATATTAATAACATCCATAATCTGGAATTGTACTCATTCTTTCTGTACCACCTATGGAAGATAAAACTGCAAAGATGTTATGAATAGTCATCTTAATCTAACCAATGCAGAACATTTACATCCATAGAACTTATGATTAAGAATTTAGTAAACTGCTTTTTCACCCTTTTCTTTTTATACAACTTATCAACTCATGTTCTTAAACCATCGCTCACCAATTTCCATCATAATTACTTCACTGGGTTTTATCTTGTCTCTATAACAAAAGAACTTAATATTTTAATTTAAATTAGCATATTAGAACAGAATTTAAACTTAATTTCATTTAAACTTAATGTCATTCAAAAGCAACATCATCTAAACTTGACAACACTTAACAGAAATCAAGTCTGACAGAGCTTAAACTTATCAGAACATAAATTTAACTTCACTAAAACTTAACAGCAATTAAACCTCAGCAATTTATACATATAGAATTTACTACCACAAAGTTACAAATCTAAAATGCCTAGGAAACTAGAATAACATTCCTTATCTACTTGCTGCAGCACTTTCACACACACATGCACACAGACACAAGGAGTCTGTTCAAGGTCCACCCGTGGGAAAAGGTCATCTTGAATTCAGCGAGGTAGACACTTCGGATCCTTTGCATCTCTTCAGTAGGCACCCTGCTTAAGACCAATTTAAGAAAACTAGATTCAAAGTTGAGAGTGTTACTTTAAGAGTTCCAAGTACGGCCAACTCTAAGTCATTGACTTCACTGTTACAATAAAGCAACTGAAAATCTGTCACCAGTTTAACATCAATGAGCAATATGAAAGCTTCGTTTTTCTCTCTTTTTCTTTTTCTTTATTTTTTTTCTTTTCTTTTTTTCTTTTCTTTTCCTTTTTTTTTTTTTTCTATTTTTTTTTTTTTTTTTTTGAGCTCTAGCAATTGACATATTGTTTTGAGGATAGCTCATGGTAGCTATAAGCATTATTGAAAATGCCTCTTCAGGATCAGTACCTTTCCAGTATAAGCATAACTTAACCAGGATTTTTCGAAGTGCAGCCTTATCAGAAAAATGATAACATGTATTTAAAATCTGCTCAGTTTGAGATGGTAACAGCTTCTAGTATTGTCATTACAAAGGTATTCGAGATATAAATACCTAAGGACATAGTTATAATACTGCCATGATTTTTGCACATGTAACTTTGTAATTTAGTGGGAGGATAAGACCAAGGCATGCACTTAAGCAGCCACAGTCAGCCCTCACTGACCTCAAAGGAAGGAGCTACTATATACTGCACTCTTCCTTTCCTGTACAAGAACAGAGGGCATCAGAAACTCAGCCACTGAGCAGAGAGCACAACACTCATGGGCAAATCCCTTCCTGAGATGGTGTTACTTTTAGTCATTTTGTAGTGGTTTAAAATGCTCTCACATGTATCTCATGGAAAAATAATCACCTTCAAATTTTCTGATTAAAGCCGCACAAGAAACAGGTAAAACCAGCACTATTCCGATGTTTACAGTATTCGTAGAGAATCTCAGTGAATATATCCAACTCCTGAACAGCTTTGACAGATAACACTCAAGAAGTTAAGCCTAGTGGCCTTACACACTCTAATTTTCCTAGAAACTTTATAAATCATTCAATTTTTGACTTCAGTTAATTATTGTAGCCTACATATTTTGTCCAGTTAGTGGTCCATAAATATTCAATTTCTGAATTATCAGGGTCTTCTTTATTTGCGAGTAAATATAAATATGCTCTGAGGGGATAGCCGAAAATGCATAAATACTACTTTCTCAATTTCTTATGTAATAAGAAAATTATCCAGCAACTAATAAAAGAGACTGCCTTAAGTTAGCTGCTCTGGCATTCAAGGACACAGGCTATCAGCTATTCTCCAAAGCTTCTGTGGATAGGTGCCAACATGTTCAGTCCTTGAAACCTGGGCTGTGTACAGGAAAATACGATTTAACCCTCTAGTGTCAACTTGAGGTCACTTAAATAAAGGACTCAGCTACCACATGTTTTTACACTGTTCTAAGCAACTAATTAAAAGCATCCTCAGCAATTTTACTAAGTTGTATCAAAGGCAATAAAAGGTAAAAGAAGGTAAGGTACTTTTAGGAAGGGAACATGGCATTTTTTTCACGTATTCTTCCTCAAGTAATTACTATACTCCTTTCTTTTTTCGGAAAGGCTTTTCTATGCGAAAATTAGAGACAAATTTAAATACAGCTCAAGGTACGGCTCGGCCGTGAAACCCCAGAAGGGTCCTGGGCCCTCTAAGTTCCTCCCCCCACTAGGTTTTTGTGACAGCTTTTCTGAGTCTGCAGTTGCTAAAGCCTGCCCGCTTTCCTCGCTGTCCTCCCCAAGCCCACATACACAGTGAGAAAAAAGCGGCAATGGCGGGGGGAGGGAAGGGAAGGGGGAAGGGGGGCGTGAGAAAGGAGGGGGATGAGAACGGCGCGGGGGGGGGGGGAATACCCAAAGCAGCCGCTACTTTTTTTCGGTGACGTTTTTCAGGGAACTTTTCTTCTCTCCCCAGGCGAGTTGCAGTCCATTGCTGCAGTGCTGCCTGTTTCTGAAGTCGTTGTTTTTGCTCTATATGCTCCGTTCCTCTCTCCTCTCACTGAGCTGTGATGATGTCCAGATCAGCGTGACAGGGATGAGTCTGGTGGTCCTGTTCTCTGGGTGGATTAGGAGGCAGGGGAGTGTGGTTTTTTCTCAGCAGACAAGCGGCAGGTCGACTTCTATCTGTGGTGCTGGCAACAGCAGCAGAGCTTCCTCCACATAGGGTGGTTCAGGGGGTGCTGAGGGCTGGGTAACCAGCTTCAGTGGACATTCTGGTGCACTGTCCCAGTGCTCTGGAAAACTAGGGACTGGATTTTAATCAACTTCCAGGTTTCTGCCAATCCACTTGCAATTTTTTCTTCCTTACCCCTTTTTGCAATAGTGTCCCACAAACAGTCCTCAAATTTATGCCACTCCTCTTCCTCAAATAAGGTATTCGGGTTTCTGAAAACAACCTTTTAATTTCCCCAGCATCACTAAACCTGTCAATTGCTTAATGGAATCAGCTCCTCCAGCCGATTATAAAAGTCTCTCCAATGTGGAGAATACCCCCGGGACACCTCCCAGTTCCATGATATTCACAAAGCCCTGTTTTTCATCTAAGCGATACTGCTGTCCTTATCTCATAAGCTGTGCTATCAATTTGCTCTCAGCC
>VKON01001263.1:25409-48475 GCA_009741485.1 Malurus cyaneus samueli
CACGGGCGAGCGGCCCTTCCCCTGCCCGCACTGCGGCCGCCGCTTCCGGCAGCGCATCCACCTGCGCTCCCACATGCGCACGCACACCGGGGAGCGGCCCTACCCCTGCCCGCGCTGCGCCCGCCGCTTCCGCAAGAAAACCCACCTGGACCGGCACCTGCGCACCCACACCGGGGAGCGCCCGCACCCCTGCCCACGCTGCACCCGCCGCTTCGCCCACCGCCAGCACCTCCTGCGGCACCTGCGCCTGCACGAGGACCCTCAGCGCCCGCACCCGGTGGGGCCGGGGCTCATCCCTGTGCCGACGCCAAAGCTGATCCCGATGCTGTCCAGGGGTGGCCCCGGCCCCCAGGCTGGCAGTGCCCCATACCCTAGCTCCTCCGGGCACGGCTCCTCCACTTTGCAGGCACCAGCGTGTTCCAGCGTCCCGGCGGCATCAGGGGGGATGGCGCCGGGAAGGGGCTGCGGAGCCAGCGGGGCCTCGGACCCAGTTCCGGCTGCAGCTGCAGCCGCCCAGGCCTCATCCTCATCCTCCTCCTCCACCTTCACTTTCCGCACCAGCCACTGCCCTGAGGGGACACGGGGGGACACGTGTTAGTGCCACGATGTCCTGGCGCAGCCACCGGCACCAGGACACGGTAACTCTCACCCAAGGACCTTGAGCTGCCACCGGTTCCACACAGTGGCCATCGAGGCCAATGGCACCAGGGAGGTGGTGACCGTCCCCCAAGGACCCACCACTGCCACCAGCCCCAGGACAGGGTGACAGTGACCATGTGGCCCCCGTGTTCCCAGGAGATGCCTGGCAGCGCCAGTGTTACCACTGTGTCCCTTACCTGAGCCATGGAGCTCCGGGTCCCCTGGATCGTCTCCATCACCCTCGGGGGTCACCTCTGCCTTGGGGACCACCAGCCACGCTGGGGGGACAAAAGGGCACAGACAGGTCCCTTTTCGGCTCAGAGGTGGCTCTGAGCACGCTGGGATGCTGCAGCCCCCACCTGAGACTGCCTGGTACCCACCTGAGCCGGCGCATCCCGGTGCTTCCATCTTCTCTGGCTCCACCTTGGCCCCAGGGGACCTGCGGGGGGAGGAGGTGGTACCGAGTAAACCCCCCGACCCGAATCGGGGATCCCCCACACGCCCGGGAGGTTCGGCATCCTGGGGACCCCTGGGCACGTACCCAGGGCACGGTGGGGGTGGACACTCTACTGCCTGGTGGGTCCGGGGGGGTCAGGCCGGGTTCGCAGGGACGCCGGGGGGCTCGTGGGGTTACGCGGGTGTCTGGAGGAGTCCGCGGGGTTCCCGTGAGTCAGTCTCCCGTCCTAGTCCCCAACAGCTCTCCCGCCACCCCAGCCCCCTTCCCCGTCCCCCTGGCCACCCCGTAACCCCACCCAAGCCTTCTTTTCGCACCCCCACCTCCCATCTGCGCGCTCCCACCGTGCCCGCCCTCGCTCCCTTCCCCCCCCAACGCTTTGTTCCCCCACCGCCCCTCCGTTCCCCCCCCCGCCCTTCTCGTCCCGCCTCTCATCCTGCCCTCCCCTCCGGTCCCCCCCCTCCTGCCGTCCCGATCCCATCCCGGTGCCGATCCCGTGCACGTCGGTCCGTTCACGCCCGCCGTACCCGTGGCCTCGAGGCTCCCGGCCCCACCGGCGCCGCCGCCGCCACCGCGCCCGCCCCCGCGGTGGCCGCCGGTCCCCCGCCCCACCGGGCGGCCCTCGTGTCACCACCCTCCGTGCTGCCCCCCGTGTATACCCCGTGTCCCTCCCGTGTGTTTCCCGTGTCCCCCAGCCCAATGCCGTATCGGCTGTCCCCTCTTGGAGCGGAGACGGACACAGGCACAGACACGGACACCGCTGGGGTGGGGGACAGGGTGAGGGGGCGTGGGGACACGGACAGGAGCTGAGGGAGACACGAGACAGGGACATGAGGACACCAGGACACATGTGGGCAAACGGAGGTGACATGGAGAGAGCAGTGGGCAAGGACACGGAACAAAAACTGTGGAACATGGGCGACACGGGGACAACATGGGAGAACACAGCACTGGGCTAGAGGGGAACACGGGACAGGGAGATAAGGACACAGGAGACATGAGGGGACACAGGACAGGGACGTGGGGGCATGGGGGGATGCAAGGGGACACAGAAGGGACACAAGGGGACACGGGGGTTGAGTGTGACCAGGACCCGCTGTCCTGCCACATCCGTGTTCCCGTGCCCCATGGCGGATCCCGGATGTCCCATGCCATTATCTTCTCCCTGGAAACAGGGAGATATCACCCTGATGTCACCGTGTCCCCCACCAGCTGCCAGCTGGGCCCAATCAGTGTCTCTACAGCTGGTGGCACTTCTGGGGACTTTCCATAAATCCTGGAGCCGCTTGGCAGTGCCAGAGCTCAGGGTCGGTGAGTGGTGCTGGGGTGGGTGACATTGGGGGTGTCCCTGTGGGATCACCTGGCCACAAGGACACCCTGGGAATTGTGACAATAGTCACTTGGATCCTGCTTTTTCCAGGACAACCAGGATCTGACATGGCCACAGTGACATGGTGGGGGGTAGTCGGCAGGGTCACGGCAATCACGGTGCTGTGGGTGACAGTGGTGGGGGCAGCCATGGGGTGAGGAACTGGGAACGGAAACTGGGAATGGGGAGCGGGAGCTGGGATGGAGAATAGAAACTGGGAATGGGGAATAGGAACTGGGATTAGAAACTGGGAATGGGGGAGGAATGGGAACTGGGAATGGGTGTGGGAGCTGGTAAAAGAACTGGGAAATGGGGGAGCAAAATGGAGATTGGGGATTGGAATTGGGAATGGGGGCTGGGAGCTGGGATGGGTGCCAGAAGCCAGGATGGATCCCGGAATGGGTGCTTGCACGGAGGGGGAGCTGGGATGCGTGCCAGAGTGGGGCTGGATGTGGTGGGTGCTGAGTGGGAACTGGGATGGATCTGGGATGGATCTGGGATGGATCTGGGATGAGTGCTGGGTGCTGATGGATCCCAGATGGACACCAGATGGACCCCGGGTGGATCCTGGGTGGATCCAATGTCCCCACAGGCGCTGGTGCAAGCGGACAGTGCTGGTGACAGAGCAGGAGGAGGTGACGCCGCGGCGTGAGGCTGCGGTGCCGTGTTCCAGTTTGTACCAGTACAGCCTGGCTGGGTGGCAGCTGGACCGGGACCGCACGCGGCGGGAACATGGGAATTCTCCCGGGAACACTGGCACCAAGCCCCCCAGGGACGCTGGCACTGACCCCACCCTCTGCTACATCTATCGGTGAGCCTGGGGGAATGTGGCACAGGGTGACACTGGGTGACACTGGGTGATATTGGGATCCACCCACAGCCCCCCGGAGACACGGCCGGTGGTCCGGAGCCGCACAGAGCATGACTGCTGTCCTGGCTGGAGCGGCACCCGCTGCACGGAGGGTACGGGGGCACAGTGGGAGCTGGGGTGGCAGCCATTCCCACCACGTCATTCCCAATGTGAAATCCTCACTGTGCCATTCCCGCCGAGTGCCAACAGCCAGGATGGGTGCTGGGCTGTGTGCCATGCCCTTTGGAGTCACCCACTGTCTCTGTCCCACAGGCCCTAACTCCCTGGGCCGCTGTTTTGGCACGTGGCAGTGCCAGGATGGCGCTGGTGCCCACAACAGCAGTGCCATGAGCCGCGCCGAGTGCTGCCGGCACCCCTGGGGACACAGCTGGCGCCTTGGGGACAATGGGGACGCCGGGAGTCCCTGCCTGCCCTGTACACACCTGCCCCTGGGTGGAGACGGGGGGTCCCCGCACCACCGCAGCCCCCCAGCCACGTGCCAGGCCTGGGCTGGGACGCGCTTCCGCACCTTCGACGGGCGGCACTTTGGCTTCTCCGGGACCTGCCGGTACAGCCTGGCCACGGCCACCGATGGCACCTGGGACATCACCATCGGCCTTGGACACCTCCGGGTATCGGCGACAGGAGGGAGGGCACAGGGGGTCACTCAAGGTCGCCCCTGGTGTGGAATGGGGCTGGGATGGACATCAGGAACGGGGAGGGGTGATGGCACCTGGGATGTCACCATCAGTCCTGGACACTCGGACACTGGGAGGGGTCCACTGGGGATGGAATGGGTCACTCAGGGTCACTGGTCCTGTCCCCGGGGGTGGGATGAGGGCTGGGAACAGGAACAAGTACTGGGAGCTGGACGGATGGGAACAGGGATAGGGTTTGGGATGGGTGCTGGCACACCCATGAGTCCTGTCCCCATCTTTGGTGGCTGTGACACACCTGAGTGTCCTGGTGCCACCCCTGGTGACCTGGCACTGTCACAGGTGCTGCACATGACCTTTGGGACGGACACAGTGGTGGCCCAGGGACGGAACGTGTCGGTGAACGGGGAGGCGGTGCCAGAGGGACGTCCCTACTTGCATAAAGGTGAGGCCCCCCAGGCCACCAAGCTGGGGCAGGGTGGGTACAAGCTCCGGTGGCACCAGAAGACACCAGGATGTGCTGAAGGATCAGCTGTGGTGGCAAAGCTGCCAGCAGGATCCCTGTCCCCATCCTGTCCTCATCCATCCCCATCCCCTCATGCAGGGCTCGGTGTCACCTGGCCAGGTGACTGGGTGGCTGTGGCCAGCAGCCTGGGCGTGCGGGTGGCCTGGGACGGGCACCTGGCAGTGACAGTGACAGCAGAACCCGAGCTGCGTGGTGGCACCTGGGGGCTCTGTGGCACCTACACTGACGACCCTGCAGGTGAGTGCCACCTGTCTGGTGCCACCCCCAATCCCACCTGGGGGGCCGGGGGAACACCCCACATGCCCCCCTCCCTGTGCCCCCAGATGACTTCACGCGCCCTGATGGGGACATCGCCATCTTCGCTGCTGCCTTTGGCAATGCCTGGAAGGTGCCAGAGGCTGGCATGGGGGTACCTGAAGGGTGGGGTGACCCCCTTGCCCGTTTGGGGGTTCCCGAGAGTCGCCCCCTCGCTGAGGGACCCCTGGCTCAGCCCCCATGCAGGGACGTGCCGGAGGGTGGCACCAGGTGTGGGCCAGGTGAGGTGGCACCGGCGGTGGCCACGTGCGGGTGGCTGCTGGCCCAGCCCTTCCAACAGTGCCACGGAGAGGTCAGCGGCACCAGGGGACCGGGGGTTTGGGGTTTTCTGTGGTCCTGAAGGGTCCTGGGAGGTCCTAGGGGTCACAAGACATCCGGGGGGTCCTGGGAGGGGGGGGGGTGCTTGGGGTCCTGAAGGGTTCTGGAATGTCCCAGGGTTCTGGGGTCTTGAGGGTCCCAGGGGATTCTGGGAGGTCCTGGAAGGTCCGGGAAATTCTAGGAGCTTCTTGGGCATCTGGAGGGAGATCCTGGGGAGTCCTGAGAGGTCGTGGGTGTTCTGAGGGGTCTTGGAGGGTCCTCACTGTCACCCCCACCCCTTCCAGGTGGACCCTAGTGGGTTCTATGCAGCGTGTCTGGCACTGCTGTGTGGGGACGGGGACCCCGTGTCACCCCCCGCTCCCCTGTCACCCCTCGCTCCCTTGTCACCCCCGGTCCCCCGCCCCCCGCCGCCTGCGACACTTTTGCTGCCTACGCCCGGGAGTGCTCCCGCCGCCAGATCGATGTCCCTTGGCGACATCCCGGCTTCTGCGGTAGGAATTGAAGGGTGTCCCCCCCGAACCCTTCCCTCGGTGCCACCGCCGTGTCGTCATCATCCCGTCCCCCCGCCCCCTTCACCCCCGCAGAGCGCCACTGCGACCCGGGGCAGCGCTTCTCCGACTGCGTGTCCCTGTGCCCGGTCACCTGTGTCACCGCGAGCAGCACCGAGCACGGGACGTGCCACCGCCACTGCCACAGCGGCTGCGAGTGCGGCCCGGGTATGGCCCGGGACGGGGAGAGCTGTATCCCCACCGCCGCCTGCCCCTGCCACCACCGGCGACAGCGCTACGAGCCCGGCCAGAGCATCCGCCAGCGCTGCAACCGCTGGTGGGTGGCACCGCGGTGACAGCAGTGGCACCGGGCTGGCACCCACTGAGGGGGGAACCCGCTGATGGACAGACTCAGGGTCCCCTGTGGCGTGTTCCCCCCATCCTGGGGTCCCTGTGGCATGTCCCCCTTCGTCCCAAGTTCCCTCTGATATATCCCCCACTATCCCAGTGTCCCCTGTGGCGTCTCCCGCTACCCCGGGGTCCCCTGCAGTGTCCCTCCTCCACCCCAGTGGCCCCCCGGAGGTCCCCCCCGGTGACTGGTGTACCCGGTGTCCCCAGCACGTGCGAGGGTGGGCGCTGGCGCTGTGACCAGCAGCGGTGCCCGGCCGAGTGCGCGGTGCTGGGGGGACGTCACTTCGTCACCTTCGACCGCCGCCGCTTCTCCCTCCCGGCGACCTGTGCCCACACCTTGGTGGAGGTGAGGGGACGCGGAGGACATCGGGGGGGCGTGGAGGTGGCCGCAGTGGTGATGGGGCAGTGTTCTGGTAGCAGCCATGGTGTTGCGTTGGTGATGGGGTGCTGGACGCAGTGGTGGCCACGGTGGCAGCGCTCTGTCTGGGGAGTGTCACCGTGTCTTTGCCCCCCAGGATTTTGTGGGGGGGCGGCTGCTGATCACGGCCGAGCACGAGCCCTGTGACAGCCACCGGCCCCTCGGCTGTGCCCGCACCCTCACTGTCACCACCAGCCGCACCACAGCCCGGCTCCACGGCACAGGTGACACACCTGGACAGGACTGGGACCGGAACCAGGACAGGGACTGGGACTGGGATCATCCTTGTACCCTGGTGGGGTTGTGGCGGCCGTCCCAGTGCCTGTCCCCAATGTCCCTGTGGATCTCATCCCAGTGCCCATCCCCCGCGTCCCCACAGTGGTGGGGGACATCCCAGTGCCTGTTCCGAAGTCCCCGTGGCAGTGGGAGCCATTCCAGTGCCTGTCCCCGATGTTCCCACGGCGACGGGTCCCATCCCGGTGGCCACCCCATGGCGCCGCTGCTGTCCCCCTCAGGGGAGGTGACAGTGGCCGGACGGGAGGTAACGCTGCCCTTCTCCGGTGCCGAGCTGAGCATCCGCCGCGCGTCCTCGGCATTCCTGCACCTGCAGGTGCCCGACGCCCACCTGCTCTGGGGCCTGAGGACCCCCGACACCTTCGTCACCCTCCAGCCCGCCATGGCCGGAACGGTGAGTGGGACCACCGGGATCCGCGGGGTGCTCCAGCGGGATGGGAATCCAGTGGGATGAGGGTCCGCTGGGCTCCGCCCTGCTCCGGGCAGGTGCGGGGGCTCTGCGGGACTTTCAATGGGGACCAGCGGGACGAGTTCACGACGCCGGAGGGAAACGTGGAGCCGGGAGTCGCCGCCTTCGCCAACGCCTTCCGGGCGGCCGGAGCCTGCCCGGCGCTGGGCCCCAGCATTCCCGATCCCTGCGACGGCTTCCCCGGGAGCCGGGAGCGCGCCGAGGCCGCTTGCACCGTGCTCATGGCGCCGGCCTTCCAGGTGAGGGGCCCGGAACGGGGGTAAGCGCGAACAGGTGACATCGCTGTGACAATGTCCCCTCCGGCACAGCCGTGTCACCTCGTGGTGGATCCGGAGCCGTTTCTGGAGCTGTGCCGATGGGATGTGTGTTCCTGCCGGGAGCAGGAGCAGGAGCGGTGCCCGTGCCCGGCACTGGGCGCCTACGGCCGGGAATGCGCCCGGGAGGGGATGGAGCTGGAGTGGAGGAACCGGAGCCTCTGCGGTGGAATGGGGATGGGGATGGAACAGGAATGGGGATGGGGATGGGGATGGGGATGGGAATGATGGGTGATGGGAATGGGAATGGAGAAGGGATGGGGGTGGGATCGGGAATGGGATGGGGATGGTGATGGGACTGGGGATGGGGATGGGACTGGGATTGGCATGGGGTGGGATGGAGAAAGGGATGGGAGTGGGATTGGGCAGGATGGGGATGGGATTGGATTGGGATGGGATGAGGTGACATGTGTCCCCCCAGTGACCTTCCCATGTCCCCCCAGATGAGCCGTGTCCCGGGGGACAGCAGTACCGGGACTGTGGGGGTCCCTGTGGCCGTTCCTGCTCAGAGCCCCCCGGAGCCAGTGACTGTCCCCCTCCAGACATCCTCTGTGTCCCTGGCTGTCGCTGCCCCCCGGGACTCCTGCTGACCCAGGGGGGCCAGTGCGTGCCCCCTGCTGCCTGCCCTTGTCCCCGTGGCACCCGCCTGTACCCCCCCGGCGCTCGCATCTACCGTGGCTGCGAGGCCTGGTGGGTCCTGGGGAAATTTGGGGGTCACTGGAAGGTTTGGGGAGGCTGGGGAGGTCACCCACAGGGCGGGGGTCACCCAGGCAGAATGTGACAGTGACGGTGATACCTAATGAAAGCCCCTCCGGCCCCGTATGATGCCCCGTGGGACGGGGAGGCTTTCATCCCATGTCCCCCCGTGAGGACAGTGACAGGGCCCTGGTACCCCCAGGGAGAGCGGGGCAACCCTGGTTAGGGATCTCAGTGGGATGGGGGTTCCTGGGGGATGGGGGTGCAGAGACCACAGGGAGGGGGTCTGGTGGGATTTGGGTGCTGGAACATGAGGATGGGGTTGTGAGGACCCCGTTATTGGTGTGGGTGGGGGGATGAAGGGAGGGCATGTGGGGTCGATGGGTTGGGGTGCTGGAGTATGGGGACAGGGTGGTGGCATGGGGGTCTCAGCAGAATGTGGGGGCCTGGGGCTGGGGATGAGGGGGGCTTGGAGGGTTGGGGGGCTGGAGATGGAGGTGGGGCCCCAGGGGGGGCTCGGTGGAATTGGGGCTCTGGGAATGGGGGTGCAGGGACCCTGCATGGGGAGCTCAGCCAGACGGGGTCCCTCACCGCCCCCCCCCGGCAGTGTGTGCACAGCGGGGTCGTGGCGCTGCGTCCCCGCCCCGTGTCCTCCGGCTCCGCGCTGTCCCCCGGGGCTGCTGCACGCACCGGGGTCCTGCCTGCGCCGCTGCGACCCCGCCGAGCCCTCCGGCACCTGCGGCGGCTCCGCCGACGGCTGCGTGTGTCCCCCCGGGACCCTCTTCCTGGTGGGTGACACCTCGGGGCGGGGGAGGTGGGGATGTGAGGCTCCCCCCTCATCCCCCTCACTGCAGTCTGGTAGCAGGACGGGCGCTGTGTGTCACCGGAAGAATGTCCCTGTCACCATGGCGGGCAGCTGTACTCGCCCAACGCCACCATCGCCCGCGACTGCAACACCTGGTGGGGCCCTCGGACACCCCCAGGATCCCCCGCAACCCTGCAAGCCCCTCAGACCCTTGCTAGACCCTCGCGGACACCCTCAGCCCCCTGTCAGTCCCCGCGGTGGCACAGAGCCTGTCCCCGCAGCGTGTGCCGGCGACAGCGGTGGCACTGCGGGCGTGAGGAGTGCGCTGGGACCTGCGTGGCCACGGGGGACCCCCACTACATCACCTTCGATGGCCGCGCCTTCACCTTCGCCGGGGACTGCGAGTACCTGCTGGCGCGCGAGGCCACCGGGCTCTTTGCTGTCACCGCCGAGAATGTCCCCTGTGGTGCTACCGGCGTCACCTGCACCAAGTCCGTGGTTGTGGCCATGGGGAACACCGTGGTGCACATGCTGCGGGGTGAGGGGACATGGGGGGAGGCAGGGGACGCGAGGGACACGGGTACCTGTGGGGGTCACCCGCAGTGACATCCGGGCTCAGTTGCAGCAGGGTGGGGGCTGCCGGGGATGGGGACACGGGAGACAACACGGGTGTCATGGAGGGCCATGGGGGGACACGGAGGGAGACGGGAAAGTGGTAGGGTGACTCAGAGTGACATCCCACAGCAGGGTGGGGTATATGCGGGGAGCGTGGAGGGACACAGTGGATATGGGCGGACACGCGAGGATGTGGGGGGCCACGGGCGACACGTGAAAGTGACCCTCGGTGCCGCGCCGGCAGGGCGGGAGGTGACAGTGAACGGGGTGGCCGTGCGACCCCCCAAGGTGTTCGGAGGATCGGGACTGGCCCTGCAGCGCGCGGGGCTCTTCCTGCTGCTCCTCACGCGCCTGGGGGTGGCCGTGCTGTGGGACGGAGGTGAGGCCCCGGGGGGACACGGGGGGATCTGGGGGTGGCCGTGCTGTGGGACGGAGGTGAGGCCCCGGGGGGACACGGGGGTCTGGGGGTGGCCGTGCTGTGGACGGAGGTGAGACTGTGGGGAGGTACGGGTGAAGGCTCTTGGGGCGTCCTTGGTGCCGCTGGAGCCATGGCGGTGTCACTATGGGGAGTCCACCGTGTCACCACGGGGGAGCCACCATGCAGAGTCCTTGGGATCACATGGGGTCCGCAGTGCTGGTGACACCACGGAAGGGTGACCGGGGGAAGTGCCATCGGTCCCGGGGTGGGGGGGGGGGGGGGGTGGTCCCTGGTGCCATGGTGCCACCCCCGGTGCCCGCAGGGACCCGCGTGTACGTGCGCGTGTCCCCGCGACTGCGCGGCCGCCTGGCCGGGCTCTGTGGAAACTTCGACGGCGACGCCGAGAACGATTTCGGGAGCCGGGAGGGGGCCCTCGAGGCCACCCCCGAGATCTTCGGGGACTCCTGGCGCCTCAGCCCCCTCTGCCCCGAGGCCGACGGACACCGCCCACACCCCTGTGACGTACGGGGACGGAGGGACATGGGGGACCTGAGGGACATGGAGGGATGGAGGGGTGACACGGGAAGACAGAGGGACTAGCGGGGTACACGGCGGGACACGGGGAGACACAGGGGGGCTGGCGGGAGGAGACAGGGTATAAGATAGGGTGACACGGGAGCTGGTAAGGAGGGCTGACAGAGGGACAATGGAGGATACAAGGGTTGGCAGGGAGACATTAGGAGACCCCAAAGAACATGGGGGCTGGATGGGGAGACACGGGACGCAGTGGGGGCCCGGATGGGGACACAGAGGTGCCGATGGAGTGTCCCCTCCCAGGACGCTTAGCCTAAGCTGCACAGACCTTACAGGGGGCAGTGGGGGGCTGGTGAGGGACACAGGCTCAATGGAGGGACACAGGAGGACAGGGCAATCTGAGAGGGGGCACAGCGGGAGCGGAGCTCTCGCATGGGGCACGGGGTCTGACGGGGTGTCCCTCCACAGGACAGCCCCCAGCGCTCAGCCTGGGCACGGGGGCGCTGCGGGGTCCTGCGGCACCAGCTCTTCGCCCCCTGCCACGACCTGGTGCCCCCGCAGCGATTCTACGAGTGGTGCCTGTTCGACGCCTGCGGGTGAGTTTGGGGGGCTGGGGGGTCCCCAAGCCCCAAGATGGGTCCCGGGCCCTGTCCCACGGCGCGTGCCCCAGGTGTGACAGCGGCGGTGACTGCGAGTGCCTGTGCACGGCCCTCGCCGCCTACGCCGAGGAGTGCGGCCGGCGGGGGAGACCACTGCGCTGGCGGAGCCAGGGGCTGTGCCGTGAGTCCGGGGGACCGGGGGGTGCGAGGGACTGGGGCGTTCTCATCCTGCCGTGAGTCTAGGGAATACTGGGACTCCGGGGGGACCGGGGGATACCGGGGGGTCCAGGGGGCTGGGGGACACGGGCGTCTCATCCTGCTCCTGTACAGGCGGAGCCGGGGACTGTGCCGTGAGTCTGGAGGGGAGGGGGTCCCGGAGGCGGCACAGGAGGGCCTGGGGGGAGCCCGAGGACATAGAGAAGTCCGGAGTGAGCCCCTCCATGGGATGTGTCAGGGCTGGGGTCCGGGCAATGGGTCTGGGGGTACAGGAGCCCCCCATGAGGTAATGGAGCGGGAGGAGGGGTCCGACCTGTGCCCCCCATGGGGCTGTGGGACTGAGGCGGGGGCAAGAGCCCCCCGTGGGGTTGGGGGGTACTAGGCTGTGGGATGGGGGATTCCAGCAGCCCCGAACCACCTCCAATCTCTGCAGCTCTCCAGTGCGAGGGGGGGCAGGAGTACAGCCCCTGTGGCCCCCCCTGCCCCCCCACCTGCCGCGACCTCGGTCGGGACCCCTCCGAGCTCTGCGGGGCCCTGGGATGTCTCGAGGCTGTTTCTGCCCCCCCGGGCGGGTTCTGCACGGTGAGAGGGGGCTGAGAGGGAGGTCTGGGGGCCGAAGAGGAGTGGGAGTGGCTGGGGAGGGAGGGGCTGGAGGGGGACTGGGGAAGGATGGGGGAGACTGGGGGGCCGGGGGAGTCACGGTGCCACCCCTGCGCCCCCTCTGCAGACGGACTGTGCGTGGATCCCCCCGCCTGTCCCTGCTTCTGGGACGGCTTCGCCTTCCCGGCCGGGGCCACCGTGACCCAGGGCTGCAGCAACTGGTGAGGCGCTGGGATCCCGGTGTGATCTGTACTGCGGTACTGGGACACCAGGATGTGGCAGACTGGCTTTCTGGGACAGTCGGACACCGGGACACTGGAACGCTTGGGAGACCAGGACATGGGGACATGCGGAAAGAGACACTGGGATATTGGGATACTGGGATACCAGGGCACAGGGAGACTGGGATATGGGAGTACTGGGACACTTGGACCCCCGGACACCGGGACACCGGAATCGCAGGACACTGGGATACCGGGACACTGTGACACTGGGGTAGCAGAATACCGGAACACCGGGGCGTGGGAACGCTGGGATATTGGGCCCCTTGGATCCGTGCGAGTCTCATCTGTCTCCCCCCTCCCAGCACGTGCCTCGAGGGGCGCTGGCAATGCCCCCCAACCCCGTCCCCGTGTCCCGCCGCTCCCGGCTGTGCCCCATGGGAATTCCGGTGCCGGGGCGGGGGTCTCTGCGTGCCGGGGGCTTGGCTCTGCGACAACGAGGACGACTGCGGGGACGGCTCAGACGAGCTGTGCGACCCTCCCTGCGCCCCCCATCAGCCCCGCTGCCCCGGCGGGCGCTGTCTGCCCTGGGGGGCCCGATGCGATGGTGTCACCCACTGCGCCGACGGCTGGGACGAGGCGGGATGTCCGCCCCACCCTTGCGCCCCCCCCGAGTTCGCCTGTGCCGGGGGTCGCTGCCTCCCCCCGCCCGGGTCTGCGACGGGCGGCTCGATTGTCCCCCCGGAGATGACTCGGACGAGGCGGGTGAGCGACCACGGGGGGCTCGGGTGGGGTCCTGGGGATGGAGGGGGAGACTGCTAGGAGTTTTGGGGTCCTTGGGGTCCCTGAGCCCCCTAACCCTGGGAGTCTGTGCTCCATAGTGAGGGTTTCTAAGCCCCCCCAGCCCTGGGGGGTCTGTGCCCCACAGCAGCGTCTGGAGGTTCCGGGGGTGGGAGCTGCTTGGGAGAAGTGTCTGTGCCCCCCGGGGTGCCAGTGCCCCTCGTCGGGGTGTCCGCGCTCCACTTGGGGTTCCCGTCCCCGCAGGCTGCGCCCCACGGTGCGGGCCGGGGCAGTTCAGGTGCGCGGGGGGCCGGTGTGTCCCGTACCTCCATCGCTGCGATGGCCGCGACGACTGCGGGGACGGGAGCGACGAGCGAGGCTGCGCCTGCCCCGAGGGCCACCTGCCATGTCCCGGAGGGGGCTGCCAGCCCCCCGCCGCGCTCTGCGACGGCCGCCGCCACTGCGCCGACGGCTCCGACGAGGCCAATTGCCCCGGTGAGGGGCGCGGGGGGGACAACTGCTCTGGCAACCCCGCCTGAGACCCCCGACCCCTCTGCCCTGGGACCACCCAGCAGGGGAGCCCCGCCTGGGACTCTCCACCCTGGGACCCTCCACTCTGGGACCCTCCACTCTGGGACCCCCTTTGGGGACCCATCCGCGCCGACAGCCTCCCGACCCAGAGACTCCTCCCACCTGGGGACCCCCTACCCGGGATCTCCCCCTTTGGGGACTCCCCACCCTGTAACCTTCCCACCCAGGGCACCCCCTGGTCCACCTACGTCCCTAGGACCACCCCCCTTGGAGCACCCCCGACCCCGACACCCCCACACCTGGGAGCCCTCCTTTGGACACCTTTTGCCATGGCGGCTCTGTCACTGTTGTCCCTGTGTCCCCAGTGCGGGCCACTTGTGCCCCCGGGACCGTCCCCTGTCCCGATGGCTCCTGCGTGGCGGAGGTCGCTGTGTGCGACGGCGCTCGCGACTGTCGCGATGGCTGGGACGAGAGTCCGGCAGGCTGCGCAGTGGCGCTGCCCCCCGCGCCGCTGTCACCTGTCACCGCTGTTACTTCTGTCACCGCCGCTGTCACCGCCACTGTCACCGCTGTCACCGGCATTGTCGCCAACGCTGTCACGGCCGACACTGCCATCGCGATCGCCAGTGCCAACGCCAGCGGCACCGCCATCACCACTGTCGCCAACACTGTCACCGTCAGTGACACTGACGCTATCGCCCACACTGTCACCGACACTGCTACTGTCACCGCCGCTGTCGCCAACACTATCAGCGTCACTGACACTGTCCCAGCCACTGCCAACGCCTCTGCAGGTGAGGTGGGGTCGGTGAGACCTGGGTATGGCCGGGGACCCCGGGGTGATGGGGACCCTGGGTCAGGTGGGCTCCAGGGCACGGGTGAGTCCCCCCGTGGGCTGGGTGGGCTCCATGGGGTGGACGGGTTCTGTGCGTGGGGCGGCTCCATGGGATTGGAGGAGTCGCAGTGGGACAGGCGGGATCACGGACAGGCGGACCCCATAAATTGGGTCAGTCTGTGCTGGGGGGGCTCCTTAGGTCGGGAGGGCTCCGCAGAGCCGGGGGCCCCTGGGGCTGGCGGTGCCCGCAGGTGCCGCAGTTCCGGGGCTGCGCTGTGCCCCGGTCACGGCGGGGGAGTTGGGGGGCTCCGTGGGTGGGTAGCCCCAGCGGCGGTGTCCCTAACCCGCCATTTCCCCGCAGCGCCCTGTCCTCCCCGCTCCCTGCGCTGTGACGCGGCGGGTGCGTCCCGCGGGGATGGCGCTGCGATGGTGACAGCGACTGTCCTGACGGCAGCGACGAGGGGGGCTGCGACCCCCCTTGCGCCCCCGGCCACTTGCCCTGCGACCCCTCCTGCGACCCCGGACATCACCCCTGCGTCCCCGCCTGCGTCCCCCCCCGCCACCTCTGCGACGGCGTCCCCCACTGTCGCGACAGCGCCGATGAGAGACCGCAGCTGTGCGGTGAGACCCCGGGATCCATCTGAAGCGGGGAGGTCTGGGCGTCCCCCGTGTCGCCTCTTGGGGACCCGAGGGGTGAGGGGGGTAATCTCCGGGGTGCTTTGGGGAGGGGATAGGGAGCTTAGCAGTGAGGGGACCCCGCCAGAGGGGCCTTGGCAGCGGATACTACCCCCATCACATCCCCCCCGTACCCCAAGGACCCCTAAGAGATCCCTGGGGAAGCCTCTGAGTCTGCCCTGTCCCTTGAGGATCCCTCAGAGTTCCCCTGCCCCGTCTAGAGCCCCCCGGCCCCGGGAGCACCCTGGGGGATCCCTGCGCCGAGTTCGCCTGCGGGGATGGGGAATGTGTCACCTTCCAGCAGGTAACGGGGGGCCAAGGGGGGCCCCCACTCGCCTGGAACACCGCGGGGTCCCGGCGTGCTCCCGACCCCCTCCCGGTGCCGCCTTGCAGTCTCCGCAGCGTCCCCGATCCCTCCTGTTGTCACCCGAGTGTCCCGGCGTCCCCCCGACCCCTTTCCAGTGCCACTCAGGTGTCCCCTGCCCCCTGCCGGTGTCACCCCGATGTTCCCTCGATCATTCCCACGATGTCCCCGACTCCCTCCCGGTGCCACCCCCGGTATCCCCCGGTCCCTCCCGATTCCCCCTGGACTCTCCCCCGGTTTCCCTGATTCCCCTAACCCCTCCCAATGTCATCCCAGTGTCCCGGCATCCCACGACCCCTTTCAGTGCCATTGTGGTGTCGCCCCGCTCCCTCCCGGCATTACCCCTGTGTCCCCAACTTCTGCGATGTCCCCTGCCGTGTCCCACCCTCTACACCCGCTCCGCCCCCTCTTGTCCCCGACCGGCGCGGTGTCCCCGCAGGTGTGTGATGGGGTGCGGGACTGCAGCTCGGGTGGGGACGAGCGGGGCTGCGGCCTCTGGGGGCTCTGGGGGCCCTGGGGGTCCTGCAGCCGCCCCTGTGGGCCCGGGAGGCAGCGCCGCGCGCGGGGGTGTCACCAGCGTCACCCCGGGTTGCTGCGAGGGTGCCGGGGGCCCCGCGCGAGCAGGAGAGACCCTGCTTCCACCGGGCCTGCCGGGTGAGCGCGGGGGAGACCCCGGGGCTTGGCGAGGGGAGTTTGGAGTGCCGGGGCGGGTTTGGGGTCCTGGGGACAGCGGGAGTGGGAGCGACCCTGATACCACCACGTCTGCCCACGCAAGAAAGAGGGGGCTTGGGCGGGATCCCGGGACTTGAGGGTGTCAGGGGGGTTGGAGGTCACTTGGGGTACCTGGGGTGTTTGAGGGTCCCCATGGTCCAGGCTGCTCGGGGGGTTTCAGGGATCCTACAGTCCGAGGGTTTTGGGGGTTCTGAGGCCCCCCTTAACTCGCTCTCCCCCGCAGTGGATGGTGCGTGGGGCCCCGTGGGGGCCCTGGTCCGACTGCCCCGGGGGCTGCGGGGGGGTCCGGCTGCGCAGGAGAGAGTGCCGGCCCCCCCAAACGGCGGGCCGAGCCTGCGAGGAGCTGCCCCGAGGAACCCCCGGAGCCCTGGAGATGGGTGGGTGCGGAGGGGGCAGGCGGGGGGCTCGGAGGAGGGTCTGGGTGGGGGTCCAATGGATGAGGGAAGGCCAGGGGGTGGAGGGCTCTGAGCGGGACTCTGGAGGCAGGGGGCCCAAGTGGGGGGGGGGGGGGTTCCCGCGGGAACAGGTGGGTTCCGTGGGGCAGATGAGCTCCACCGACTGCGAGGCTCTGTGGGTGGTGGCCTTCTCTCTTCGAGGGGGCTTTGTGGACAGGCGGGATGGGTGGGCTCCACAGAGTGAGGGGTTCTGGGGGGAAGAGGGGCTGATGGGGCAGGTGGTCTCCGTGTCTCACCCCTGCCCCAGCCCTTGTGCCCAGGGGGGATGCCCCGACACCTTGGAGTGCGCTGGTGGACTGCGCCCCCTCCCCTGCGCCCCCTGCCCGCCTCCTGCGCGACCTGGCGCCGCCGTCACTGCCCGAGGTCCCCGCCTGCCGCCGGTGAGGGGGAACCTGGGGGACGGGGGGAGCCCCCCAATGTGAGTGGCACCCTCTGACCCCCCTCCCCACCAGGGTGCTGGTGCCCGGCGGGGCAGGTGCTGGACGCCCCCGAGCCCGGCGCAGGGTCCGCGGGGTGCGTGCAGCCGCGGGAGTGCCCGTGCCAGGCCGGGGGACGCAGGTATCCCCCGGGCGCCCCGGTGCCTCTCGGTTGTCGCCTCTGCACCTGCCTCGAGGGGCACCTGCGACACTGCCGCCCCACCCCGGCTGCTCAGGTGAGTTCCGGCGCGGGGCGATGTGCGGGGGCACTGCTGGTACCGGTGGGACCTGCGGTACCCGCTCGTCACCGCGGCGATGCCAATGGTACCCCCAGCTGTCCCCGCGGCCGTGCCCGGGGGTCCCCCGGTGCCCGGGTATCCCCGCCCCGGTGCCGGCGGGCCCGGGTGACCCGTGCCCCCCACAAGTGCACTGCGGGTGGTCGTCGTGGTCCCGTGGGGCGCGTGCACCGGGCGCCTGCGCGGACCCCCGGCGTGCAGTGGTCTTTCCGCAGCCCCTCGAACCCGGCCCGGCGAGGCGGAGGAAGGCACTGCCGCGGCATCTACCGCAAGGCCCGACGGTCAGCGGGGCCCGGGGGTGGCGGGGGAGCTGGGAGGTTCCCCCGGTGGTGGACCGCCCCTTCTCGCAGGCTGCCACACGGCGCCGTGCCCGCCGGTATTGCCAGGAGCGGAGCCGGTGGCGCGTCCCCGGCGAGCGCTGGCGCGGGGGCCCTTGCCAGGTGTGCCAGTGCCTGCCAGGGCGGGACTGTCCGGTGTGTCCCCTACTGTCCCCTCCACGACACCGGCTGTCCCCAGGTGAGTGGGAGTCACGGGGAGGGGCGGGAAGGCCGCAGCTTGACGTGACGCTGCCGGTGTCTTCCAGGGCCAGGTGCTACGGGAGGTGACGGACGGGTCCTGCCTGGCCCACCTGCGGCCCCGCGGGTGAGTGGAGGGTTCCGAGGTGTCCCGGGAAGGGGGAGGTGACCCCCATCCCCTCGGCGCTGCACTGTGACCACCACCGCTGCAGGTGACAACGCCACGACCACCCCACCCGCGATGATGACAGCGCTGTCCCCCGCAACGCCGGCCGAGGCCCCCGGCAGCTCCCGGTACGGGAGGGGCAAGGGCAGGCACCGGGATTTGGGGGTTCCCAAAGCCGGGGAAGACTGGGGGCCTCCCCCTCTTACCGCACTTTCCCGTTCTGCCCCCTCCAGACCCCAACGGCTGGGCCCGAGGAGCCGCCCCGCCCCCCGCCGCCAGGGTGGCACCAGAAAAAAGTGCCGAGACCTCCCTGGAATCCCCCAGCGCGGCCGAGGGCACCCCCGGAACCGCGACCCTGCCCGAGGACATCCCGAGTCTCCCCGGAGGCTCCGCGACGCCCCACGAGCTCCCCCAACTCCGTACATTGCCCTCGCCCGCTCCCACTGCGGTGCCCGCCACCACCCCACCAGGTGGGGAGGAAAGACCCCCAAAATCCGTCCCGCCGGGATTGGGGGGTCCCGGTGGAAGGCGCGGATGAGTTCCTGAAACAGCCCCCCAGTAAACGGGGGGTCCCTAGGGCAAAATGGTACCCGCCGAAGCGTAGGACTGGGGACTGTTGGGCGTTCGAGGGGTTGATTGCACCGGGCGTCGCAACCCCCGACAACGGGTCCACCCCTGACCTCGGCCCTAGGCTGCCCCCCCCGCTCTGGGGGGGGGGGGGTCCTGCAGCTCGCTCCTGCGGGGTGGGGGTCGCTGTGCGGCGCCGGAGAGGGACCCTGCCCGAGGGGGGCTGCGCCGACTCCCCCGACATCGACACTCGCGTCTGCTTCCTGCGAGCCTGCCCAGGTACCCCTAAACCCCCAGGAGCCCCCATATGGGCTGCAACCCCAATAGGAGGGGCGGACTCCCGTTATGGATGGGACCCACAGCTCAGGGCTCTCCGTGGGGTTGGCGACTGGTCCCCATTCCCGGGGTAGAACCCCCAAAACGGGCGAGACCTCCGAAATCTGGGACTCCCACAGTGGGTGGGAGCCCCCTCCCAGGTTGGGGTCCTCAGGGTTGGGGGGGTCTCGGAGGCTTGGGGTCGCCCAGTGCGGGAGGATCTCTGGGTAGGGTTGCGAGTGTGGGCGTGGCTGACCCCTCTGACCGCCCCCTGTGCCGCCCAGTGGCGGTGCGCGGTGGGCGCCCTGGGAGTCCTGGAGCGCCTGCGATACCCCGTTGCGGGGGGCGCGCAGGCACGGACCGCCGCCGCAGCGCAGTGACCCCCGCAAAAAACGGACGGCGGCCGTGCGAGGGGACGCCTGCAAAAGCCGGCTGCAACCTGCGCCCTGCGGAAGCACCCCAGGTACGGGCGGGGCTGGGACATCCTCCATCTCTGCTCTCCCACCGTCCTAAGTCCCCACATTAGCCACTCCCAAACACCCCTGATGCTCGCGACCCCTCCAAAACCCCCGTGCCCATGCAATCCTCCCCAGCTCCCAAGTTCCCCCAAATTCCCCTAAGTGCCCACACTCCTCCATGCTCTGACGCGTCATGCAACCTCCATCCCCTTGCCCCCTACCTCTGACCCCCAATATTTTCCCCGGCCCCCAAGTCTCCTCCGGAGCCCCCTTCCTTCCCACTGACCTCCCGTGTCTCCCCAGCCTGTCCCCCCCCAGATTGCCTGCTGGGTACCGCTCCGCTGGGGGATCCGGGATTTGGGGGTCCCCCCTCTGCCCCCCCAAGCTGTTGGTGACCTGAGTTGGGAACAGCTCGTGCCCGGGGGACTGCGAGGTAGGTCGGGGAGAGCGGGGGGAGGCTGGAGGAGAGGTCCTCCCGGGGGACACGGGGAGTCTTCGGGAGGGTCTCGGGGCGGAGGGCGACATAGGGAGAGTTATACTTGGGAGGCACAGGGGGATTTGGGTGGATTGGGAACTTGGTAAGGGCATGAGAGGACGCTTGAGGAGGCTTAGGGAGAACTTGGGAATGGAGAGACCAACTAATAGAGAGGGTTTGGGAACTATGGAAATGAGCACACGAAGACAATCCGAGTAGACGTGGGAGAGAGGATTATAGGAGTCAGTTGCGGGTGTCGAGCGGGACTGAAGGCCCCCAGAACCCCCCTCCCACCCCAGGCTGCACGGTGCCTGCCGGGCTGGCCTGCAGAGAAGCGATTGCATACAGAGCCCCCAAGGTACCCCAAAACCGCCACTGCTACACCACAAATCCCACGCCCCCGTGAAACTTGCCTGCTCAAAACCCACCTGTACCCCAAACGTTAAGGTGTTGGGAAGTGTCCCCAGGAATAGGAGCGCCCCCCAACTAACATTGAGGGGTCTCCCCATGATTATCCGACCCGGGCAACCCTTCCATTTTCCTTCCAGCACCTGTGGCGAGCCCGCGGGGATGTTGAGGGGTCCCCGGGAAGTGGGGTCCCAACCTGAACATCTATAGCGAAGTCCACACGGGTTCAGCGACCCATCGACTGCTCGCGACGCCACCAAACACAAAAACCAGATACACGGAACCCCGACGCTTACCAGTTGTATCTGACTCACCAGGAGCCCCGACCGACCGTTCATGGAGGGGCATGACTCCACATCGCGAGGGCGACCAAATTGTCGACCACATAGCGGCGCGGGCTCCTGACCCATAGCAATTGGGGCTCCTGACCATAGCGCAGTTCTGGCCCACTAGTGCGATCCTTGCACGCATACGGGCGGGTCTCTGCCCCCACACACGCAAATGGGTCCTCACACACCCTATCTCCCTCCCACCAACAAGGTCTCCCACCAACCCCGTGGCAGACAGGCACGTGCTGTGCCCCCTGCCACCGGACACCCCCGAGAGGTTCGGGGCTCGTACCCAGCTCTGCCGGACCCGAAGTTACGTGGCAGCCAGCCGTCCGCGCGCCCCAGGTACCCCGGGAACCCCGAACGTCCACACGCAGGACCCACTCCGCAGCGCCCCATGTCCGTCTGTCCCCAGAGCCCGGAGCACGGGCCACCCGGGGGCACCGAGCCCCCGAGTCGCCTGGGTCCCGGAGCCAAGTGGGTCACAGAGTCGCCGTGGGTCCCGGACTCGCCGGGGTCCCGGGTCGCCATGGGACACAGAGTCGCCTTGGGTTCCGGCGTCCCCTGGACCTTGCCGTGGGTTCCAGGGCTCCCTGACACGAGTCCCCGGCCAGTCCTAACAGAGTCCCCAGACTCCCGCTCTGTAAGAGCCAGGAAATCGGTCGCCGTGACAGCACAGAGTCCTCGGAAGCCCACCAACCGGTCCGACCGAAACCCCGGTCCTCGCCCGTGGCCGGTGGTCGCCGTGGGGGCCCTGGGGCAACTGCAGCGCCCCGTGCGGGGGTGGCGAGCGCCGGAGGCACCGGGGATGCGGCGCTCCCCCGTGCCCGGGGCCGGCCTTGCAGAGCCAGAGCTGCCACAGCCACGTGTGTCGCGGTGAGTACGACACGGGGACCCCGAGACAGGGACCCCGAGACAGGAGTCCCAACCCGGAGACCCTCACCCAGAGACCCCAGCCCAGAGATCTGACTCTGAGACCCCGGCCCAGAGCCCTCACCCAGAGATCTCACTCAGAGCCCCCTACTCACAGATCTGCCCTGTCACACAGCGCTGCCCCATAGACCCCCCCTAGAGCCCCCACAGCGCTGCCCCTCATCCCCACCCACAACCCCCCATGGGGGGGACACTGAGCCGGGTGTTGTCGGGGGGCAGAGATCGGGTGCCTCAGGGGTACCATGGGGGTATTTTGGGGGAGGGGGCGCAGCGGCCGGCTGCCCCCAGGTATTCCGAGCTTTTCCTTCGGGGTGGGGGACAGAGGCCGGGTGCCCCCCCGGCCGGACGTTCCGTGAGTGCGGGGGAAGCTCTGGGTGCCCCCGGAGCTGCGCCCATCTTGGGGGGGTCGTGGGGTGCGCGGAGGGGTGCCAGGAGGGCTGTCACTGCCCCCCCGGGACCTTCCTGCACCGCCATACCTGCCTGCAGGTGAGACCCCTGGGCGACCCCCCGATGGGTGCTGCCCCCAAATCCTGGGGTGGGAATTATGGGCTGGGGTCCACAAATCCACGGGTGCCCATCAGAGGGATTGGGGGTCCCGGGGTGGGGGCTCCCTGTGTGGAAGTGTGGGGAGTTCCCTGGGCCATGGGGGATACACGGGTTCCCTCCCAGCGGGTTCATCCGTGGGTCGGGGGTCCCTGGTTGTGGGAGAGATCACAGTGGTGGGGGGTCCCCTGGTCTACGAGATCCCCATGGGGCAGTGGGGGGGTCCCCAAGGTGCTGCTATGGGGCCGCGGGTGCTCCATGGGTGTCTCCCAGGATGGTGGGTGCTCGCCGGAACAGCGGGCGGTCTATGGGGGGCCTGTGGGTCTGTGGGTGCCCCCCGGGTGGATTGGGGTCCCAGGATCTGTGGGTGCCCCTCGGCCGCCCCCCACCCCCCGCTCAGCCTCAGCAGTGCTGCTCGTGCCGGCCGCGCTGGTGCGGGGGGTCAACGCCCGGGACCCCCCCGGCCCGGACCCTCCGGGACCCCCCTGAGGGCCCCCATCCTGGAGCTTTGCCGCCGGGCGGGACCCGTGAGCTTGGGCTGCTCCCGCTGGTGAGGGACGGACACTCACCGGGGGGCCTCCCCCACCACCCCCTGAACCCTGACCCTTCCCCCCATATCACCTGCTGCCCTCCCCCCAACACCCTGTACCCCCTCCCCTTCCCATTCCCCTCCGTCTTTCCTCCACCCTCCAGTCCCCCCCATCCTTCCCCCGCCGCACCGAGCCCCCTCCCCATGACCCCCAGCCCTGGGAACCCCCATTCTCCCTCCCACCCCTCTGCTCGCCCCCACTGATCCCCCTTTGCTCCCCCAGCACTTGCCTTGTGGGGCACGCCTGCGTGCCGCCCTCCCCGGGGGCTCCCCCTGCAAACGGGACCCTCACGGAGAACCCCCGATCTGCCCGAGCCTCCGTGGCGCCGGTGGGTCAGAGCCGCCACAGCCCCCGTCCCACGATGCCGTCCCAGGCCCCCAGCCCATCTCCCGGGGTCCCGTGGCGTCCTGGGCGTGCAACCGGTTTTTTCATCCCCACACCAGAGCCCGCCCCACATC
>VKON01001281.1:14802-29524 GCA_009741485.1 Malurus cyaneus samueli
AAGAAGGAAGGGGGCATATTCGGAGTTACAGTGTTTGTCTTCCCAAGTCACCATTAGGCATGATGGAGTCCTGCTTTCTTGAAGCTGGCTGAACACCTGCCTGCCCATGTGTCCTGGGTTGGCTGTAAAAACTGGTGTATCCCCTTAATGGTGTATTCCCCATAGCCTGCTTTATGCCCAGAAGAAAAAAAAACCCTCCTGTAACTGGAGCCGAGGTTGCTCTGGCAAGAGTTTTTGGGGTTTTTTTCTTCCTTCTCCATTCAAGGACTTTTTCCCAGATAAGCTGGGTTAGTTGTGGGCAGGGAAGTTACGCTGCTCACATTCCTCTGGCTGTTTTTTAGTTGTGGTAGGGGGGAGAAAGCTGTTTTTCCCTGGGACTGCTTCTTCTTCATCTTCTTGGATTTTTTTTTGACTTGCTTTCTTGTCCGAGAATCAGAAGATCCCCGGGAGGACGGTAGGCAAGAATCCTCCAGGGACCCACCAGAGTGACTCTGCCCGGCCCTCCGGGACCCCCCAGAGGGGGAAAGCCATGCCCAAGGGAAAAAAAAAAGGACAGGATGCTAAATCCACCAGCTGTTTCCACAAGTTTTCAATAATTCCTTTGTCCCTTTTCCCATGTCATGTGGGCAATTTGTTTTGTTTTGTTAAATAAACAGAGTTTTTTTTCTCCTTCACTTTCCTATAAGGAAATTATTTTAGGGTCCAGGTGGGGGAGGGGCTCACTGGAACTTGGGAGCGTTTGCCCCCCCCAATTTGTCTCAAATTGGAACACCATGGGAAGCAGTGAATGAATTCCTTGTTTTGCTTTGATGTGTGTGTGGCTTTTGCTTTACCTATTAAACTATCTTTATCTCAACCCATGAGTTTTCTCCCTTTTACTCTTCTGATTCTCTCCCCCATCCCCCCAGGGGAGAGTGAGTGAGTGGCTGTATGGTGCTTAGTTGCCAGCTGGGGTTAAAGCAGGACAGAACCCTTTGTTATTTTCTATTTATAGACAACACAACTGTAGATATGCAAATATCTGTATTTTCAATTTTAGTGAAATTATGGGATGTCATTAACCATTCAGCACCTCTCACAACTGTGGAAGGCAGGCTAAGCTGAGAAGGGTCACATAGACATTTTACAGCTTGGTGAGATGAAGGAATGCAGGTGTCGCGCTCAGAATAATTGCTGAAATTGTGTGAACCATCCTTCTGAGGCGATGGGAAGGCAATGCAAGGACATCATGTTTTTAAGGTGCTGGAAACTCCCTACGAGGTATTTGTGCTAGTTAGCCTTGGGAAAAAGTAGAAGTAGATAAGGGAAATTTGGCAAGTGAATCATTAGAGGTGACGTTTGACGTGTAAGACGTGGACCTATGAAAATATGTATTACAGAATATGCATGAGCTAATATGTATGTTATAAAACTTGACATTGTTACAATAAATCGAAGTTCGCTTATAACTCATATTGAGTGGTCCCGAGTCTTCTTCGCCGACACACAACCTAGCAACTGTTACAATCTAACTTACATTGTATCAAGATTTATACCTACCCCGATTGGAATCAGTCTCACATTGGTAAGAAAACTGTGGTAGCAGGAAGATCTGTGTCAATTGCTAAAATGAGTTAAAAAAAAGGAAAAAAAGCCCTAATTACCATCCATCATGAACACAGATGAGATACACTTGTCTAGAAAGAGTGAAGAAAGCGGAGAACACACTGGTGGAAATTCTATTTGGATGGTCACCAAAAGCTACCGGAGCTTTGAATTTGATGTTACACACAATTGTAGCCTTGTTAATATTTTTAGTTTTGTGTTTATTGTTAACCCTTTGTTTATATATCAAATTACAGTGCTTATCTCAATGCATAATAGCTATGAGTATACATGTTGATATTAAAGAATCAGAAAATCTAATATTTTAACTTATTTACGGGCCTATCAAAACGGTGATGTCTTTAGCACCCTTTATTTATGGCACAGAGGCAAGAAATACCATACCACCACTCTGGGAAGTAAAATGGATTGACTGTAGTCACGGGGTGGAGAATATGATGGGTATACTCTTCCTGTTTGAACTAACTGAACTTTGGTTGAGGCAGATGCTCAACAAGTAGGCCTATCCAAAGTTAATCCTACTCTGTGAGGCTATCAGTAAGAACACAGCACCAAAACCAAAAAACTGGTTTATCTGGAAACAGGACTGATAAGTGCTTGAAACTGCATGAACACAGCACAAAATCTGTCTACAAGTCAACCACTTGATGCTATCAATATGCGCAGCTGTCAGGGTCTGTTGAGCTCTCCCTCCATAACAGCTGGCTGCGTAAAAGTGATCTCCCCTCGAGTAGAGATGCCTCTCAAAGTTACCCCTCGAGGCTGAAAGATCCCTTACCTGACACCAGGCATCGATGGGTTGCAAAGTGACAAAGTGACATTTATTGCATGTATGTAACATTTAGATACATATAGCAAGATTATGCAATGGTCTTTGCATCCCATACTAACTTTAAGTGTAGTAGATCATAGATCATTGACTGTTAATCCATCTGTACTCATTAAATATCTTACATACCTACATTTACTGATTAGAACTCAATAAACTAACTACTAGATCAGCTATGAGTGATCTGATCTAATCTAGTCTTGTGACACCTTTCCACAGCAAAGGTATGTGAACAATACAAGTTGTATGCCAGTGCTGGGTGTCAGAGATCTGCTATCTCTTATACCAAAACATAGCTAGTTATGCTAATGCACTATAAGTCATCAGAAGGCTGTTATACAGGAGAGAAGACTTTGGTCTCTGCAGGAATCTGCTTGGTAGAGTACCATGAGATAAAGACCTGGAGGGAAGAGAAGCCCAAGAAAGCTGGATAATATTCAAGGATCACCTTCTCCAAGCTCAGGAGTGGTGATGCATCCCAACAAAAACCAAGTCAGACAAAAATGCCAGGAGGCCTGCCTGGATGAACAAGGAGCTCCTGGACAAACTCAAACATGAAAAGGAAGGCTAGAGAGAGTGGAAGCAAGGACAGGTAGCCTGAGAGAAATTCAGAGGGATTGTCTGAGCAGCTAGGGATCAGGTTAAAAAAGCTAAAGCCCTGATAGAATGAAATCTGTCCAGGGACATGAATGGCAACAAGAAAAGCTTCTGTAGGTGTACAGGTGATAAAAGGAATGGGGAAAACATGGGCCCTCTCTGGAAGGAAATGCGAGATTTTTTTACCATGAACGTGGAGAAGGATGAGGTACTAAACAACTTTTTTTCCTGTCTTCATCAGTGAGTGTTCCAGCAACATAACCCAAGTCACAGAAGGGAAAGGCAGGAATTGGCAGAATGAAGAACTGCCCATTTATGAGACTGGACTTTTACAGGTTAATGACTCAAGACATTTCCAAGTTGTGAAGGCCCAGAGTGCTTTGCTGGAGCTGTGTTTGGAGGTGGGGGAGGCAGGCTTTTGGGTATGTAATGGACAGAGGGTGAATGATAAGCTATGAGTGAGATAAGAGATGGAGCTTCTTGTCATGCTAAATTGCCCTCCCTTACACAAACCACTAGGTTGTAAAACTCCTCCTCCCTTCCCCTGGGAGGGTCTGATGGGGCAGATAATATTATAGGTAATGTTATAGATAATAATAATCAAAATGGCTATGTACCTGCTTTCCTTTGCAACCAAATTGTTCTAAAGTAAACCCTAAATACATCTATTTACAAAAATCGATCATCCAGTGTTGTTTATCTCTAATCCACCCCAAGGGATGTATTAACAATAACCTGGGTTACTCTCGTCTCCTGGGATGGGTTGTAACACCATTGTAGGAGAGGATCTGGTTTGAGACCATCTAAGGAACCTGAAGGTGCACAAGTCAATGGGACGTGATGAGATGCATCTGCAGGTCCTGAAGGAACTGGCAGAGTAAGTGGCTAAATCACTGTCCATCATATCTGTTGTGGCAGTTCAGTGAAGTTCCCACTGAATGGAAAAGGGGAAGCATAACCCTCATTTTTTAACTACGATACCGACGACTGGACAGGTCAACAGTCATTAGTATGATCGTAGGAACATATGTAAAACACGAGTAATGAGATACGGTGTACTGAACCTTTTAAAGAGCTTTGTTCTACAGGATTAAGCGACAAACCAAGATATATTTACATAAAAATAATTTTATTATGATAATTGGTTTAGACAAAAGAGAGAGCGTTATTTCAGAATGATGTTACTTACAGAGTATAGGTAGCATATCACTACTAATATAGTATAGTGCAGAGTTTATAAGCAATATTTAAAGCAATATAATTGAAAAGCTAGCAAAATAATGATTAATGGAAGACTGATGTTGCCACCACAAATACCTAGGGACTGTGGACAATTCTTTTCACTCAACCTCAGAGGTGGTAATGAGAAACCGATAGCAAGACCCCAGCAGGCAAGGTCAAAGAGGAATCACTTTACTTCCGCAAAAATCGCCGGGGTTTTCAAACAGTTTAAGTTACATTGCTTGTGAAGCACCACAAACGTGTTTTACCCAACCACCTCAAACCAGAACATCGAAACATGCTAGGTTTATAACCACACACCATAAACCACGATGTGAGGCAGTCACAGGATTCTCCATCACGTCTGTTTGCTCAGAGTAGTAACTTGTTTTTCACCTCTAGTTTAGCTGGAGTCATTGTACCCCGAGAATGCTTTCTGGTTGAGCCGAAGTAACAGGTAATGAGCAAGACGTTTTATCAAGGGTAACAGCGCCCTTCATTCTGTAGAGGATTTTTTATCTGCACAATCGAGGAGTAGACTCATTGAGATTGGTCCCCACTCATAGGGAGATCTCCACACGAGTGCAGTCAGTCCATAGAAGATGATAGTTAGAAGATCCTGTCATCTAAAAGTGGGACCTAGCCTTTTACAGTATAAATGTACTCGACTGTCAGTCATTAATTCTCAGGTCATCTGTGCCAGCTCAGCAAACTTTAGATAAAGTTTTCAGTAGTATCACTTGTTGCTCCTTATCAGGTTAACTGTGCCAGGTCTTCATATTACACCTCACTCTTCGAGGATGTTTAATTTGGGATTGATGTATCAGCATTAGTTCAGCAGTCTCACATCCAAAGGCAGCATGAACACCCTCTCCATTCACCTCTGGTAGCTTTGCAAATAGATATTGTTTGAAATTATTTAAACCCCCACTCTAGGTAAATCCATCCTGCTACACGGCGGCTTCCACATGCTTCTCTTGCTCAGCAACCGGCTCGCAGTTGCCTCCACCCTCACAGTAAGAATTCTCCTAATATGTAATCTAAACCTATCCTCCTTCAGTTTTTGCAATCCATTCCCCCTATGTCCTGTCACACACGCCCTGGTAAAGAAGTGCCTTCTCAGCTTTTTTAGGCCTCATTATTATGGAAGGTCTATTTTGCCGTTGAAAGGGCCCAGTGTTTAATAATGACACATGGACACGTTAAGGGGATAAAAAGGGTTTTACTTGGATTTGGGATCCAGGTGCACAACTTGATGGGCAAGATGCCACACCTGTATACGCACGGAGTTACAAGCAGTTGTTATAGAGGGGTTTGCCAGGAATGAGAGGGTTCATGAGGTCTTAGATGCTTTCGTTAAGGATGTCGGCTGTGCAATTGGAGAGTTAGCGGAAGCACAGAGTGGCGAGTGTGGCGTACCGCGCTTATGATGAAGATCTAATGAATCCATCGCCCGGACTTGGGTGTCCAGTGGCTGTCCCGAGCGTGAGTGCTCGATTGCCTGTGCAAGTGGCCAGTAGCCCTAGTAGTTTACAGCGATTATGGAGTGACAGGGTGCTCGGTCTCTGGACAGAAGCTTTCACCCAGAATAGGGTTTTATAGATAGACAGGGTACACTGACTCCTTCCTGCAGGATGTTGGTCTCTCTGTCCCAGCAAACTCCTAACTAAGCTGAACTGACTATCAGCTCGGACATTACAAACATGTGGCTAAGCGGTAATCAGGCAGGAATCACTAGAGGGCTACCAGAAAGGTAGTAAAGGGGAAAAGCAAGCAAGTCATCAGGCATCATTCCTCCCAGAAGCCCTTTTAAGAGGACTAACAAGACTAACTGTCTGTCTCTAGACACCTACCACTAACCACCACTACAACTGATCAGAGAACTGCTCTTTTACTCAGGTCAGTCCTGTAACCATGAAAAATACAGTGGATTTTAAGGTGGTATTTCTTGGAAACTAGCTCATGTAAAAGTTGAGTCCCTCCCAATTTCATACCAAGTGCATGGGCCAGTTTACCGTACCTCCCATCTAGAGAGATAATTGGGTAAGATCCAGTCAATTGCTGCCTTTCAAGAGCTCTGGAATATTCTTGGGACCATCGCAATGCAATTAATCGGCGAAATCCTGAATCATGGTTACAGCTGGGCAGACAAGCAGAGATGTAAAATACAGTTAAACCACATCAGCTTGATGTTGCAGTCATCTCTGGTTCTTCGATGGTCTTGATCTGGAATAGTGATCACTACGGTCTTTCTCAGCAACTTGTGACCACAGTGCCGGGTGGCGCAGCAAAATTGGAAACTGTCCTCTTCCACTGCAAGAGGTGCTGTCCCACCCTTATGTAGATCCGTGTCTTCAGGCTGGAAGTGGACTGAGCAGTGCTTCCAGTCCTATGGGCTTGGGACAACACAGGGCCATCTCTTGGAGCTTCTGCATGAGATTGGAACTTAAAACCATTAAGCATTTCTGCAAATCAGTATGAGTTTTCCCCGGGAAGTATGTGGGAACCTGGATTGGTTTAGCATACAAGATTTCATAAAGGGACTGATTTATTGTACTCTGCCCTGGGTGTCTTATTAGTGCTCTCAGCAAGGCTTAGATGGCAAGGCCCATGAAACATTGGTCATTGAAGTTTGCTGGCAGATCTGACTGATCTGGGGTTTTGGAAGCTTTTCCTATTTATACACATCATCGCTTGCGCCTATTTTGCTTGTGGGCCTGTTGGATGGAGTAACTCAGGTCCAAGTAGGTCCGCCTAGAAGTGGCTTGCCAATTTCCCCATCCTCTATGTGTTGTCATGAAACTGTTGTCCTTGCGTAGTCGATGTACATATTGCATCCAGAAGCTGAAGCCACCAGCGTCCGGGATTAGTCAGTGCCTATGCTCAATGGGCAATAGCCACCTTCTTACTACCGTCATGATTTTCTATACATATTGCATCAAGTCGATATATGCCTTGTATATGAAGTCAGAACAGAAATGGTTATACACGCCTCAGAGACCAATGCGCATCTCGGTACGCATAGCCAACCAATATTCCGAGCTATAACAGATATTGTATTCCTTACCCTATATATACAATACTTCGCATGTGATGCATAGATACCTAATTATGCCTGATAGTCCTCTCCTATGGAGACTACTTCCTGCCTCCTCTTAGTGCACCACTAACACTATCTCCTCCACGCTTTGTCAGGGAATGAGATTCATACAAGCAGGTATTGTCACACGTTGATTGCGCTATAAGATGTACAATATCCTGAGCTCCTCCGGTGACTGCATCTCATTCGCACTTCCTCCTTCTTTCAGATGTTTTTTATAAAAGATGTTAGTTGCCCAAGTGGGTATCCACTGCATTTCAGTCTCACAGTCTAGGCTAAATTTCTACAAGAGCGGAGTGTAGGCAGAGGATATAGAATTACCTTGCCTCCTGTTGGTTTATACATGCCCACTTCGACCTATCACTTTTAGAATTTTCAGGCTTAACGAGAACCTAAAGTTCAATTTTTGTGATCCCCCGCTGATTGTATTCTTAAGTAAAAGACCTGTAAATCTACTCCTTCTGTGGTATCACTGGGCAAAAAGCAATGCCTTTATGCTGTTACCAAAAAGGTAATTTCCCAATTCAGCGGGTTGTTTCCGTTTTTTAATACTTTCTGCAGTGCATGACAGCGTCACATCTGTAGTCCTTGCAGATATTAGCTGCAGGAGTGCAAAGGATCTTTCCTGCATGCTTATATTCATCACCTTGGACAGTCCAGCAGGCCACGTTCCTTCCAACATAGTCCATGTGTGAACCATTGCCGAAAAAGTGCAAGACTACACTCAATCCAATATTATTCGCACATTAACTTTCCTCATCTCAGTTCTACGAGCTCTCGTCAGTGCAATCCCAGTTCGCTGTCGCTGATGACATTCATCGACGCTGAACTTCAAGGCTTTTCGCCTCCCAAATTACTTAATCTATGGATGGTATAACTGTGAAGTATCCTTGTCATTACTCTTGCCATTCCCTGTGAAACTGCTTCCATCAGGAAATAAGTTCGCCGTCTCGATTCTCCAGAGGCACGCCCTGCGGTCTGGTCGCGAATGAATGTTTCCTCTTTGTCTGCAAAAATCATCTAGAGCGAGTATCGAAATATGTGGATTGACAAAAACATATGCAGGGTTTTAGACAGATGTTGTTTTCAGGGTAACATCATCCTGTTCCAACAAACACAGATGGTAGTTAAGCATTCGTTGGGATAGCCAGTGTCCCCCTTTTTTCCAGCATGGACACACTGCTGTGGTAAATACACGACATTGTGGCTGCTGATAAATGGCACGCAAGGGTGAATTTAGGCCACTCCGGTATCCAGATGACAGTTTCGAGCCACAGCCCTCAAGCACCCAGGCGTACCTTGGTCTGACATGCTGTTCAGGTTTGAATAATAGGCCACAGCTCTTCAATGGTCTCAAGGTGGTCTCTACCATCACCGCCCGACAACTACTGGACTCGCGGGTCAATGGGTAAGGATGAGAGAGAGAGAGAGAGAAAATCGAACAGAGAGAGGTGCGAGAGAGCGAAAGCAATTTTAACTGTTTTAGAGGCGAGCCCTTCAGCTGAATGTCCATAAATGGTCCCGTTGGTTCGCCTGAGTGGTCAGTGTGTGTAGCTGCATTAGATATGCACTCCTATCAGAGGTATTAACCTACAGTCCCAGCAGTTTTTGATTATCGCGATCACACCTAAACTGGCGGCATTTACCTCCATTTCCCGATGAAGAGCTGATGGAGTTTTTCGCTCAATCACAAAGCTTGGTGGGGAGGCTTCTAGCGCCAAAGGCAGGAGGGCTGTTTCCGCGCTTCTGCTGAGAATATCCGTGTTCTCACACGAGAGAGAGAGAAACATTATAGCCCACTTGGTTCTCCGGTGTGTATGGCGCGCGAGTTTGAGACTACGGCATACATATTCCAACGCAGATAAGAGGGTCAAAAGACGTGTGCAGTGACGTGGGATGTCACATCGTCGCGTATTGTTTTAGGCTGTAAATCGAGGGAATGGTCAATTGAGAGATTGAATACTACTACCGCCTGATTCTTGTGTCTATGCCGTCCTCCACTTTTCCTTGGCGCAGCTGATTTCCAAATATGCGGTTGGGCTGCTTTTAAATCTTGGAGGATAGGACAGTCCACTGTGAGCTGAGTCTTTCTCCTGTATCAGGAAGTTCTCATGTCAAAGAGACAGAGGAAGGTCTGGTAGAGACTAGCGTTTTGTCCAACCGGAGGGATAGTAAGAGACGAATTTAAGAAAGGACAGGCGCTGCCTTGAAGTCCACGAAACATGAGGACGCATGCACTAACGCATTGTACAATAGGTGTCAAAGAGAGGCTGGTGGGGAGTTCTTGCTACTGCATGAATGTATGTCCTCGTGATATTTGGTTAATTCCCTCATAATCCTGCACTAAGTTGGGAGAAAAAAAATGATACTTAGTGAGAGAACAGGGAGGCGCGGCGCATATTGCAGGCAGTCTTTCTACTTGGCAAGGATGGGTGTGGGGTTGTATGCTTGATGTCAGTATCTATCTACATGTCTATACCCAACTTCAAAATTCAAATGATAGAGCGAGGTCCCTGCTGTGGCCTTCTACATCTTCAGAGGGTATATGTTTTGCCTTAGCACTTCGATCGAGGCGCGTATGATAGTACACGGTGCTGGCTGGAATGAGTCCCCCTGAGCTTCAGTGTAATAATCACGGTTCAACATTTGGATCTCCCGGAATATCTATTGTCCACACTATTGGACATCACACATATCTTCAATTCTTGGGATTTCTCTCACAACACTGCGCTCGGTAATTGAGAATAGTAAGGCTGTGCTTCTAAATTAGATTCAATGAATTATAACTTGCTTACCCTCCTCTTTGGAAAATTTAATTTCTGCGCTCCATTTCTCCAAGTGAAAACCTGCCCAATAATGGAGCATTGGGGAATTGCTAATAGAGAAAAATTGGATTGAGTCACTCCATATGTTTTCCAAATTTTGGAATTCAAGGGTGAAAGAACGAGGCTTGTTCACTACCCCTGTGGCATTCCCGAGATCACATGTAGATATGCAGATGACTCAATTCCCCTTTTATGGTTCTAACACAGAGATGTTTGCACCTGTATCCACCAAGGAATGTCAACATCCTCTTCTGCAACCAGCTTGGACTATAACCGTAGCCAAGCTCGGCATGAGGTGGGCAATGCCATTGTGTTCCCATACCGTAAGCCCCACACTACATCGCAAGCCATTTCAGTACTCTGGGAGTCTTTTTTCAGCCGTGTTCGGACACTGGTCTCTATACTTGCCAGTGTCCCTTTTTGCAATGGCACACTGATCATGCAAGCCCAAGAACTACTTTCTTGGGTGGGTTAGCATCCGACTTTCCCTTATCTTGTTGTTTCTATGGCTGGCTTTTATCTTGTGTATCTGTTAATATTTCTGTGATACACCTTTTCTCAGGGCTGCATCAACAATGGCTCAATAGCATATGTCCATGTCATTTTTTGCAACTGTTCTCTTCATGTCTTTTGCAGATTGGTCCTATACAGGATGAAGCTCAAGTGGGATCTGTGCTGTTCAGGGGACTTCATAGATTCAATTTGTTGTATTTGCTTTTCGTGTCATTGCTCCTGGAGCCTAATCAGAGGTTAGTTAGGCGAGCTCATTTACACTCTTGCCTAATTTCCATCATAATTGGACCAATTCAACTTGTTATAGGATATAGCTCATTTCAAGCCCAAGAACCTACCCCATTTTGATATCGTTTAATTATGCCATCTATCGGCACATTGGGGTCCACCCTGGATCAGTATGAGAAGGGAAAAATGATTTACCAAGTCCTTGAAGGTCCAGCTGTAATTTGGGTCTCATATACCAGCTCATTGCAGCCTTGGTGACATTCCCTCTTTTGGCTAATCTCCAGCCAAATCGATCTAGCAATACTATCATAGATCACTTCAGTCTGGATTTGTGACTTATACGCTGTTAAAATGCATAGACCACTCTTTCGGCTGCCCTCATACCGTCACAATCCCGATTGCCTTCCACTCGTTGTAACTCCCCAGGATGAGAAGGTGTATTTTACTGATAACAGAAAGAAGTCCTATAGCGCCAGTGAGCCTGCCTAGGGCCTCTAGAGCAGGGTCCTCCTGCTCATGCGACTAAGTCTCTTTTTGAGCCGGGGTGCGTTGGAACGGGACACAGGTGGCCTCTATCTGGCCTTACTTGAGCAATTATTCCCCCTCCTTCAGCCCCTGTGAAACTGGCAGCACACCTGAGCGTCTGTCTCCTCTTCAAGAGGAGCATCTCGTAACAGCCTCCTGGCTTCGATTTTTAACTGAAATGATTCTCTTCCTTGTTACACACCGGTTTGTCCGGCCAATCGGCCAACCCCCCCCCACCTCCCCTCCCGGGCCCACAGAGGGACCGAGCGGCAGCAGGACCCACAACCCTCCCCCGCCGCCGATTCCGCCCGTCGGGGCAGCTCGGAAACAGCGGCAGGCCACCCCCACTCGCCTGCCGGTATGCGCCCTCGGGGCGGCGTTGAAGGCTGCGGGCGGAACTCGCCCATTCCGTCCCTGGATCGGCCTCTGAAGGGACGGTAGAGGGGTGGTGGGGCGCGGCCACTCATCGGTCGTGCCCTGTCCCAGAGGGAGCCGTGGAGGGCGGCAGCGGCAGCAGCGGGGGAAGGGCAAGGGCACCCTCCCCTAAATTCCTCGATGGGTGCCTGGCGTGGCGGAACGATTGGCTGATACAGGGGGGGGAGATTCCCCCCCCCGCACGAGGGCGGGTGCCACTAAGATCCAAGTCTGTCATATCTGTGTTCCATCTTGGTTCGAGCCGCTTTATCAGTCACTGGCCGTGGTTCTCCCTCCCTGTTTTAACTCTTTAGTGAAAGCCAGTCTCAAACCATAAACCTTTCTTGGTTGAACTGTAAGCCTGTTCTTGTTCAAAGAATATTGCAAAACAACTCTGCATATTCTACTCCTTCGATACTAGCCTCTGGCTCTGAGTTCCTAGCCAATGAACTCAGTAATCAAGTCTATTGAATCCAGGCTCTCTTCAAACTGTGGCCGATCTCTTCCGGCTTAGAGACCTAAAACAGGCCAAACAGTGAAGTGCAGAGTTTACTAACTCGCCCCGTGTTCAGATTGTCATCTCTTCCCAATTAGAACCGGACTGCGCCAATTGTTTTCAATAGTTACATCTAATGGGGGATTGTCATGGGGGTTCTCAATAACTTTGGAGAGGATGATACACACCCCGTGTTCTTGTTTATAAATGCAAAAAGGCAAAATAGAGTTGGAAGCAAGAATCAAACTGCGACCGTCACCGCCCCACTACAGTAGAGCGAGGAAGACTCTATACTGCAAGCATGACCAGAGAGAAGGCAGAACAGCGCATGCATGGCAAGAAATCAGCCCTGTGCGCTGGGTCTCACACTGCCGACCACTAGAAGAAGACTCAACCCCTGCGCTTTCAGCTGCGTGCTGCACTGAGCCTGTACAGCTCTGAGGCTCTGTGGTGGATACAGGGTCGAAGAGCGTCCTCTTTCTTTCCACACCCTGGGAGAAGAGGAATTTCTCTTATGTACAGAAAACCGCCCTGTTTACAGGCCCCCCTAGCCTAAGCAAAACCCCACGTGCAGCCAACCCACTTTTGCTAGCAAAACACCCGTAGGAGTCTCTCTTTTATTCTTACCTCCTCTTCCGTATCTGTGTTGGATTTCCCTTGCAAGTTCCCGGTCTCGACTCTGGACTGCTGCTCCCGAGCCTCCCAAAGTGCCGGCAAAAGAGAGGTGCAGCCGGACAGGGAGTGCCTCCTGATCCCAGAGCGTAGGACTCGGTCTCCTTCTCGTCCTGTCTCGGGGTGCAGAAAACCGTTGCCATTGCAAAGTGCCAGTTTTTAATAATGACACAGACGAGCGGGTTATAGGGGTATAATAAGGGTTTTTACTCGATTTGGAGTCTCCAATGCACAGCTGATGGCAGAATGCACACCCGTGTATAGCCAACGAGGTACGAAGTTTAGAAGTAGGTTGTCAGGATTAGCATACTACGCTCTTAGGATTCGCAATAAGAAACTTAAACAAATGCAGTAATGTCCTCCTATTCTAGATGAATCCCCCCCTGGATGAGGCCAGAGCCCAGTTACCAAGCAGAATGCTTCTGGAGAGAAGGCTTCACCCAGGCTGTAGCCTCGGGTTTACGATAGCACAGGGTAACACTGGACTCTTCCTCAGGAATGTTTGGTTCTCTGCTGCCCAGCAGAACTCCTAAACTAGAGGCCTGGATATAAGCTTCAGGAATTACAAACAGGTGGGCTAAGGGTACTATGCGGATGCGTAGAGGGTACGAAAAAGCGTAAAAAAGGAAAAGCAAAAAATCAATCCCACGGCATCACTCATCGAGAGTTCCCAGTGGCATTCTCCTTAGTCGGCTGACAAAACCCAGCTGTCTCAGTCTGTGTTTACAGAAGAGGTGCTCCAGCCCTCTGATCATCTTTGTGGCACTCTGGATCTGCTCCAAGAGACCCATGTCATTCTTGTGCTGAGGACTTCAGACCTGGATGCAATACCAGTTGGTTCACCAGGTGCAGAGTAGAGGACAGAATTCCCCGTCCTCAACCTGCTGGCCATGCTTAAGAAGATATGATTGATTTGTTGGGCTGCAAGTGTGCATTGCCAGGTCATGTCAAGCTTTTCATCCACCAACACCGTCCAGAACCTTCTCCTTAGGGCTGCTTTCAATCTTCTGCTCCCGTCGTCTTGTGCTTTGGGATTGTCCTGACCCATATGCAGGAACTTGCACTTCACCTTGTTGAATTTCATGAGGTTGCCATGCCCACTCCATCAAGCTCTATTCAAGGTCCTCTGTGATGGCATCCGTTCATTTCAGCATGTTGACTGTACCACTCAGCTTGGTGTTATTGGCAACGTTGCTGAGGGTGCACTCAATCCTACTTGCCATAGTCCCTGACAAAGATGTAAATAGGCTAGTCCCAAATAGGAACCCCCGAGGAAACATCCACTCATCGTGATGCTCTACATAGACATCAAGCCAGTGACCACAAGCTCTTGTTGAGTGCAACAGTCAGTCAGTTATTATCACACCTAGTGATCATCCATAACATCCATGTCGCTCCAGTTTAAAGACAGGAGTAATGCAGGGCGTGTCAAATTCGTTTGATTCAAGTCTGGTAGCATGACAACGTTCTTCTTAACTCATGTCACCATCACTGGTAATCCTGTCATAGAAGGACCACCAAGATAGGTCAGTCATGATTGTCCGAGTGGAAGTCATGTGCTGTCACCCAGAAGCACTCCTTCTTTTCCAGATGCCTTAGCATAGTTTCCAGAGGATCTTGTTCCATGAAACTTGCCAGGCACGGAGCTGAGATGACCAGTTCTCTTAGTAGCTCCCTGGGGTTCCTTTTTCTCCTTT
>VKON01001281.1:29549-44654 GCA_009741485.1 Malurus cyaneus samueli
GATACTGTTCTCCTGATCTGTCTGCCTTCTCAGGTTCCTTGGCCTAGCTGATTCCAACAATATAGTCGGAGTGATCTTCTCTAGTTCTTCAATATGTTGATGACATCCTAATAGCAGCCAAAACGCGAGATGACTGCATCCAGCTCACTGTAAGTCTTTTGAACTTTCTGGGTTTGGGTGGCTATCGAGTCTCAAAAGAGAAGGCACAAATTGCCAAGGAAACAGTGGTATATTTGGGGCTGGAAATTTTCCGTGGACATCGGTAACTCAGCAAAGAGCGGAAAGAAGCCATCTGCCTTCTTCCAGAGCCCCACACTGTGAGAGAAATGCAAGCCTTCATGGGAATGGTAGGTTGGTGTCGCTTATGGATATCAAACTATGGACTGCTGGTAAAACCTCTGTATAGGGTCCTTAAAGCAGGCGAAAAAGGGACCATTATATGGACAGAAAGTGCAAGGGCTGCCTTTAAACAGTTAAAACATGCTTTCATTTATGCCCCAGCTTTGGGGCTGCCAGATTTGAGTAAACCTTTTGAACTCTTTACATATGAGCGACTCAGTGTTGCTCTGGGGGTGATGGTAGAGCACCTTGAAGACCATTGAAGAGCTGTGGCCTATTATTCAAAACAGCTGAACAATGTCAGCCAAGGGTAGCCTGGGTGTTTGAGGGCTGTGGCAGCAACTGTCATCCTGATACCGGAGGCCCATAAATTCACCCTTGGGCAGCACAATGTCGTGTATGTACCCTATGCAGTGGTGTCCATGCTGGAACAAAAGGGGGCACACTGGCTATCCCCAAGCAGAATGCTTAACTACCAATCTGTGTTGTTGGAACAGGATGATGTTACCCTGAAAACAACATCTGTCATAAACCCTGCAATATTTTTGTCATCCACATCATTTGATAACATGCCTGAGAATGACTGTTTGCAGACAATAGAGGAGACTTATTCCAGCAGACCAGACCTGAAGGACGTGCCTCTGGAGAATCGAGACCGGGAACTATTTCCTGATGGAAGCAGTTTCACAAGGAATGGCAAGAGGATGACAGGCTACGCAGTAACCACCATAGATAAGGTAATTGAGGCAAAAGCCTTGATTTCAGCTGTGTCATCACAGAAAGCTGAACGGATTGCACTGACGAGAGCTCTAGAACTGAGCGAGGGAAAGAAGGTGGACATATGGACTGGTGTGCTTAGCATTGTTCATGCCCACGGAACTATTTGGAAAGAACGTGGCCTGCTGACTGTTCAAGGTGATGAAATTAAGCATGCAGAACAGATCCTTGCACTCCTGCAGAATATCTGGAAGACTACAGATGTGGCTGTCATGCACTGCAGAAGTCATTAAAAACGGAAAACAACCCCTGAATTGGGAAATTACCTTTTTGGTAAAGCAACAGAAAGGGGTACAGGAAAAGACAAACTTGCAGTAGTACCACAGAAGGAGGTAGATTTGACAGGGTTTACTCTAAAATACAATCAGGGGGATCAAAAATTGATTAAGGTTCTTAAAGCTGAAATCAAGGAAGGTGGGTGGGCTGTTAACCCAACAGGACAGGTTGTACTCCCACCCCCGCTTCTTTGAGAAATAGCCCAGAGGGAGCATGAGGATACCCACTGGGAAAAAGAAAATCTTTTAAAACATCTGAAGAAGGTAGTGGATGGGAGAGGGATGACTGATATTGTACAATCTATAACAAGCAAGTGTGAGACCTGTTGTAGAAACAATCCTGAAACAAGCAAGGGAGTTGTGTTAGGGGTGAAGGAAGGCAGGAGATCTCCCAGGAGACTATCGGCAAATAGGTTCTGCTAAAATGAAATATAAGGAAGAATACAAATATATACTGGTATTGGTTGCCACCTTCAGTGGATGGCCTGAGGCTTACCCCTGTTGCACCAACACAGCAAAAGAGGTAGTAAAAGCTTTGCTCAACCACATAATTCCAAGGTTTGGGGTTCCTCTGGAAATGTCATCAGATAGAGGACCACATTTCACTGCAACCATGGTTGGGGAAATTGGCAGGATTCTGGGACTTACTTGGGACCTGATTACTCCATACAGGCCCCAAGCAAGTGGCAAGGTTGATGAGTGTATAAATGGAAGCCTCAAAACCCAGATCAGTAAGATCTGCCAAGAAACTTCAATGACATGTGTTCAGGCCTTGCCTCTAGCCTTGCTGAGAGCTCACATACAACCAAGGCAGAGGGACAATATAAGTCCCTATGAAATCTTGTATGGCAAACCATACCAGGTTCCACATATCCCGGGGAAAACTCATACTGATTTGCAGAAATGCTTAATGGTTTTAAGTTCCAATTTGCAGAAGCTCCAGAGATTCGCTGTGTTGTCCAAGCCCATAGGACTGGACACACCTGCTCATCCATTCCAGCCTGGAGACAGGATCTACATCAAGTGGTGGGACAGCAACCTCTTGCAAGTGGAAGAGACAGTTCCAAATTTTGCTGCCCACCCTCACTGGTCAAGTTCTGAGAAAGGACCGTAGACTCACTACTCCAGAGTCAAGAAACCATCGAAGAACCAGAGACTGATGCAAATCAAGCTGATGTGGTTTAAACTGTTTTTCACATCTCTGTTGTCTGCCCAGCTGGTAACCATATTCAGGATTCGGCCCATTAATGCATTGGATGGTCCAAAATATATCCAGAGCTCTTGACAGGAGCATTCTGATCTGTACCCAATTATTCTTAGATGGGGGTGGTAACTGGCCATGATTGGTATGAAAATTGGAAGGACTCAAATTCTACATGAATAGTTTCCAAAATTACCACCTTAAAATTCATTGTATTTTTCATGGTTACCAGACTGAGCCTGAGTAAAAGAAGTATCTCTGATAGTTGTAGTTGTGGTTAGTGTAGTGTAGAGACTAGACAAGTGAGTCTTGTTAGTCTCTAAAAAGGGGGGGATGATGCCTGATGATTTTATTGCTTTTTCCTTTTAGGCTTTCTGTACCCTTATGCATCCCCTGTACCCCTTAGCCCACATGTTGTATTCCTGAAGCCTGATATTTCAAGCTTAGTTTAGGAGTTCTGCTGGGCAGAGAGACCAAACATCCTGAGGAAGGAGTCAGTGTAGCCCTGCGCTATCTTAAAACCGAGCTCCAGCCTTGGTGAAGCCTTCTTCCAGAACATCTTGTGTAAACTGGGCTCTGGCCTCATTGGCTTGTTGGGGGATTCATTAGAATAGGGGGACATTACTGCATTTGTTAAGTTTCTTATTGGGGAATCCTAGATAGATATGCTAATTCCTGAAACCTATAAAACTTGTACTCGTGCTATACACGGGTGTGCATTCTGCCATCAAGTTGTGCACCTGGGATCCCAAATACCAAGGTAAAACCCTTTTTATCCCCTTAACTGTGTCTGTGTCATTATTAAAAACTGGCCTTTCAAGGCAACAATAGAACCCTTCCAGTACATAATGAGGCCTACAAAAAAGCTGAAGAAGGACTTTTTACCAGGGCGTGTAGTGACAGGACTAGGGGGAATGGCTTGAAACTGAAGGAGGGTAGGTTTAGATTACATATTAGGAAGAAATTCTTTACTGTGAGGGTGGGAGGCACTGGAGCCGGTTGCTGAGAGAAGATGTGGAAGCCCCTGTAGCAGGATGGTTTACCTAGAGTGGGGGTTAAATAATTCAAACAATATCCTATTTGCAAAGCTACCAGAGGTGAATGGAGAAGGGTGTTCATGCTGCCTTTGGTGTTGAAGAATGCTGAAACTAATCTGACTCATCAATCCCAAAGTTAAACATCCTGATAAGTGAGGTGAAGATATGGAAGACCTGGCACAGTACCTGATAAAGGAGCAAACAAGTGATACTACTGAAAACTTATCTAAAGTTGCTGAGCTGGCACAGATGACCTGGAGATTAATGACTGACAGTCTAGTACTTTATACTGTAAAAGCCTAGTCCCACTTTTTAATGACAGGATCTTCTAACATATCTCTTCTTGGACTGTGTGTGGAGATTCCTCCCTTGAGTGGGGACATTCCTCAAGGTTACTCCTCGATGTTGCAGATAAAAAAATCCTTACAAAATGAGGGCCTTGTTACCCTTGTAAAATTCTTGCTCATTCCTGTTACTTCGGCTAACCAGAAAAGCATTCTGGGAATGACTCAGCTAAACTAGAGGTGAAAAACAAGTTACATAACTCTGGAAAAGAAGTGATAGAACCTGTGACTGCTCACATCGTGGTTTATGGTGGTTGGTTATAACCAGCATGTGTTCATGTTGTGGTTTATGGTGGTTGGGTAAAACACGTTTGTGGTGCTTCACAAGAATGTAAACTTAAACTGTTTAAAAACCCCGGGTTTTTGCAGTAAAGTGATTCCTCTTTGCACCTGCCTGGGGGGTCTGTATCGTTTCTCATTACACCTCGAGGTTGAGTGAAAGAGATTTGTCCACAGTCCCTAGGTATGGGTGAGCAACATCAGTCTCCACTTAATAATTATTTTTGCTAGCTTTAATATTATTGCTTTAATATTGCTTTAAAAATACTGCACTATACTATATTAGTAGTTATAGCTACCTATACTCTGTAGTAAATAATTCTGAATAAGGTCTTTTGTCTAAACATTATCATAATAAATTATTTTTATGTAAATATATCTGGTTTGGCATCCTTAATCCTGTAGAACAAAGTTTTATAAAGGTTCAGTAACACCTATACAATCTTTCAGACATAAACTGTTGACCAAGTCTGGGACTAGGATTGGATCCAGCCACACCCAGACTCCTCTCTGAGAAGGAGTTTAGAAAGCAAGGGGGTCCTTTCTGCACCTTGTGACTCAACAGGAGGTTCTCTTAATAAATTTTGTCTGAAGCTCCATTCTGACCTGACAATGCCCCATTCCCTGGAGGTGTTCAAGGCCAAGGCTGGATTGGGGCTTTGAGCAACCACTGGTCTATGGAAGGTTGTCCTGCCCATGGAGGGAGGGTGGAAACTTAGAGGATCTTTAAGGTCCCTTCCAACCATTCTATGATTCTACTATTCTATACTTTCTACTGACTAAAGGTTTCTTTCATCCTTCCCCCTGCCCAACGGTCAATTTTATATAAAATCATTTCACTGAAGTGATTTAATGTAGAGACCGGGAGCTGGCATTACGGCCCTACAAGTCCTGGATCTGAGACTCAGCTAATAATTGTTTATGACTGAGTCCTGAGAAACTAAAGGGAGGTTTGACAGCCTGCATGAAGAAGGATGCTGTCTGTGAAACACCATGGCCTTGGCTACCTTTGAGAAAAGCAGAATGGAATGTAGAACCAATAACACAGGTGGCCGAACTGAAAACATTAACGACACTACAGCTCTTTGCAAACCCACCAATCATATACTGATGAGTAACTAAACAGCTGTCTCTTAACCAATGTATGTTTGACACGAATGTATACCCTTGTTGCAAAATGGATAAAAGGGCCTCTGCCCAATAATAAAAAACCTTGTTAGTTCTTAGTCCTGTGTGTAAATGTGTGTTGTTGTGTCTGTTATTTCGTGTTGCTGTCTGGCCAACAGCAACAATTTAATGCCTTAAAATTACAATGTTTAAGTAAGTTGAATAAAGTTTTTCTTACTGGATCTCTGCAACCTCATTTTTAACAAGTGATCAGTTTGAAAAAGGGTAACTATAATTTTCCCCATATATTTCCTATTATTAATGGAAAGTATTCCATTTCTACACAAAAATTGTGAAGCTGCATACAGACTCCAGAATCCACCTAAGTACAGATAGTTCAGATCCCAGTTACAGAGTCCATGTAGTATATTAAAATTCCTTTTTATGCTAAACAAGTTTGAGTTAGATACATACATTACCTTTCTAATGCTGCTCTTCTTTTTTCTATGAATTCAGCAGATGAAGAATCTTCCTTGCCTACTTTAACCTTGGTCATGCCTTTGAAGAGAAGTGCAACATATTGATTTTATGTTATCATAAAGAAATCATTAACGAAACGGATATGATTGGAGGATTAAGTTTAGCTAATCTTAAGACAAATTACAATGAAAACACCACATAGGAATACAAAGAACACAAACACTGTATGCTGCACACTTTTGTGGAAAACAGAACGATAAAATATGCAATTTCCTGTAATACATCTATTGTGATCAAAGGTTTTTAATAACTAGTTGAATTTGCATTTATGAAGACAATCTAAATAAATGTCACAGTTTCACTGGCCACTTGTGCTCTGAAGAAAAGTTACTCTAATTAAGCAGAACAAGAAATTAAATCTTAGTTTATAAGTACATTGCTTGGTATGTTCATAATTAATAGTTTTATTCTATTTTTTTATTTCTAAAAATAAATGTGGAGGGTTTATTTTTTTTTTTTTGTTTTGTTTTGGGTTGTTTTTTAGGGTTTCTTTTAAATTAATGTATTGGGTATAAATGGTTAAGCTTTGGGTGCTGGGGGGCAGGCCCTGCAGGGCTGATAGCTGCAGAACGAGGTCAAATGCTAACCTATGCTGGTCACAGCTGGTTCCAATCAACTTAGCAATGGACCCACCACATGCCAAAGCTGAGCCAGAGAAGTTTGTGGTGCCTTTATGAAAACACGTTTAAAAAAGGGCAATAAATATCAAGGAATAAAGAAACAAGGCCAGAGCAGTAGGGGAAACTCCACACTGGAGCAAGTACATCCCTGAAGGGACTGCAGTCTGTGGAGGAACCCATGCCACAGCAGAGGAAACAAGTAGAAGGAAACAGCAGTGGAAGATAAGGGTAAGGAACAAGGAATGGCAGAAAGAAACCCCTATGTCTCAATCCCAACCTCCTGCACCATGTGTGGCCTCACTGTAAAGGGACTGAGTGTAAGATGCACCAATAATAAGGGGAGTAAAGACTATGAAGAGGGGATAAGAACTGTCTGGCCTAAAGTTGAGACTGAGAAAGCCAGAGGGAAAGCATTTTCCTTAAGTGTTTGTCTTCTTTCTTTTCCCCCCCATGTCCTGGTTCCAGCCCAGATCAGTGGGAGGGAATATGGCCAAGAAATTGTGTTATTCAATACCATCTTATATCATTGCCAGCTGTAGGGAAAAGGAACTCTCTCACTTCTGAGAAGAAAGGACTTTCCTTTCTGGTTGGAGAAAAGCATGGCGGGCAGAGGTTCTGTCCACCATTTTTTCATTGTCCTGGGCTTGGTGAGCATCTTGTATGTAAATCACTGTCATGGTTTAAGCCCAGTTGAAGATTAAGCACCATGCAGCCACTCACTCAACCCCCACTCTCTCCCTCAACCTTGGTGGAATGGGAAGGAGAATCAAAGTAAAATTTGTATGTTAAGATTGCTCACCACCCACTGATTGATGCCTGATCCCCCTTCCCAAACTGAGATTGGCTACCCTTCCAGGTAACTTCCCCCTTTATATACTGGGCATGATGTTCTATGGTGTGGAATATCCCTTTGGTCAGTTTGGGTCATCTGTCCCGGATATGCTCCCTCCCAGTTTGTTTTTTGTGTACCTCCTCACTGGCAGAGCATGAGACAAGAAAAACATCCTTGACTCAGGATAAACATGAATAAGCAAAAAACCAAAACATCAGTGGGTTATCAACACCATTCTCCTTCCGAATCCAAAACAGCACTGTACCAGCTCCTGAGGCTGAAACCAGGATAATCACCCTCTCTTTGTACACTTTTGTTATTAGTATTGCTTCTGTTACTGTTTGTTTTCTTATCTCATTGCTATTTCCAGTAAATTGTTCTTATGTCAACCTGTGATCTTTTCCTTTTGTACTTCCAACTTGAGGGGGAGGGGAAGCAAGTGTTGGTGCAGTTTCAGTGGGAGCACTAAATTGGGGAATACCATTCCTAAACCACCGACAGCCTTAATGGATGCCCAACATGGTGCACAAAGGGTTGAGATAACAACAGAACTGCCCAGAGTAGGTTGGAAACAAATTTGATCTAAGCCTTTGCCGTAATAAATACAGAGCCACTGGTCACAATGTTGCTTGCTCTGCTCATGTGGGAGTGGTACCTAACCCTGTATATATTCTCATATGTGCTCCTCACGGGGATCTGTTCCAGAGCGGGGAGAAGGATCAGGATTACTTTGTTGCTGTACTGTGGGATATCAGTTTATCACATGATAACGAGATTAATGAGGGTATTTTGGGATGTTGATTCAGTGTTGCTCTCCTGCCCTGGCCTGGGGTGCTAGCTCTGGGAATTTATTAATAATCATACCCAGCCTGTGGGGGGAACAGGGGAGGATGATTTTCCCCAGCCTTTCACTCCCTTTTCTTCCTTCATGCCTGTTACAACAGCTTTTGAGAATTTTTAAATCCCTTTGGATGTTAAGGAAAGTGTGTTCCTGTTGGAGGTAATCTACAGGAAATCAAATAATGAGCAGTCCCCTGTCAATCCAGATGAGGTCCAGTGTACACAATCCATGTGGCAGAAGTTTGTATGGAGTGCGCCATCCTCGTATGCCAACTCACTGGCATTGATGTCAATGAAAGAAAGAGAACAAAGAGTGTATCAGGTGACTACCCAGCTCTAGCAATATGAAGATCATCTTTTTCCTCCCTACTGAGCTGCACCTTGCCTGTGGAAAGACTATCCAAGCCTGCAGACAGACTTGAAAGACTGGAGCAAACTAGAGAGGAAATGTCCCATGCCCCTCCAGTACGTACCAGTCTCTGCTATTGGGAGCAAGTGCCCCCCCTTCTCAAGAGAGAGGGTACACACCACAAGAGAGAGGGTACACACCACAAGGTAACCTGTGGTTTTACCTGCATGACCATGGAGAGGACCTGAGGAAGTGGGATGGAAAACACACCTCTGCCCTGGCAGCATGGGTACATGAGTTGAGAGGAAGAACAACCACTGCAGGAAATTCTTCAAGGATTAATGCCACTCCAGATTCCAGTGGGCAAGTCCTCAGAAAGAATAGAAGGGCTGATGTTACTTCCAGTCCTCTTGAAGGGACCTCCAGGTCATATTTACAAGAAGTGAGCAATGACTACTATGACCAGTACTAGAGGGGCCCTGCCTCCAGCCAGGTGGAGGAAAGGGACAATGGGACCTATTGGACTGTGGGGATCTGATGGCCTGGCACATTAGACCCACAAGAGTATAAGGCTTTAGTTGACACGGCCGCACAATGTGCCACCATCCATACTGCTAATGTGGTTTTTTCTACTCCTTTAGCAACAGAGTGCAGGCCACAGTTTGTTTTCACCTGGAGGGGCATCCAGTATACCTGGAACTGACTGCCCCAGGGGTGAAAACACAGCCCCACTATTTGCCATGGACTGATCCAGACTGCACTGGAAAAAAGGGTGAGGCTCCAGACCATTTGCAGTCCGTTGATGACATCATCATGTGGGGCAACATAGCACAGGAAAGTTTTGAGAAAGGGGAGAAGATAATCCAAATCCTCCTGAAGACCAGTTTTGCAATAAAGCAAAGTAAGGTCAAGGGACCTGCCCAGGAAATTCAGGTTTTAGGAGTAAAATGGCAAGATGGACATTGTCAGACTCCAATGGACGTGGTCAACTGTCTTGGGCTGGTTTTGTGCTAATTCTGTTCTATATTCTTTTTCCGTTGGCATGTACGCTTAAAAGGTGTTTGTACTTTTAAATGTAATCCGAGAAAAAAAGCAGGGGCTGCTGGGAAGGCGGTGCAGGCAGTTTAAAAGCCGGCGCTGCCATGCAGCCGGGGCTTTTTGAGCTCGGCTCTCGCTCTGCTTGGCGCTGCGGGAGTCCTTGCTTGCTGAGTGCAGTGGAGTTACATTGTTGCAGTTTTAGTTAGCTCAGGTTTATTAGCTTCGGCAGCTTTCCGCAGACAGACCTCCTCTGCGGCTGCTGTGATTCTGCTCCTGGAGCAATTCGCAACCAGCCGGGAGAAAAGCCGCGCGGCTCCATCTCGTCCGGGATTCCAGAAGAAAGCCAAGCCGGCAACAGAAACACACCGAGCCCTCTGATCCATCCACAGTAAAAAAAAGACTGTAATACAGGTTTTTGGATTTTCTTTTTGCCACTGTTACAAGAACGGCCATGTGGGTTTTTTTGTTTCTTTTCCCGGGGACGGGAGTCCCATTTTGTCTGCGCCACGTGGCGAGCAGGAGGAAGCAGCTCGCTCCTAGGCTTTTAAATATCTAACGGTTACTTTTTATCTGTGTCCTGTAAGCACTGTGTTTTGTTAATAAACTACCTTTTTTCTCTTTACTTTTTGCCCAGCATCTATTTCTTATTAGTAGAGAAAATTATCAAATTTTTTTTCACTTCAGAGGAAACATTTCTCTGTAACGTTTTTCTCTGAAAACATTATCTCAAAACTCAGACAAATTTTGGCGCACAACGTGTGGGGCTTGAGAAAGTGAAGAGAAAAATTGTAATAATTATATTTTAGTTCTAAATGCTTGATATTGGTTTACCTTTAGAAGTCACCATGGTGTTTGAAGTAATTTTGTCATTCTGGTCTCTAAGTCTATTTGCCTATCCATATATAGAGACAATTCTGTCCCTTGCATAGAGGTTTTATAGATCAAGGACATGGATTTGAATTACTATATTTATAGGTGTGGTAGTGATGATTTATAAAAGTTTAGGAGGTACTAGGAGCTTTTGAAAACTAGTATGCTATGTTGTTTCTCCGTCCTAGCCTTAGTAACCTGTTTTGGGGTATTTTTAGTAATTATAGCCAGTCTGCTGCAGGAAAAATAAAGGGTGATGTTTCCCAGCCCTTCATCTCCTTTTTCCCTTTCAAATCTAGCACATCACCTTTTGAGGATGTTCAGTTTCCCCATGATATTAAAGATGCTACTTTCCTGATGTTTTATCTGGTAAGAATGCTCTATGTAGTCTGCAGCATGTCTAGAATCAAAGCTGAGATTTCCAGAGGGGCTACCCAGATACCTCCCCCATGTGTGGAAAAGTCTGAGTGGTCTGGGATATGGGAAAATATAAGCCAAATACTGAAGAGATTCTCTGAACCAATAGCGTTTAACTTCCCGCCTGAAAAAGTTCGGAACCCAGCTGAAGTGGGGAAATATCTGAAAAAGAAATGCAATGAGAACTGTAAAGAAAAAAAGCTCATTGCAATATGCTGAGCCCTGGCTAATGCTTATCGCACACTGCTCAATGCTGTAGGGCAGGAGACAGAGCCAGAGGGGCCAGAAGACAAGTCAACAGACACCCCAGTCACTCAGGCTGCAGCTAAACCAGACAGTAAGCCTAAGCCAGTAGCAGTTGCCCCTGTCCAGAGAAAAAAACACAAAACCAAATCCATTCACCCAGTAGATGATGATAAGCAGCCAATAACCTCACAGCCAGCAGGAAAATCTGAACCAAAAATTATTGTTGAGTCTCTGACCCCAGAAAACATTTGTGGCCTGAGGGTAGATTACAAAAGACAGCCTAATGAACCGATATTAGGCTGGCTGGTCCACGTCTGAGACACCGCAGGTGACAATATGATGCTGGATGGTGGGGAAGCAATGCAGTTGAGATCCCTGTCAAGTGATGCAGCTATTGACCAAGGGATGGCAAGAGAGTCTGAAGCTCTCAATCTCTGGGCACGGCTCCTAAAAAGTGTGAGAGAAAGATACATGTGTGTAGAAGATCTCCAGATACATCAGACCTTGTAGAAGACCATAGAACAGGGGATTAAATGCTTGAAAGAGCTGGCAGTGTTGGAGATCATTTTCTCAAATGATCAAACAATCAGGAATCCAGACATAGTAAAATGCACACTGCTTATGTGGCTAAAACTCGTGCGACTTGAGCCACAAGAATATGCATCTGCTTTAGCAACGATGAAGTGCAATAAAGAAGATGAGACCGTGCTTGCTGTGGCAAAGAAACTGCGTGCATATGCAGATACTGTACATAGCCCAACACATACAAAAATCTCAGCAGTAGAAACAAGCCTGTCAGAACGCATACAGAAAGTAAAAAACAAAATAGAGGAGAATCATCAACAGCTCAAAAAAGAGATTAAAGAAAGCCTTCTACAAATCACATCCGTTCAGAGAGCCTGTCACCAGGAGCAGACGTCCCCCCGCCAGACAAGGAGAGTACACTCCACGAGCAAACCTTTAGTACTTCCTGCATAAGCATAGAAAACACATGAGAAGATAAGACAGCAAACCTACTTCTGCCCTGGCAGCACGGGTGCATGAATTGAAGAATAGCAACACGCAGAGAGGAAGCTCCACCAGAAGACAAGTAGCTCCAATTTCCCACAACCAAGCTGCCCAGTATAACGGAAAGCAGAATGATATGTCCAACCCCCTGGAAAGAACCTCTGCAATGTATGCCCAGAGAAAGAATGACAACCAGTGCTAGAAGGGCCCTGCCTCTAGCCAGGTAGAGGCAAGGGAGAACCGTGCCTTTTAGACTGTGTAGATTCGTTAGCCTGGCACAGCAGAACCACAGAAATATGAGGCTTTAGTCGACACTAGTGCACAGTGCACACTCATTCCTTCGCGACATGTTAAGACAGAATCTGTTTCTATTGCTGGCGTGACAAGAAAATCACAAGACCTGACTCTAGTAAAAGCTGAAGTGAGCCTGACTGATAGTTCCCTGTGCGCAAATTGTTAAGAGATGAACCAAAAGTAAAAAGCAGCTATATACGAGCCCCCCATCGACAAGTTTGCAGCAAAAACCAAGAAAAAAAGGTAAATCGAGTCAATTTGCTGAACTCAAAGCCATCCCAGCTAGCCCTACCCGAACATTGCTAAAAAAAAAAAAAATAGCCAAAGCTCTACCTTTACATTAATTCATGAATAGTAGCCAATGCCCTGTGGGGATGGCTAGACAAATAAAAAAGGCCAATTGGCTACGTAGGAAAAAAACAATCTAAACTGCTGAAAAATAAAAAGACATTGCTGCCCGAGTGCAGAAGTTACCTGTGAAAGTCCGCCATATAAATGCCCATGTCCCCAAGAACCGGGCTAATAAAAAGCACCAAAACAACAAGCAAATAAATCAGGCTGCAAAGATAAAAGTGTCCCAGATCAATCTAAATTAGTAACACAAGAGTGAGTTGTTCCTAACTCAAGGAGCCCATAATGCCTCAGGGCACCAGGGCAGAGATGCCACATATAAGTGAGCACAAGACCAAAGAGTAAATCTAACCATAGATAATATCTCCCAAGTTATCCATAAGACATGCGCTGCCATCAAGCAAGCCAAGCAAGTGAAACCCCTGTAGTATAAGAGAAAGTAAGACAAGTACAAGTACAAAAAAGCCTGGCAGGTTGATTACATCACACTGCCCCAGTCCCATCACGGCAAGCGCTATGTCCTCACAATAGTAAAAGCCACCACTGAATAGTTAGAGACCTACCCTGTGCCTCATGCCACTGCCCATAACACCATCCTAAACCTTAAAAATCAAGTCCTTTAAAAGCATAGTACCCCAGAAAAAATTAAATCTGACAATGAGACTCATTTCAAAAACAGCCTTATAACACCTTGAGCTAAAAAACATAGCATTAGTGTGTACCATATCCCTTACATACACCTGCTGCTGGCAAAGTAAAACAGTACAAACAGACTCTTAAAAACCACCTTAAAAACACTAAGCAGAAGTACTTTCAAAAACTAGAAACAAACCTAGCAAAGGCTACAACCTAGATAATAAACACCCTGAAGCTCTACCAACGAGCAGGCCTGCCAATCTAAAACCACTGCTGTAAGAGACCGTACTAAAGATCGTGACTGTCTCATGATTATCGATGTAACACCACCAAAAACCCGAGGGAAGAAGAAGGCGGGGGGGGGGGGGGGGGGGCGACTTTTCTCTTGAAGGGGGTCCGAGCCGAATCAAGGTGGAGTGATTTTCAGCTTCTGGGACAGCGAGCCCTCCCCATGCATCACTGGCTTCTGTTTGAAGAACACTCCCTATTCTTTTCATTCCCACGAATCTCCATCAGGTCACCATGCCCAACTTATTGCACACCTGCTTTGGGGAGGGGAAAAGTCCGAGCCAGTTCCACATGGCCGACCCATGACTTGCAACCCCCCTCCTGGCCTGCAGCCACTCGCTTTGAAAAAGACTATAAAAAGTCTCCCCCGAGAAGACTACTTCGGAGATCTCTCCCAGCAGACTGACGACCACCGTGGGACCTTGGAAGACCTCGTCAGCTCTGTTGGTAGCTATATAACCCACTTATCTCTCTCCTCTCTCTCTCTCCTCTCTTCTTTCCTCTTTCTCTCTCACCCTCTCTACTATCGCAAAATACCCAAATAAATTGTTCCTGATTATTTGAAGCATATATATTTGCCTTCTCGTTTTCTTTTGCCACTCTGAATTCCAAAAAGAACCTATCACGACCCCCGCTCAACTCAAGCGGATTGTACAAACTGCATACAGTAATAAAGAGACAGAGTCCCAGCAGTACATCTCAAAAGTCTGTTAAGAAAGAATGTATAGATTAATCCTGCCTCGAGCAAAGACAAACCCATCCGTGGGGTTGCTTTTGCTCAGAGGCCAAGTTGTACATAGTAAATAATACAAGACGACAGAAAAACTCGTTGTATACCTCAAGAAGATTTGATTTTGAGTAAAAACCGCTTGTAATGTGAAAAACTAATAATTAATATTTGCTGAATGTCACTGTCACTATTTTATATATATGTATATATATATAATATATATGTGTGTCTTTAAAGTTAAATGTATTAGTTTGAACTTCAAGCCAACGGATATAAAATGAGTAGAATATCTTGGGCTGGTTTTGTGCTAATTCTGTTCTGTAATTCCTTTTCCGTTGGCATGTACGCCCAAAGGTGTTTGTACCTTTAAATGTAGCCCGAGAAAAAAAGCAGGGGCTGCTGGGAAGGCGGCGCAGGCAGTTTAAAAGCCGGTGCCGCCACGCAGCCGGGGCTTTTTGAGCTCGACTCTCGCTCTGCTTGGAGCTGCGGGAGTCCTTGCTTGCTGAGTGCAGCCGAGTTACATTATTGCAGTTTTAGCTAGCTCCAGGTTTGTTAGCTTCGGCAGCTTTCCGGACAGACCCCTCTGCGGCTGTGTGATTCTGCTCCTGGAGCAATTCGCAACCAGCGGAGAGAAAAGCCACGCGGCTCCATCTTGTCTGGGATCCAGAAGAAAGCCAAGCCCAGCAG
>VKON01001281.1:44679-60853 GCA_009741485.1 Malurus cyaneus samueli
AAAAAGAGAGAGATGTCTCTGCTCATGTGGGAGTGGGTACCATAACCCTGTATTATATCTCATATGTGCTCCTCACGGGGACTGTTCCAGAGCGGGGAGAGGATCAGGATTACTTTGTTGCTGTACTGGTGGGATACTCAGTTTTATCACATGAATAACGAGAATAAACTGAGGGTAATTTTGGGATGTTAGATTCAGTGTTGCTCTCCTCGCCCTGGCCTGGGTGCTAGCCTGGGAATACTTATTAATAATGCATGACCCAGCCTGTGGGGGAACAGGGAGAGATATATTTACTCCAGCCTTTCACTCCCTTTTCTTCCTTCATGCAGCCTGTTACAACAGCTTTTGAGAGATTTTTAAATCCTTGGAATGTTAAGGAAAGTGTGTTCCTGTGGAGGTAATCTAACAGGACAATCAAATAATCGAGCAGATCCCCTGTCAATCCAGATGAGGGCCAAGTGTAACAATCACATGTGGCAGAAGTTTGGTATGGAGTCGCGCCATCCTCGTAATGCGCACTACGGCATTGATGTCAATGAAAAGAAAGAGAACAAAGAGTGTATCAGGTGACTACACCAGCTCTAGCAATATGAAGAATCATCTTTTATCCCCCTACTGAGCTGCACCTTGCCTGTGGAACAGACTATTCCAGCCTGCAGCGACTTGCAAAGACTGGAGCAAACTCAAGAGGAAATGTCCATGCCCCTCCAGTACGTACCAACGTCTCTGTGCTATTGGGGAGCAAGTGCCCCCTTCTCAGAGAGAGGGTACACACCAACACAGAGAGAAGGGTCACACACCACTAAGGTAACCCTGTGGTTTCCTTACCTGCAATGACCCAATGGAGAGGACCTGAGGAAGTGGGAATGGAAAACACACCTCTGCCCTGGCAGCAAGGGGTACATGAGTTGAAGAGGAAGAAACATACCCTGCAGGAAATTCCTTCAAGGATTAATGCACTTACGTCCAGATTCCAGATGGCAAGGTCCTCAGAAAGAAAGAAGGCTGATATGCTCTACTTCCAGTCCTCTTGAAGGGACCCATCCTCAGGTCATAATTTACAAGAAGTGAGCAACTGACTACTATGACCAGTACTAGAGGGGCCCCTGCCATCCAGCCAGGTTGGAGGAAACGAGGACAAATGGGACCTATCTGGACTGGGGGATCCTGATGGCTGGCACATAGACCCACCAAGAGTATAGCAGGCTTTAAGTTTGACACGCGCCGCACAAGTGCCACCATCCATACTGCTAATGTGGTTTTTGTTCTACTCCTTTAGCAACAGAGTGGGAGCACAAGGCACAGTTTGTTTTTCACACTGGAGGGGCATCCAGTATACCTGGAACATGACTGCCCAGGGGTGAAAACACAGCCCCACTATTTGCCATGGAACTGCATCTACAGACTGCACTGGAAAAAAGGGTGAGGCTCCAGACCATTTTGCAGTCCGTTGATGAACATCATCATGGGGGCCAACATACGCCATCCAGGAAAGTTTTGAGAAAGGGGAGAAGATAATCCAAATCCTCTGAAAGAACCAGTTTGCAAAAAGCAAAAGTAAGGTCAAGGGACCTGCCCAGGAAATTCAGGTTTTAGGAGTAAATGGCTAAGATGGACATTGTCAGACCCAATGGACGTGGGTCAAGACTGTCTTGGGCTGGTTTGATGCTAAATTCCTGTTCCTATAGTCTTTTTCCCGTTGGCATGTATCGACGACTTAAAAGGTGTTTGTACTTTTAAATGTAATCCGAGGACACCCAAAAAGCAGGGGCTGCTGGGAAGGCGGTGCCAGGCAGTTTTTAAAAAAGCCGGCGCTGCCATGCATGCCGCGGGCTTTTTGAGCTCGCTCTCGCTCTGCTTTTGGCCGCTCTGCGGGATGTCCTTGCTTGCCTAGAGTGGCAGCTGGAGTTACATTGTTCAAGTTTTAGTTGCTTCAGGTTTATTAAGGCTTCGGCAGCTTTCCGCAGACAGACCCTCCCCTCTGCGGCTTGCTGTGATTCTGCTCCCTGGAGCAATTAACGCACACCAGCTACCGGGAGAAAAAAGCCGCGCGGTCCACTCGCTCCGGGGATTCGCCCAGAAGAAAGCCAAGCCGGCAACAGAAAACACACCGAGCCATGCTGAAATCCATCCACAGTAAAAAAAAAAAGACTGTATATCAGGTTTTGGATGTTTCTTTTTTGCCACTGTATTACCACGAGAACGGCCATGTGGGTTTTTCTTTTCGTTTCTTTTCCCGGGACGGGAAGTCCCCATTTTGTCTGCCGCCACGTGGCGAGCAGGGAGGAAGCAGGCTGCGCTCCTAGACCTTCTTAAATATCTAACGGTTACTTTTATCTTGTGACCTGTAAGCACTGTGTTTGTGTTAAAACACCATTTTTCTTTCTTTTACTTTTTGCCCAGCATCTATTTCTTATTAGTAAGAGAAATTACAAATTTTCTTTTTCACTTCAGAGAATCTTTCTCCTGTAAACGTTTTTCTCTGAAAAACATTATCTCAAAACTCAGACAAATTTTGGGCTGCACAACGTGTGGGGCCTGAGAAAGTGAAAGAGAAAAATTCGTAATAATTAATTTTAGTTCTAAATGCTTGAATATTGGTTTACCTTTAGAAGTCACCATGGTGTTTGAACAGTAAATTTTGTCAATTGCTGGTCTCTAAGTCTATTTGGCCATCCATATATAGAGACACATATTCTTCGTCCCTTGGCATAGAGGTTTTAATAGATCAAGGACCATGGATTATGAATTAACTATATTTATAGGGTGGTAGTGATGATTTTATAAAAAGTTTAGAGAGTATACTAGGAGCTTTTGAAACAGTATGCTATGTTGTTTTCTCCGTCTAGCCTTAGATAACCTGTGTTTGGGGTAACTTTTTAGTATATAGCCAGTCTGCTGCAAGGAAAAATAAAGGGTGATGTTTCCCACCTTCATCTCCTTTTCCTTTAAAATCTAGCACATCACCTTTCTGAGGATGTTCAGTTCCCCATGAATATTAAATGCTACTTCTGATGTTTATCTGGTAAGCAATGCTCTATGTAGTCTGCAGCATGGTCTAACAAAGCTGAGTTCCAGAGGGGCTACGCCAGATACTCCCCATGTGTGGAAAAGTCTGAGTGGTCTGGGACTACTGGGAAAATATAAGCCAAATACTGAAGCGATCTCTGCAACAATAAGCGTTTAACTTCCCCGGCCTGAAAAACGTTCGGAACCCAGCTTGAGTGGGGAAATATCTGAAAAATGAAATGCAATGAGAACTGTAAAGAAAAAAAGCTCATTGCAATATGCCTGAGCCCCTGGCTAAGGTCGCTTTTCGGCACACTGCTCAATGCTCGTAGGGCAGAGACAGGAGCCAGAGGGGCCAGAAGACAAGTCAAACAGACACCCCACGTCCACATCAGGCTGCAAGCTAAACCAGACAGTAAAGCCTAAGCCAGTAGCAGTTGCCCCTGTCCAGAGAAAAAAACACAAATAACCAAATCCATTCACCCAGTAGATGATGAATAAGCAGCCAATAACCTCCACAGCCAGCCAGGAAAATCTGAACACAAAATTATTGTTGAGTCTCTGACCCCAGAAAACATTTGTGGCCTGAGGGTTAGAATTACAAAAAGCAAGCTAATGTAAGCCCGATTATGTAGGCTACGGCTGGTCCACGCGAAGCTGAGTCTGAGACAACCGCAGGTGACAATAATGACTGCTGGATGGTGGGAAGCAATGCAGTGAGATCCCTGTCAATGATGCAGCTATTGACCAAGGGATGGCAAGAGAGTCTGAAGCTCTCAATCTCTGGGCATCGCTCCTAAAAAGTGTGAGAAGAAAGAATACATGTGTTAGAAGATCCTCCAGATACATTCAGACCTTGTAGAAGACTCATAGAACAGGGGATTAAATGCTTGAAAGAGCTTGGCAGTGTTTGGACGATCAATTTTCTCAATGATCAAACAATCAGTGAATCCAGACATATGTAAAAATGCACACTGCTTATGTGCTTAAATAACTCGTGCGATCTTGAGCCACAAGAATATGCATTCTGCTTTAGCAACGATGAAAGTGCAATAAAGAAGATGAGACCGTGCATTGCTGTGGGCAAGGAAACGCGTGCATATGCAGATACTGTAACACAGTAGCCCAACACATACAAAAATCCAGCAGTAGAAAACAAGCCTGTCAGAACGCATACAGAAAAGTAAAAACAAATAGAGGAGAATCATCAACAGCTTCAAAAAAGGAGATTAAAGAAAGCCTTCTACACCAATCACATCCGTTCATGAGAGCCTGTCACCAGGAGCAGACGTCCCCTGTACCGCCAGACAAGGGAGAGTACACCTCCACGAGCAAACCTTGTAGTACTTCCTTGCATAAGCATAGAAAACACATGAAGAAGATAAGAAAGCAAACCTATCTTCTGCCCTGGCAGCAACGGGTGCATGAATATGAAGAATACAACACGCAGAGAGGAAGCTCCACCAGAAGACAAGTAGCTCCAATTTCCCAACACAGCTGCCCAGTATAAGACGGAAAGCAGATGATATGTCCAACCCCTGGAAAGAACCTGCTGCATGTACTGCCAAAGAAAGAATGACAAACCAGTGCTAGAAGGGCCCTGCTCTAGCCAGGTAGAGGCAAGGGAGAAGAACCGTGCCCTTTTAGACTGTGTAAGATTCGTTAGCCTGGCACAGCAGAAGCCACAGAAATATGGAGGCTTTAGTCCGACACTAAGCTGCAACAGTGCACACTCAATTCACTTCGCCATTTTAAGACAGAATCTGTTCTTTTCTAATTGCTGGCGTGAACAAGAAAATCACAAGCCAGACCTGTACTCTAGTAAAACATGAAGTGAGCCTGACTGAAAAGGAGTAAAGAAACATCCCATTATGACTGGTCCAGAGGCCCCATGCATCTAAAAATAAACTTCTCCGAAGTAAGTATTTTCTCAAAAACCCAAAGGATTAAGTGGCCTTTAAGAATAGCTGCTGTAAAGGACAGATGGCATCAAAGCAAATTAACACCGCCTGCCTTGGACTGTCCTAAAAAATCATCTGCAGTTGAAACTCCTCAAGTGAAAGAAACCGCATGTTCTCCAGCTGAACATCAACAGTGACCGCCGCGGCAGTACAGAACAAACCCGAGATGCTGTCAATTACTATCCATAAAATAATCCGAGAGCTAGAGAAGCCAAGGAGTAGTCAGCAAGACCCACTCAACACCTTTCAATCAGCCCATCTAGCCTGTACGCAAATCTAAAAGAAATAAAGATTGACTGTAGAACTATCGTGGCGTAAATAAAGTGACTGCACCACTGAGCGCTGCCGTGCCGAACATGCTGGAGCTCCAGTAACAAGCTGGAGTCAACAAACTGCGAAAGTGGTAACGCCACTGTTGACATCGACACGCCAACGTGTTCTTCCCATTCCTCTGGCAGCAGAGTGGCATAGCCCAGTTTACTTTCACGCTAGAGAGGCGGCAGTACACCTGGAACCGCGCATGCCCACAGGGGTGGCAAGCAGAGCCTAACCAATTTGCCATGGGCTAATACCAGGCTGCACTGGAAAAGGGTGAGGCTTCCGGAAGCATCTTCACGTATATTGATGACATCATGTGTAGAGAAAACACAGCAGGCGAATTAATTGAAAAAGGAGAAAAAATCATCCAGATGCTCTCCTAGAAGCCGGGCCTTTGCCAAAAAAAAACAAAGTGAAGAGACCTGCTCGAGAAATCCAGTTTCCTTAAAATAAAATATAGCAAGATAGACAGCATCAATCCCCACTGAAGTCATCATAAGATCACATCGGATGTCTTCCAACCAACCAGCAAAAAAAGAGATCCACAGGCTTTCATGAGTACCTTAGCTTTAGAAGATACACATACCCCGAATAAACCAACAATCGTGAGCCCTCTCACCTAGTAATCACGCAAGAAAAACTATTTCCACTGAAACCCTAAACAGCAGCAAACCTTTGCCCAAAATCAAAGCAGAAATCGCTCAGTGCAGTAAGCTCTCAGCCCATCAGACTAAAAGTAAAGAACGTGCTCTACTCTACAGCTAAAAACAATAGTCTGTCTCGAGCCATCTTGACAGAAAAGTCCCTGATAAGACTCGGAAACCCGGCCACGTGAAATTCTAGAACCGAAGCTACCAAAGTCTAAAGCCAACTACACCCCAACAGAGAAAAGAGAATCTAAGCAGCCTAGTGAAGGAGTCAAGCTGCTTCAGAATAATTAGCATCTGAAGCCCCAACTCCTCCGCAACCCCATTACAGTGCTGGAGTAAGATGTTTGAAGGCAAAAGTCCCCCTCTACCCACCACGCCACCATATACCTCTAAAGCAAATAGATCACTCTCATATACTTCAGCGTCGCCAGTATAAAAAACCTAAATCACCCTGAAATCCTAAAAATAATTACAAATAGCCTAAGTACAAGAACTTTAGTCTTGCTGATGAAGAAAAACAAGAACAATGTGACCCAGGCTGAAGAAGCTCGACTCACTATACAACAACTACCAGCAGAAATAAGGGCTAACTGCTCTCTTCAACTGATATTCCTGTCGCATTGTTAAGATGAACCAAAAGTAAAAAGCAGCTATATAGAGCCCCACACGACAAGTTGCACAAACCACAGAAAAAAAGGTAAATCGAGTCAATTTGCTGAACTCAAAGCCATCCCAGCTAAGCCCTAGACATTGCTAAAAAAAAAAAAAATAGCCAAAGCTCTACCTTTACATTAATTCATGAATAGTAGCCAATGCCCTGTGGGGATGGCTAGACAATAAAAAAAGGCCAATTGGCTACGTAGGAAAAAACAATCTAAACTGCTGAAAAATAAAAAGACATTGCTGCCCGAGTGCAGAAGTTACCTGTGAAAGTCCGCCATATAAATGCCCATGTCCCCAAGAACCGGGCTAATAAAAAGCACCAAAACAACAAGCAAATAAATCAGGCTGCAAAGATAAAAGTGTCCCAGATCAATCTAAAATTAGTAACACAAGAGTGAGTTGTTCCTAACTCAAGGAGCCCATAATGCCTCAGGCACCAGGGCAAGAGATGCCACATATAAGTGAGCACAAGACCAAAGAGTAAATCTAACCATAGATAATATCTCCCAAGTTATCCATAAGACATGCGCTGCCATCAAGCAAGCCAAGCAAGTGGAAACCCTGTAGTATAAGAGAAAGTAAGACAAGTACAAGTACAAAAAAGCCTGGAAGGTTGATTACATCACACTGCCCCAGTCCCATCACGGCAAGCGCTATGTCCCTCACAATAGTAAAAGCCACCACTAGAATAGTTAGAGACCTACCCTGTGCCTCATGCCACTGCCATAACACCATCCTAAACCTTAAAAATCAAGTCCTTTAAAAGCATAGTACCCCAGAAAAAATTAAATCTGACAATGAGACTCATTTCAAAAACAGCCTTATAAACACCTGAGCTAAAAAACATAGCATTAAGTAAGTATACCATATCCCTTACATAACACCTGCTGCTGGCAAAGTAAAACAGTAACAACAGACTCTTAAAAACCACCTTAAAAACACTAAGCAGAAGTACTTTCAAAAACTAGAAACAACACCTAGCAAAGGCTACCTAGATAATAAACACCTGAAGCTCTACCAACTGAGCAGGCCCTGCCCAATCTAAACCACTGCTGTAAGAGACCCGTACTAAAAAGATCGTGACTGTCTCATGATATCGATGTAACACCCCAAAAACCCGAGGAAGAAGAAGGCGGGGGGGGGGGGGGGGCGACTTTTCTCTTGAAGGGGGTCCGAGCCGAATCAAGTGGAGTGATTTTCAGCTTCCTGGGACAAGCGAGCCCTCCCCATGCATCACTGGCTTCTTGTTTGAAGAACACTCCCTATTCTTTTCATTCCCACGAATCTCCATCAGGTCACCATGCCCAACTTATTGCACACACCTGCTTTGGGGAGGGAAAATCCGAGCCAAGTTCCACATGCCGACCCATGACTTGCAACCCCCCCCTGGCCTGAAGCCACTCGCTTTGAAAAAGACTATAAAAAGTCTCCCCCGAGAAGACTACTTCGGAGATCTCTCCCAACAGACTGACGACCACCGTGGGACCTTGGAAAGACCCTCGTCAGCTCTGTTGGGGTAGCTATATAACCCACTTATCTCTCTCTCCTCATCTCTCTCTCTCCTCTCTTTCCTCTCTTCTCTCTCACCCTCTCTCTATCGCAAAATACCCAAATAAATTGTTCCTGATTATTTGAAGCATATATATTTGCCTTCTCGTTTTCTTTTGCACTCTGAGATTCCAAAAAGAACCTATCACGACCCCCGCTCAACTCAAGCGGATTGTACAACTGCATACAGTAATAAAAGACAGAGTCCCAGCAGTACATCTCAAAAGTCTGTTAAGAAAGAATGTATAGATTAATCCTGCCTCGAGCAAAGACAAACCCATCCGGGGGTTGCTTTTGCTCAGAGGCCAAGTTGTACATAGTAAATAATACAAGACGACAGAAAAACTCGTTGTATACCTCAAGAAGATTTGATTTTGAGTAAAACCGCTTGTAATTGAAAATAACTAATAATTAATATTTGCTGAATGTCACTGTCACTATTTTATATATATTGTATATATATATATATATATGTGTGTCTTTAAAGTTAGAATGTATTAGTTTGAAACTTCAGCCAACGGATATAAAATGAGTAGAATATCTTGGGCTGGTTTTTGTGCTAATTCTGTTCTGTATTCCTTTTCCGTTGGCATGTACGCCCAAAAGGTGTTTGTACCTTTAAATGTAGCCCGAGAAAAAAAGCAGGGGCTGCTGGGAGGAGCGGCGCAGGCAGTTTAAAAGCCGGTGCCGCACGCAGCCGGGGCTTTTTGAGCTCGACTCTCGCTCTGCTTGGAGCTGCGGGAGTCCTTGCTTGCTGAGTGCAGCCGAGTTACATTATTGCAGTTTAGCTAGTCTAGGTTTGTTAGCTTCGGCAGCTTTCCGCGACAGACCCCCCTCTGCGGCTGCTGTGATTCTGCTCCTGGAGCAATTCGCAACCAGCGGAGAGAAAAGCCACGCGGCTCCATCTTGTCCTGGGATCTCCAGAAGAAAGCCAAGCCCAGAACAGAAACACACCAAGCCCTCTGATCCATCCACAGTAAAGAAATGACTGTAATACAGGTTTTTGATTTTCTTTTGGCAACTGTTATAAAACAGCACATGAGTTTTTCTTTTCGTTTCTTTCCCAAGGACAGAAGTCGCCATTTTGTCTGCGCCACGTGGCGAGCAGGAGAAGCAGCTGCGCTCCAGGCTTTTAAAATATCTAAACGTTACTTTTTATCTGTGACCTGTAAGCACTGTGTTTTGTTAATAAACTACCTTTTTCTCTTTACTTTTGCCCAGCATCTATTCTTATTAGTAGAGAAAATTATCACATTTTTTTTCACTTCAGAAAAAATGTTTTCTCTGTAACGTTTTTCTCGAAACATTATCTCAAAACTGAGACATCAACAAAATAGCAGCTATGCCCCCACCAACCAGCAAGAAGGAAACAAGGCTTTCCTAGGTGCTGTGGGTTTTTGGAGATGCCTATTACAGATTACAAGCAGATCATACAACCTATCATGTGACCAGGAAGAAGAATGATTTTAAATGGGGTCTGGAACAACAACAAGCTTTTGAACAAATTAAGCAGGAGTATGTTCATGCAGCAGCCCTGGGCCAGTCAGGACAGGCCAAAATGTAAAAAAATGTGCTCTACACATGCAGCTGGGGAGAATGGTCCTTCATGGACCCTCTAGCTAAAAGTGCCTGGGGAGGCTCGAGGATGACCCCTGGGATTCTGGTGTCAGGAATACAAAGGATTCAAGCCTGTTACACCCTGTGGTGGTTTAACACCAGCAGGACATTAACTCCAAATACAGCCACTCCCCTTCCCTCCCGCCCTTCGGTAAGGGAGGGAGCAAGGAGGTATGGATTGAGAATAACAATTTACTGAAAGCAAAGCGGAATAAGAAACTCATGGTAACAACAGCAATATGAACAACAAAAGTATAACAAAAGAGAAGGTGTTTTACCCACAAAAAAGATGTTTACCACTGGGCAGAATATGGTGGTACTCTGTAGGCCACTCTACATGCTTCCCACAGATGGAGACCATTCCCACACATGCAACTGGCTGTCAGGAATAAAGGCAAGTAGGTGAGGGTGCTTCCATGGCTAATGTTTTCCATCCCAGGCCGAAACAACAAAAACAATAATGAACAAACCCCCCCAAAGATAGGCCATCTGAGTCAGGTTGGCTGTCATTCCGCTGGGCTCAGTTCCACACAGGTGCCTGTACTGCTGCCTCCACCTGTACTGGGTCTGACTGAGGTAAAGCTCAAGCCCTTTCCAGTGCTGTGCTTTGCATGAGTGGCTGGACGGGAGCTGAAAACAGAGCAGTGGTTTGGCTATTGCCAAGCAGCGCTGTCCCTCTGACATTCCTTCCCTCAAAGGGATAGGGCATGTGTAAATCCTGGGAGGGGACATGACTAGGCCAGCTGACCCAAAACAACCAAAGGGATATTCCATACCATATGACGTCAGCTCAAGATATATAAGCGAGAGAGAGAGAAGGAAGTGGGGGCATTCATGAGTTTTCAATGTTTGCCTCCGGAGCAACCACTACGCGTGCTGAGCCCTGCTCCCGGGAAGTGCGCCGAACACGTGCTAATGGGAAGTAGAGATTGACCTTTTTTTTCCCTAGCTTTTGCGTGCGCAGTCTTTGCTTATATTTTGTATGCTATAATAAAACTACTTTATCTCACCCTGCTGGCTGTTCGCCATCTTATCTTCCCCTGTCCCAGAGGGAAGGGGAGTTAGGAGACCTAGTGGGACTTGGCATCCACAGCCAGGTGAACCCACACTAATACTACTCTACTTGTGTTGGAGTCAGTCCCATGGGTCGCTGCCACTTTTTCCCCCGCTCTGCCACGCTCCCTTCACCTTGGCTATTTGGCTGGGGCTTGGCTCCACTCCGTCAGCTGGGCTCCCCTCAGCTGGCTAGGGGGCCCAGTCCGCTAACTGCTGGCAGCCTCTTTGTGCTGCTGTTCAACACACCGACCTTGATTGTTGTTGCCATTTTTCCTTCAATACCCCGACTCTGTAGCACGCTCCATAGAAAACTGGAAAGGGGACCGGTAGGATGGCAGAGGGCCCGTGGTCCACAGGGGCTGATCCAGCAGTCCCTCCAATGAGAGAGAGAGGTGCACAAAATAGCACCCTTCTGTGGGTGGGCTCATTTTCATTCCGAAACCCATCCCTGATATGTAAATGGTATAGAATAACAACTTAGATGCGCCCACACTGCGCTAAATGCCCCTTCTCCCAGGACACCTCAACTGAAAAAGAGATATTTGGCACCTTATGAAGGGGTTTGAGCTGTTTCAGAATGATTGGCACAAAGCACAGCTCTGCTGACTGCCAGTCTGGCTGGATGTTCAAAGAGAAAGTCCCTTCCACATTAAATGCCACTGATTGCTGTGAGGAGTAAGTGGGTCTCAACTGGTCACACAGCAAGCTCAAATAGGAAATCCCAAATAGCCCAGGGATCTTGGAAGTCATCATGAACTGGCCTAAAGGCAAAATTTAGACTCATCAGAGGAGTAGGAAAAACGTGACACGTGCTGAGGCCCACCATATATCAGCTACCTGAATGAAAGTGATAAACCTCTGTCTCGTTTTGAGACAAATTTCTTCAAGCAAGACTTGGATAATGGTTTCACTGAAGTGAAAGAGTTGATAATTTTCTTACAATATGACAGATGTTTCGGTTGAAATTAGTGAAGAAGAAAATAGTTTTATTTAATAACCAAAGTGCCCGCATGACACAGAAAAACAAAAAAAAAAAAAAAATTTTCTGTTTAATTTATATTATAGTCACTGTGTCCCTCCCCTCACAGCCCGCTTGGCACCGTGGTGCTGAAGATGGCGCGGCTCTTGTTCCGGGAAAAAGAAACAAAAGAAAAAGTCCACGTGGCCACTCAGGAACAGTGGGAACTCTAGATTCGGTGGTAGTTCCTCTCTCAGGATGCAAAGAGGGGCTGTGTGCTTCCTTCTTCTGCCAGCTCGGCTCTCTTCCCGGAGTCCGGGGTCCGAAAGATGGAGCTGGCACCGCAATTTTTTTCACCGCGGCTCCGCCGGCCTAGCGCGCCCGATGGTGGTTCTCAGACGAAGCCTCGCCGAACTGCTCCAGAAGAAAATCACAGAGCTGCTGAAGGGTGGCAGTCCAGGGAAAGCTGTTTTACCCAGTAGGACCAGGTTAAAGGGGAAGGAAGAAGTAGAGAAACAGCAGTATCTCCCCTCCCTTCAACCATGAAGTAATATTACTAACCAAAACGCCCAGAAAACCATGAAACTAGGAGGGTAAAAACAAAGCATTAACACATTTCCTAACAGTTTCCATGCTCTGTTACCTTGGCATAGATCTTCCAGTAGCAGCACCAATCCCATGACAAACCGGGATTCGAGTCCCTGAATCTGGTAAAACGTATATATCCGAGAATGACAAAAATAACGCCAAATCCGTGATGGAGGACCAACGTGCATGGCACTGACTCTATAACCCCAGTAAAAGTAATTTAATCACTAGATTTTTTCTTCAACTTTCCCGGCAATGGCAACAGAAACACACCAAGCCCTCTGATCCATCCACAGTAAAGAAAAGACTGTAATACAGGTTTTTGGATTTTCTTTTTGGCACTGTTATAAAAACAGACACATGAGTTTTTCTTTTCGTTTCTTTTCCCAAGGACAGAAGTCGCCATTTTGTCTGCGCCACGTGGCGAGCAGGAGAAAGCAGCTGCGCTCCAAGGCTTTTAAATATCTAACGGTTACTTTTTATCTGTGACCTGTAAGCACTGTGTTTTGTTAATAAACTACCTTTTTTCTCTTTACTTTTTGCCCAGCATCTATTTCTTATTAGTAGAGAAAAATTATCACATTTTTTTTCACTTCAGAAAAAATGTTTCTCTGTAACGTTTTTCTCTGAAAACATTATCTCAAAACTGAGACATCAACAAAATAGCAGCTATGCCCCCACCAACCAGCAAGAAGGAAACATAGGCTTTCCTAGGTGCTGTGGGTTTTTGGAGGATGCCTATTACAGATTACAAGCAGATCATACAACCTATCATGTGACCAGGAAGAAGAATGATTTTAAATGGGGTCTGGAACAACAACAAGCTTTTGAACAAATTAAGCAGGAGTATGTTCATGCAGCAGCCCTTGGGCCAGTCAGGACAGGCCAAAATGTAAAAATGTGCTCTACACTGCAGCTGGGGAGAATGGTCCTTCATGGAGCCTCTAGCTAAAAGTGCCTGGGGAGGCTCGAGGATGACCCCTGGGATTCTGGTGTCAGGAATACAAAGGATTCAAGGCCTGTTACACCCTGTGGTGGTTTAACACCAGCAGGACATTGAACTCCAAATAAGCCACTCCCCTTTCCCTGCCCCTTCTGGTAAGGGAGGGACAAAAGCAGAGAGTATGGATTGAGATAACAATTTACTGAAAGCAAAAAGCAATGGAATAAGAAACTCATGGTAACAACAGCAATATGAACAACAAAAGTATACAAAAAGAGAAGGTGTTTTACCCACAAAAAAGATGTTTACCACTGGGAACAGAAAAAATATGGTGGATACTTACTGTAGGCCACATCTACATGGCTTCCCCACACAAAGATAAGATGGAGACCATTCCTGCACACCATGCAACTTGGCTGTCAGGAATAAAGGCAAGATGGTGAGGGTGCTTCCATGGCTAATGTTTTCCATCCCCCAGGCCGCTGCGGAGCAACCACACGCGTCTGAAGCCCTGCTTCCCGGGAAGTGCCGAACAACGCTGCTAATGGGAAGTAGAGATTGACTTTTTTTCCCTTTAGCTTTTGTGCGTCGCAAAGTCTTTGCTTATATTTTGTATCTTTGCTATAAAAATACTTTATCTCACCCTGCTGGCTGTTCGCCATCTTACTTCCCCCTGTCCCAGAGGGAAGGGAGTGATAGGGAGACTAGTGGTACTGGCATCCAGCCAGGGTCGAACACAACTACTACTCTACGTGTTGGATGCATCCATGGGTCGCTGCCACTTTTTCCCACGCTCTGCCACTCTCTTCAGCTTGGCTACTTTGGCTGGGGCTTGGCTCCACTCCTGTCAGCTGGGCTCCCCTCAGCTGGACTAGGGGCCAGACCCCAGTCCGCTAACTGCTGGCAGCCTCTCCACTTGTGCTGCTGTTCAACACACGTTGATTTGTGTTTTGCCTTTCCCTTCAATACCACGTCCTGTAGCCACGCTCCATAGAAAACTGGAAAGGGCACCGGTAGGATGGCAGAGGGACCCGTGTCCACAGGGGCTGATCCCAGCAGTCCCTCAATGGAGAGAGAGAGTGCAACAAAAATAGCACCACTTCTGTGGGGTGGCTCATTTTCATTCCGAAACCATGCCCCCTAATGATAATGTAAATGGTTAGAATAACACTTAGATGCGCCCACACTGCGCTATGCTCCCCCCCTTCTGCCACCAGGACACACCTCAACTGAAAAAGAGTATTGGCACCTTATGAAGGGGTTTGAGCTGTTTCAGAAGTGATTGGCACAAAGACAGCTCCTCCTGGCACCCTGACTGCCAGTGCTGGGTTGGTGTTCAAGAAAAGTCCCTTCCACATATAATGCCACTGATGCTGTGAGGAGTAAGTGGGTCTCACTGGTCACCAGCAAGCTCAAATAGGAAATCCAATAGCCCAGGGATCTTGAAGTCATCATGAACTGGCTAAGCAAAAATTTCAGACTATCATCATCAGAGGAGTAGGAAAACGTGACACGTGCTAAGAAGGCCCCACCATATAATCAGCTACCTGAAAATGAAAAGTGATAAACCCTCTGTCTTGGTTTGAGACAATCTTTTCAGAGAGAAACGTTATGGAATAAATGTTTCCCTGAGTGAAAAGTTTGATAATTTTTCTTACCAATATGAACAGATGTTTCGGTGAAAGTGAAGAAGAAAAAATAGTTTATTTAATAAAACCAAAGTGCCCGCATGACACAGAAAAAACAAAAAAAAAGAAATAACTGTTGGATATTTAAAGTCCAGAAACCACTGCTCCCCCACAGCCGCTTGGCACGTGGTGCAGAGAAAAAAGGCGTGGCTCTTGTCCAGGGAAAAAGAAACAAAAGAAAAGTCCACGTGGCCAGCTCAGGCAAACAGTGGGAACCTGGTGTATTCCTCTCTCTCACTGTGATGAAACAGAGGCTCGGTGTGCTTTTCTCTGCCAGCTGGCTTCTCCGAGCCGGGGCCAAGAGGAGTGGCCCGCACTTTTTCCCGACGCCCCTGGCTGATTGCGTGCCTCCGGTTCTCAGACCGAAGCCCCGCGAACTGCTCCAGAAGAAATCACAGGAGCTGCTGAGGGTGGCAGTCCAGGGAAAGCTGTTTTCCCAAGTGTACCAGGTTTAAAGGGGAAGAAGAAGTAGAGAACCAGCGTATCATTCTCCCCTCCTCAACATTGAGTAATAATTACTAACAAAACCAGAAACCACTGAATAGAGGGTAAAAACAAGATACAATTTAACAGTTCAGTCCTCTGTTACCTTGCATGATCTCCATAGCACACCAATCCCTATAACAAACCGGATTCGATCCCTGATCTGTAAAACGTATATATCAGAGACAAAAATACCCAATCTGCTGATAGGGAAACACGCCAAAACCCCAAAGAGACAGTATCGCATAGACCAACATGGTGATCACTGACTGCTATACCCAGTACAGTATTTAATCACTAGATTGTTTTCTTTTTCACTTTCCCGGCCAATGCACCAGAAAATGTAGTGTTTTGAATGATCCCAATGGGAGCAAAACACTCCCAAGTTCCAGCAAACCGCCCCCCTCTCTTTCCCACCCGGTCCAGAGACACATTTTCACAGAGAGGAAAGAAAAGAAAGGGGAAAAAAACTATTTATTTAAAATTATAAAAACAAAAAAGAAAAACCTGTGGAATCAGTGTTAGAGCCCAAGCCTTTCTCTTCCTCCTGGGAGTAGCTTCCCCTTGGGGCCCCCAGAGGGTTAGACAGTCCTCTCCGATAGTTCAGGCGAAGGATCCCTCCACCTGTCGTGCCACGAGAATCCTCCATTCTCAGATGACAAAGAAAAAAAAATTCGAGGAAAACAAGTCCA
>VKON01001281.1:67965-82665 GCA_009741485.1 Malurus cyaneus samueli
TCGGTGTGCTTTTCTCTTGCCAGCTTGGCTTCTCCCGAGTCCGGGGCCAAGATGGAGTGGCACCCGCAACTTTTTCCCGACAGCCCCTGGCTGATTGGCGCTTGCCTCCCGGTTCTCAGACCGAAGCCCCGCCGAACTGCTCCAGAAGAAATCACAGAGCTGTGAAGGGTGCAGTCCAGGGAAAGCTGTTTTCCCAAGTGTACCAGGTTTAAAGGGGAAGAAGAAGTAGAGAACCAGGCAGTACATTCTCCCCCTCCCTTCAACACATTGAGTAAAATTACTAACAAAACCCAGAACAAACACTGAACTAGGGGGTAAAAAAAAGCATACAATTTCTAACAGTTTCCAGTGCCTCTGTTACCTTTGCATGAGTTCCATAGCACACCAATCCCTTAACAAACCGGATTCGTATCTCCTGATCTGTAAAACGTATATATCAGAGACAAAAATAACCCAATCTGCTGATAGGGAAACACGCCAAAACCCCAAAGAGACAGTATCGCATAGACCAACATGGTGATCACTGACTGCTATACCCAGTACAAAGTATTTAATCACTAGATTGTTCTTTTCATTTCCCGGCCAATGCACCAGAAAATGTAGTGGTTTGAATGAAAATGGGAGCAAACACTCCAAGTTCCAGCAAACCCCCCCTCTCCTTTCCCACCCGGGTCCAGAGACAAACTTTTCCACAGAGAGGAAAGTGAAGAGAAAAAAAAACTATTTATTTAAAATTATAAAAACGAAAAAAGAAAAACCTGTGGAATCAGATGTTAGAGCCCAAAGCTTTCTCTTCCTCCTGGGAGTAGCTTCCCCTCTGGGGCCCCCAGAGGGTTAGACAGTCTCTCCAGTGTTCATGGAGGATCTTCTCACCTGTCTGCCACGAGAATCCTCCAATTTCAGATGACAAGAAAAAAAAATTCGAGGAAAAACAAGTCCAAGAAAGGCAGAAAAAGAGCAGTCCCAGAGAGAGCAGGCAGCTTCTTTTCCACGCTGATCCCGAGAGCCTCCCGAGGAAAAAAAACGTGTGTGTCTTGTCCCTTTCCCTCCCATTGTCCTTGAAGGGAGAACATCACAAACAAACCAGAGCAGTCTCGACTAATGTATAGTTACAGAAGGGTTGTTTAACTTTCCTCTACATAAGCAGATGATAGGAATACAAATACTCAGCTAACCTAGGAACCAAGCTAACAACAAACCCTGAGCTAGATAAGCGGCAACAGTGTAACTGCCCTGCACACAGCGAGGTGAGCTCTTGCAGTGCCCAGCTGAGCTCCGCAGCACGCGGCAGCACGGCTTTTAACTGCGTGCTGCCTTCCCAGCCGCCCCTGCCCCTTCTTCGGGTCTGACTTAAAGGCACAGGCAGATTTTGGGCATTAAAGCAGATGAATATAGGAATACAGAGTTGTCACAAAATCAACCAAGACACCCTCTTTACTGACAGTTCCTACTATATTGTAGAGCTAAATCGAAAATGGAAAGCTGCCATATGAAGTCCTACAGGTGAGTTGCAGAGCTATTAGGGACAAGGTGATCAAGTCAGGTTGCAGAGCTTAAAGCCATCCAGCTGGCTTGAATATTGCTGACGAGAGAAATGGCAAGCTTACCTTTACACCTTATGGATGTGGGTATGCTCTGTGGGGTGGCTAGATTGATGGAAAAAGACCATTGGCAGTACAGAGGTAAACCTGTCTGGGCTGCTGAATTGGGTCAAGACACCACTGCCTGGATAGAGAAGTTGGCTGTAAAAGTATGTCATGTAGGTTCACACGTATCTAAGAGTTGGGCTACTGACGAACATCGGAACAACAGACAGGTGGATTGAGCCGCCAGGATTCAAGTGTCTCAGATGACCTGGACTGGCAACATAAGGGTGAATTATTTGTGGCTCAATGGGCCCATGATGCCTCAGGTCATCAGGGAAGAGATGCAACATACAAATGGGCTCGTGATCGAGGAGGGGACTTAACCATGGACACCATCTCCCAGGTTATCCATAACTGTGAAACGTGCTGCAATCAAGCAGGCCTAAAGGGTAAAGCCCCTCTGGTAGGTGGATGATGGTCAAAATATTATAAATATGGGGAGGTCTGGAAGATGGATTATATCATACTCACAGAAACCCACCAAGGAAAGAGCTATTGCTTACAGTGGGAAGCAACACTGGATGGTTGGAGACCTCTTGTACCCTGTGCCTCACACCACTGCCTGGAACACCATCCTGGGCCTTGAAAAGCAAGTCCTATGACAACATGGCACCCCAGAAAGAATTAGTTGGACAACGGGACTCATTTCAAAAATAACCTCATAGACACCTGGGCCAAAGAGCGTGGTATTGAGTGGGTGTATCATATTCGCTATCACGCACCAGCCTCTGGGAAAATGGAACAGTACAATGGACTGTTAAAAACCACATTGGAAACAATGGGTGATGGGACCTTCAAACATTGGAATCTACATCTAGCGAAGGCTACTGGTTAGTTAACAAGACCTCTACCATTGAGCTGGCCTGCCCAATCAAAACCTCCATGTATGGTAAAAGGGGATAAAGTCCCCTTGGTGCATATGAGAAATGAGTTAAGGAAGATAGTTTGAAATAGTCCTGCCTCAAGCAAAGACAAACCTATTAGTGGGATTGTTTTTCTCAAGGACCTGGGTGCACTTGGTGGGTAATGCAGAGGTAAGAAGTCTGTAATGTTGAATTGTATAATATTGGTTGCTGAATGACACTGCCACTGTTTGTCATAACTACCATAGACAATGAATATGGACTGCTCCAGATATATCATCATGAGCTCCTGATGCAGCTTGCAATCAGCCAACAGCACACCAGCCCTCCTGCCCTGGAAGATATCTAGGACATATAGAACCCACAGTCATGGCCTACATTAACTCAGCAGACATCTTGGAGGGATGGCCATTGACTATGTAAATAATTCCTGTGCTTGAGTATTTATATATATATATATAGTGGGGGAAAGAGACTCTCTCTTGCCTCTGAGAAGAAAGGGCATTCCTTTCCAGTCAGGGGAAAGCGTGGAGGGCAGAGGGTTTGTCTGCCATTGTTTTTCATTGTCCTGGGCTTGGTGACCATTTTGCATGTAAATCACCCTCTCTTTGTACACTTTTGTTATCAGCATTGTTGCTGTTACTGTTCATTTTGTTATCTCATTGCTGATTCCAGTAAATTGTTCTTATCTCAACCCATGATCTTTGCCTTTTTTGCTTCCAACTGGAATGGGAGAGGAAGCAAGTGCTGGCATAGTTTCAGTGGGAGCACTAAATTGGGGAATACCATTCCTAAACCATGACACCCCAGTACCCAAATCAGTAATAAATTCTTAAAACTTAAGTCAAATACTCCAAGTTGAGTCTGTTTTGTCTACAACAGCCAAAAGATGTCCATAGAGGAAAATCACTGCTTCAGTTTCTATTGGGCAGAGTAGAAGGGCTGATCTAACCCTGATGAAGGGACGTGTGGTTTGCAGTTACAAAAATCAAGTAGTAAATACTCCAACCAGAAATAAATGGGCCCAGCCTCCAGCCAGCTGAAGAAAAGCGACAACTGGGTTTACTGGACTGTGTGGGTTCAGTGACCTTGAACACCAGACTCAAAGGAGTATAAGGCTGTGGTTGACACCAGTGTACAGTGTACCCTAATGACATCAGGTTACAAAGGAGCACAACCCATCTGTATTTCTGGAGTGATAGGGGAATCCAAACAACTGTCTGTGTTGGAGGCTAAGGTAAGCCTAACTGGGAATGAGTGGCAAAAGCATCCTATTGAGACTGGCCAGGAAAGTACATGCATCCTTGGCATAGACTATCTCAGGAGAGGATACTTCAAGGTGGGCTTTTGGTATAACTGCCTTGAGTATGGAGAAGATTAAACAACTATCTACCCTGCCTGGCCTCTTGGAAGAGCCCTCTGTTGTGGACTTGCTATATGATACCAGTGTTTTATGATGCTGTATGTCACCACTTCTGGGGCTGCCATATGTCAAAGATATTACAGCAAGAATCACATAAACCAATGAAGAATGAATCTCACGAGAAAGCAGGCAAGTAGAGCGGTAATGCAACCTGAGCTGGTTTTGTTACACAACATTCCAACACAACACACCATTCTGCCTGTCCTGAGTGACCGCTATAACAGCCAGACCCCAAAGTCATAGAGTAAATGAACTCAACAGAGATTTTTATTGTCATTTTATGGACATTTTACAGGGATGGCCCACAGACTAAGGGAATGATATCTGTGTGTATATCAAAGGGTGGGAAGGGTGGTGGTAGCTAATAATGAATGGGATAGTGTGGGACCTGAGCATGATGTAAACAATATGAAATAAGGGGTGGAGATTGTACTGGGTCTGGCTAGGATAGAGTCAGTTTTCTTCATAGCAGTTCATATGGTGCTATGTTTTGAATTTGTGATGAAAACAGTGTTGATAACACAGGGATGTTTTAGCAATTGATGAGCAGGGCTTACACAGTGTCAAGGCCTCTTCTGTTTCACACTGCCCTGACAGTGAATAGGCTGGGGGTGCACAAGAAGTTGAGAGGGGACACAGCTGGGACAGCTGACCCCAGCTGACCAAAGGGATATTCCAGACCATATGACATCACTTAACATAAAAACTGGTGAGGGGGTGGGGTGGGGTGTGTGTTTCCAGGGCTGCTGTCACTCAGGGACTGGCTGGGCATTGGTCAGATGGTAGCAAGCAATTGGGTTTTTGCATCACTTGTTTATCTAGGTTTTGGTTTTATTTACATGTTAGGTTTTTCCCTTCCTTTTTTTTATTAAATTGTCTTTATCATCTCAACCCACAAGTTTTTTCACTCTTAACCTTCTGATTCTCTTGTCAGGGGGAGCGAGTGAGCAGCTATGTGGTGCTCAGCTGCCTACAAGGGTTAAATCACAACAGCAGGACATTTCATATTAAGACATCAGATTTAAAAAGCAAAATACAATAAATGTGTGAGTGGTGTAAATGCATGTCATCTACTTTCAACTGTTTTGTCAGCTATCTGCCTTAAGATGTGTCATTTTAAATCATCCTAGACAACTATATTTTTCCTTCTTCTCTCCAAAATTATAAACATGTGAACTATACACTTTTAGATGGGACTAAATACCACCCAAGAAGTGAAGGGTTGGCAGTTCAAGCTTAAAGTGGGAGCTTTGTGGTCTTTGGAGAAAGGTCCAACAGTCTGTGAGTATTCCCAACTTATCCATAGCCAGAGAAAGTCTCTACGCTAGGACCTTAAATCACACCCAGAGCTTGCTTACATAACAGTAAGTCCCACCATTTTACCAAGTTCCATGTATATTTATTTTACAAGCACAATTGGTATTAAGATATTTCATTTATATTATAGTACTGAAATTACACGCATACATCCAACCTTGCAGAAAGTAGACTTACCTACAATACTTTTTTCTGGAGCGGGAGCAAATGTAACCAATATGCACGTACTTCATTGCTAATTTGCTGTGCAAGCCAAGGAAATCGCTGAATCTTCTTTTAACAGAGAATTCATTTTTGTGAAACATGGAAAGAGATGTCTAAAGAAAAAGAGTCATTTTAGTTATGACTTACTGATGCATTAATTCATCTATGATATAAAGTTATTTGCAAATATATTTGTTGCACTAGTTACCTTTGTTGTTACTCTGTATGCCATATAAGCATTCATGCCATCCCCTGTAATAAAATGAAAATTCTTAAGGCAAGTTATTTTAATCCTTCCACACACTTTTTTTGCAAAATATACATTAAATAGCTTTTTATTTGCATGCTAAAACATCAAAAGATAACTGAATCAGGAATGATACTGACGTTTCAGAATAGTCTCTAAGAGATAAGACAGCCTAACATGATTTAATAGGTTCAAGTAACTTACCAATTTTCTCTGGGTCTGATACATTGATTTCTATATCAAACAAATCTCTATTTTCTTCCTCTTCAATCTAGAAAAAAATGTATTTCATATTTAATAAGTTAATGTGCATTCATGCCAAATATTGGTACAAAGACAAGGATATATGTGAAGGAAGAGTCAGTATGCCTCAATGACTAAAAAGCTCTTCTAGATATACTATCCAATTTTAAGTGAACATAATTTCACATCTTGGTTTTTAATTTTGAGCCTTCCTGAATTTTTTTTAGTGTGGCAACTTCTTCAGACTTGTTGGCCTCAGTTCTAGTAAACATTTTTCTTGGGGAAATGCTCATTTTATTTCCTCCAATTCCAGCAGGCACAGAGGTTCAAAAATGCTCTCACTTGCAATGTTTCAATAAGCTAATCAAAAGACAGATATATTCCTCATCATTAATGATATCTGAGGTTGAAGAGTTGGGGATGAGGAAAGGAACATCTATGGAATTTTCAGATACTTGCCTGAGCTGTTTGATAACAGAATTTCCTAATCGTCCATGCAATATATATAAGTTTAATAGAACAGAAGTAGTTAAGAAAGACCATGACAGAACAAACAGTGTGCCAAGGTTGAAGAGGAAAAAAAAAAACGGACTGAAATGTCAATTTAGGGCATCTGGGAAAGGAGCCATCAAGTCCCAAGCCAGTCTTATTTGGCAAACCTCACTCATCACTGACATTTTCTAGGAGCATATTCTAGAATGAATGCCATTTGCCAATGCACAGACTTTGAATGCAATGACAAATGTAAATAGAAAATTAAGTGGTAAAAGATGAACAGCCTTATCTATTTGTTAGTATGCAGAATAATGCTAACAACAGTTTCTTCAATTTCCTTATTAACAGCAGCTTCAGAATTCTGAGTTAAAACTTGTAACATACTAATATGAATTAATAAACATCTTTAACACATAGCTCAACACTTGTTCCCTTTACACTCTTTACAATACCTATACTGTAGGAATGGAGCACGTTACTCCTCATACTACAGATCTCTCATCACCTAAGCAATGAACACTCATGATCTGATGAGTTAAATACTTATTAAACACAAAATAAACAGAATAGTTGTTCTCTTGCATACTGCCCTTTAACGAAGAATGTTCCTGTAGTTAGGAACTGCATTAAAGAAAAACCCAAAACCTGCAAATAGCAAACACGCACCACAACACCAACACACACACACACACACACAAAGACATTTTCATAGTCATCAAAATATAACTTAAAATTTTTCTCAGTACCTCTTCTCTGCATCTATCAAAAATCACAGGGGTTGTACACTTTTCAATTCCATTATGGGAACTACTAATGTAGTAGGTGTTACAGGAGTGATTCCAGGAGTAGGTTCTGGTGAAAGTACTGGATCCCTCACTGGACTGTCCAATGAAACTTCTTCTGTGGCTTCTAAAGATTTTGAGTTCACAAAAAAGATATTGTTTCATAGAGATAGATGTGAACCACAAAAGATACCAAGCATGCACATTAAAAGTGATAACACATAAGTTTAATAAGATAATTTATAAATAACATCCATTTCTCTCTCAGATATATTCTCTAAATATGTCAGTAAAACTAGAGGCAACATCTGAGTTTCTAGGAATAACAGGTTAAAAGAAATATAAGTATACATATTTTTTTCTGCTGCCACGTAAAGTCTTTTAAAGTAGTCACAAACTGCTAAATCATTCATTTCTATATATGATGAAAACAAATTAAATTTTTTCCACTACGGACTGCTTTTTTTCAGCACCTATGCCAAATGTAGTTTTTGCACTCTGAAAAACCGCTGATTAAGTAATATAGACTGATAATTGAGCATAACAAGAAAAGTTATACATATACACCCCTACCAAAAGCCCACAAGTCGTAAAAAACAAATATTAGTAGATTAGGCATTCTGACCAGTAAGACTAACTACTTATTTTTACTTTCTTCAGATTGTACATAGTTCATCTATATTTAAAGAGTATGTATATCTCTGCTCTGCAAACCCTTCATGCTTTCTTTCCTCCACTACTTGATTTTGACCACCATCAAACCATACATTTAAAATAGAATATTTTAGTTGGAAGTGACCTATAATGATCATCTAGTCCAACTGCCTGACCACTTCAGGGCTTGCCAAAAGTTAAAACATGTTATTAAGGGCATTGTCCAAATGTGTCTTAAATAGTGACAGGCTTGGGGCATTGACCACCTCTCTAGGAAACCTGCTTCAGTGTTTGACCACACTCTAGGTAAAGAAATGCTTCCTAATGTCCAGTCTAAGCCTCCCCTGGTGCAGCTTTGAACCATTCCAACACATCCTGTCACTGGATACCAGGGAGAGGAGATCAGCATCTCCTTCTCCATTTTCTCTCCTCAGGAAGCTGTAGAGAGCAATAAGGTAACTTACAGCATTGTGCCTGGCCAAGCATTTTGGCATAGTCACACCACAGTAAAGAGAAAAAGAAAAAAGGGGGGAGAGAAAAACTGTTGTCCACCTATACTGTTCTGTGGCCGTGCTGCTGCCTCTGAATTCTTCCCCATCAAAGGGGATGGGAAGTGGCAAGGTCTGGGAGGGGACACACAGGCCAGCTGACCAAATCAACCAAAGGGATATTCCATACCATATGGCATCAGCTCAGATATATAAGCTAGGAGGGAGAGGAGGAAGGGGGGGCATTAATGAGTTTTCAGTGTTTGTCTTCCGGAGCAACTGTTACGTGTGCTGAAGCCCTGCTTCCCGGGAAGTGCCCAAACAACGCTGCTAATGGGAAGTAGAGATTGACCTTGTTTTTCCCTTTAGCTTTTTGTGCACGCAAGTCTTTGCTTATTTTTTTCTTTGCTATAATAAAACTACTTTATCTCACCCAGCTGGGTGTTCACCATCTTACTCTCTCCCCTGTCCCAGAGGGAAAGGGAGTGCTAGAGAGACTTAGTGGGCACCTGGTACTCAGCCAGGGTCAACCCCCTACAGTAATCTAAAAGAGGTTTTCTGTACAATATTGTACTCAAGTGTTAAATACACTCAGATGCTCCAAGTGTAAACAGGAAGTCTCCTGCAAAGATGTCAGAAATTGACAAAGATTACTTAAACAGAAACAGAAGATTGACTTTTTAATAGACACTGGGGCTACTTGTTCGGTAGTAAATACAAACCAGGGGCCAAAGAATGGTAAATATTGTTGATGCAACAGGGAGAACAGAAAAGCGAACATTCTTTAACACCAATAAATTTAAATTCAGCAAATGATGGATCCATGTATGCCGACTGTTTGATTCCTCTTTTAGGAAAAGACCTATCAAGTAAATTGGAGGCTCAAATTAAATTTAAAGATGGAGAAACAAAATTATTGGCATCTACGACTAAAGCCACTGAAACCAGAACTTTTATGTTACAGGATACACCGGAACCAAACAACTCTGGAGGAATCCCAGAAGTCATAGAAAATGCAGTAATAGCCTTGATTTGGGCCGGTGGAACTCCAGGATGTTCCCAACGAGCTCAGCCTGTAAGCATTACCCTAAAGCCTGGATCAAAACTGATAAGGCAGAAAAAAAATCCTTTAAAATTAGAAGCTAGAAGAGGAATCAAGAGCCTAATAGAAAATTTCAAGGAATTTGGAATATTTATAGAACATAAATCAGAATATAACACTCCTATTTTGCCAGTTAAAAAGCATGGAACAGACAGGTACAGGTTAGTACAAGACCTATGAGTGATCAATCAAATAGTTCAGGACATCCATCCTGTAGTAGCCAATATCACCAATGGTTTACAGTAATAGATTTGAAGAATGCCTTCTTTTGCATTCCTCCCGATAAACAAAGTCTGAGAATTTTTGCCTTTAAATGGGAAAATCCCCAAACTGGTCAGAAGACTCAGTTTGCCTGAACTGTGTTGCGACAAGGATTTAAAAATAGCCCACCAAGTTTTGGGAACCAATTGTCAAAGGAAATAGAGATCTGGAAAAAAGAGAACCCTGAAGGGTTGATCCTGCAGTATGTTGATGACATCTTACTAGCAACTGAAACTAATGAAAAGTTCATGGAATTGACTATCAAGTCTTCTAAATTTCCTAGGCCAAGTAGGCTACAAAGTATCTTGGGAAAAAGCTCAAATCCTGAAGCAGCAAATTATGTACCAAGAGTTTGAGATAATTCCAGGACAGCGGAAATTGGGAACAGACAGAAAAGAGGCTGTTTTGGGTTAAGGTTTCTCCTTTGTTTCCTTTCTTGGGGAATTTTCTTTCCCATTTTGTTGCTGGGATACACTGATTGCCAAGTCATTCTTTTGATGGCTGGGCCATTGGGGAAGACAAAAGAACATACGACCTAGGTGGGGCTGAAGGGTCTCCCCGGCACTCCTCCTGCCTGGCAGTTTTTTTTCCTCTCTTTGGAGAGAGGGAGGTTCTCGTGGGAGTTTTGGGCTTGGGGAGGGCATGTGAGTGTGGGGCAGGGGGTAGCTTCACTTCCTGCCCTGCTTGGCTCGGGGGAGGATGGTGGACCTGCTGCTGCAGAACCCGGCATCCTGTTATCGGTTCCTGTTTGCTGCACTGTGGTCTTCTGCCCCCCTTCTTGCCAGGGACCCCTGGGATTCCAGCTGCAGTGGTCGAGTTCTGCTGCATCCCATCTAGAGCTGCGGGATTCTGCTCATTTTATTGCTCATTCTGGTCGTGTTTGAGTTTTCTTGTATCCAGGAGGAGCAACGAGATCAGCTTTTCCCCTGTGAGTTTGCAGAGAACTTTTCTCCATCCATCTCTGCCAGGTTTTGTTGCCCGTCCTTGGCCACGTGGGAGACTGAATCCAGCCGGGACCCGCGCCACAGCGCCTCCTGCAGCCACCGGGGAATCTCGCCACCCACCTGCCCAGCCAGGAAACACAAGCACCCATGCCGACTAGGACGTTTAACTGCCACCAAAAGGGGAGGTGCTGTCTGTGTGTAGCTTCACAGGGTTTGTGCTGGTTTGGTGGTTGCTATCGTTGTTTACTTGTTTCACCTTGTTATACATATTAGTAAAACTGTTATGCCCTTTTACCCATATTCTTGTCTGAAAGCCCATGATTTTCAAGCTATAATAATTCGGATCACAGGAGGGAAGGGGCCCCTGCCTTCATTGGAAACACCTGTCTTCAAACCAAGCAGAGGCCATCTGCCAGGTACCTCAGGGCTGCAATTTGCCTGAGGATTTAACAGCATTGCTGGGGCATGGTGGGTGCTGTAGACTCTGTGTCTCGAATTATGGGACTTTAGTTAAAACCTTTATTGGAGCTTTTTAAAGGAGGTCCCAGAAGCGACCTTTAATTTGGACTCCTAGAGGTGAACTGTTGTTCCGTAACTTAAAGATGGCCCTGATGTCTGCAACCTGTTGGGAGGATGGAACAAATTGGGACTATTGCAAATTTCAATATAAATCAAGCAGTACTGATTTATTGCAATTTCTTACACCTTTTATAACTAAATTCTTCCGTACAATGCACACATATATCATTGATTTGGTTACATGCACTGTTCACGGGGCACTCATCAGCAAAACTACTTCTATGTTTGGCTAGCATATTTACGTTCAAGTTGGCCAGGCAAATAATAAGCAAAAGGTTTTCTCGGGTTCTTATCTTTTCTGCATGGTTTTGCTTGGTCAGTTTTTGCGTGGTGGGGTATGGGATCAAGAAAACCACAAAGATGGCTTGCTTGTGAAAGTCCTAGGGGTGTCTCCTTCTTCTTCTCCAGGCAAAGGAGCCCTTGCCCCCCTCCTGTTTCAGAGGCCAAACCCATCATTGGTTCTTTTTTGGGGAGCGTGCATGGACAGGCTGACCATCAGGCCTGGGCCAATTACACAGGATAGTTACACCTCTGTCATGACGTTATTGAGATTTTAGGAAAGAATTCAAAACAGATAGCTGCGGCCGCCATGTTTAGGTTATTGTATAGCATGTAGTTTTAGTTATCTTGCCACTGGAAAAAAACCAGAGCAGCGAGGGTTGAAGGAGATGAAGAGAAAATGGAGACACCTCAAGATCACAGAACGTAGGAGAAGCTGTGCCCTTGTGTCTGTTCTCGGACAAGCTGGGAGGAACAAGTTGTTCTTGAAAAGACTATTTCCATCATATTGAGAGAGAATCTGTATAGAGAAGTAAAAGCGACCTTGCTGGTTGAGAGGAAAAAAACCCTGGCTTTTTGAGGACCGGACTATTTTTCAATTATGAGCCAAGAAATAGAGAAGAGGTTTGCTCCCCCCACAAAGTTTTTTATGTAGAAGAAGCTGTGTTTTGGTGTTTGCCAGGAGGTTTTGATTAATCGGACTCACGTCGTGAAAACAACAACATGGGCTCTTGCAAGGACATTTCTTTTCTTCTCCTTGCGAGGTAAAGAAGTTCCTTTCTGCTTTAGCAGTTTGTACACTGACTGTTTCTCAGAAAAGGGGACACATCCCACAGCTGGAGCTGTAGAATGTTTTATCCTACAACGCTTGGACAACAGCTGAGTGTTTTGATCTGTGTTAGACTTTCATTCTCCTGCCCCCCTGTGTGTGCAGGACAACATGGGAGGGGTGGAGATGGGGGACTTGGAAGAAGAGATGGGTCCCTGGGAAAGGTGTAACAGGTGTATCTTAAATTCCATTTTATTTTCTTCTCTTTGTAAATCCCTATCTTTGTTTTTCACCCAGTGCCATTCTTAGTAGTGTGTAGTAATAAATCTGTTTTGCAACTTAAGTTATGCAGCCTGTCTGACTCTTTGTGGAGTACATAGGTATCTTTCTTCCAATTATGTTTATCTCAAAGCCATAAATATTTCGTGTTTATTGGGTTTTCGCTCTCTCCCTTCTCCCTCTCCGGTGGGGGGGGGGAAAGGAGGGAACGTCATGGGCACAGTTCAAACCACGACATTTCTTTCTCTCTATCTCGTTATAACATTCTTTCTTCCTTTGCTCATCCTCGTCAGCCTGGCCTATGTGTCAGCAGGCCTCTCTCGTTATGGCCGATGCATAATGTTTATGTTTTCTTGTAAGCATCTGTCCTCCATATGCACCTGCCTTAGGACTTCCAGACTTAACAAAGCCCTTTCGGCTTTTTGTGCGCGAACGATAGCACCTAGACCTTGGAGTTCTGGCTCAGAAGGTAGGAGACTTCAAGAGGCCTGTGAGGTACTTCTCAAAACAATTTGACAATGTCAGTCAGAGATGGCCCAAATGCCTGTGAGCTGTAGCAGCAACTGTTCTCCTTATCCAAGAGGCCAGGAAATTGACTTTGGGAGAAGAGATAATAGTAGACACTTTGCACATTATAACCACTGTATTAGGCCAAAAGGGGGGGCATTGGCTTTCCCTGAGTTGTGTGTTGAAATATCAGAGTGTTCTAAAGGAGCAAGAAGATGTGGATTTGAAAGTAACCGCAGCAGTAAATCCAGCCCAATTCCTGAACACCCTGATGCAAGGGGAAGGGCAGCTAACCCATGATTGCTTACAGACAATTGAGCAAGTTTATGGAAGCTGACCAGACCTAGAAGATGCACCCACTGAAGACCCAGAGATAGAGTTCTTTACAGATGGAAATAGCTTTGTGCAAGATGGAAAATGAAGAGCTGGCTATGCAGTTGTAACATCAACCAAGGTAATATAAGCTGCACCTCTACCTGTGGACACCTCAGCACAAAGGGCAGAACTCATAACGCTAGGAAGAGCCCTGGAACTGGTAGCAGGAAAAAGAGTAAACATATGGACTGAATCAAATTATGCTTTTAGCAATGTTCATGCCCATAGAGCCATACAGAAAGAAATCTATTAATAGCACGGGGATCTCTGATTAAATATAAACAAGAAATATTGTCCCTTCTTGATACTATCCAACTGCCCAAAGAAGTGGCCATAATACACTGCAAAGCATACCAATGTAGGGATTCCTAAATTCATGTAGGCAATAGACTTGCAGATAAAGCTGCACAAGAGGTTGTGCAACAAGGCATCCTGGCATTAATACCTGAGAAAGCTTTTTCACTTCCAGAAATTAGCCCTGGATATAATCAGGCAGATTTAAAATTAGCTACTTATCTGAAAGCCCAGAATAAAGAGGATGGATGGCTAGTAACTCCCAATAACCCAGTCATAGTCCCACCACAGCTAATGTTACAAATTGTAAAGAAACACCAGCAAACACACTATGGAATCAATGCTGTGTCTATGGTGACAAGTCAATGGACTCAGATACTGTCTCAGTTTTGAGACAAATTTAGGAGAAGACACTCTGGAATGAGTTGTCTCTAAAAGGGTTCCACAATCCTTTCCACATAGGAAATGATATAATGGATGAAAGAGGAAAAAAAAACAAAAAAACCCGAACAGTTTATTAAACAGAATGCCCACAGGCAAGGGAAAAAAAAAAAAAAAAGCAAAAAAGCTGTAGATATTAAACTGTCAGACCTTACCCTTCACCACACCACCGGAACAAAAACCATGGACAGGAAAATACCTGCTCACAAAACACCAACAAAGTGCACTGGCTTCTCTCTCAGAGAAGAAGAAAAAAAAAAAAAAAAAAAAAAGCCAAACAAAAAACAGGGGCTTCACGCGATTCGGGCAATTGGAAAATCTGGTGACTCTCTGCATCGACCTGATCTCCATGGCAGACCAAGCAGCTGGGCTAGAGCCTCTTGGTGTGCTTTTCTCTCCAGCTCAGCTTCTGAGGTTTGGAGCTGGAGTGGAGCGACCCTCTCCTGCTAGTCCAGAAATCCTCTTGCTGACGTCCTCACATCGTATGCTCTCTGTGTGTGACTCATTT
>VKON01001281.1:92933-130486 GCA_009741485.1 Malurus cyaneus samueli
TACAGTGAGTTCAGAAACTGTGGAGACATTTTAAAGAAGTATATGCATGACTGTGATTATGTAGGGTTCAATTCCCTATTTCCCAGACCAAAAAAAAAAACAGTTCTAACTAAGCATCATGCCTATTTATGTGCCCCACTGGTGTCCCTCCAGTGACTGCAATGCACCAGAAGCCTGTCAGGCTTGTGTTTCACTGCTGGAGGCAGACCTCCCCTGAAGCTCTGGTCAGCACGGGAAATCTGTTTTTCCCTCCTCTGAGGCAGAGTGTACTTCTGCTTCCAAGTGTCATTTGCTGGAGGTAGTTAGTATCCTTAACGAAATGAGAGATGTAGGCCACCTACGGAGAGCAGCCTGCTTTGTGCTGCGGTCTATCTGTGTTTACATGCAGGGGCTGTGGGACGAGACCACTCTTGAGCTGTGCTAGATTTGGAATGTTTTTCTGAAGCATTGAAGGAAATCCATTTAACGTTTACAGCACGGTAGTTGAATTTACTAGAAGGACTGTTTTCAATAAAATTTTTAAAAGGAAAAAGATGGAAAGGTTTATGTGAGCATTTACTGAAGGCAAGCTCTGCTTCCTGTTCAGTAGTGTGTCTGCACTCCAGTGCTGCATCCTGGTAGGATGAGCCTCTTGCTGCCATGCAGAGGAAGGGGCATGGTGCTCAAACTGGATGATTTTATGTTATTTTTTTTTTACCAACAGAACTTCCACATTTTGATCTTGGCACACTGGAGGAGAGTTGATCCAAGACAGGGCTTCCTTACTCTGATCTTCCAGCTATGTTAGTGCTGAATGATGTGGGAGAACTTGCAGGCTCTGCTCTTCCAGCGAGTTCAGCCTGCCAGGAAGAGAAATGATGGGGATCAAGACTGGGTCATCTAGTGAGAGATTGCTTTATGTGATAAGGGTCTGTTTAGGATGTTTTTAAAAATAAGATTAAAAGACGTGGTTTTTTTTTAGTGGGACATGAAGGGTAAAAAATAATGGAGCAGTGAGCCATTCCAGTGTGAGATCAAAGGATAGTTTGTCTGATTTTTGATCTATTATGCTGCCTGGAAATGGATAGTACATTAATGAATGTATGAAGAATAGTAAATGCTGTCATTTATATTTAATCCCCTTTTTCCCCTTCAATGCAGTTTTAGTGCTGGGAGCATAGTGTATGTTTCTTGAGGAGGCAGTAGCTACAGCTGGTAACAACAAATTACCGCTGATAACAGAGTTTCCAATTTTATTTGAACTCTGAGCTCTTGGTGTTTCTCTCCCCCAAGCGGGCAACGCCGTGGTGATGACCTAACTCAGCTGCCTCTCTACTGCCATCTCAATTTTGAATCAAGGCCCAATAGGCAGTGACACCAGGCTAACAAAAGAGAGCTGCAAATCTTGGTGGTCTCCCATTCAGATGGTATTCCCTTCCTTGGACAAAGGGGTGAGTAGGGCTCCTGAGTGCCACTCTGCCTCCAGGGATGGTAAACAAGGAACGGATCATTGGTGGGAGGCATTTTTTTTGATCAGCAAAGCTGGGGTAGATGGGAACACCTGCCAAAGGCACACTTTGAGAACAGAGAGCAGGCTCACTAATACCAGTGTTACTAACTAAGTCAGAGGAGGAGAATGAAGAATAAAATACAACCCTCAAAGACACCAATATTCTCCCCACTCCCTCCCACCTTCCCACATACAACAAAGCAACAGGAACGAAACAGGGTGTGAGGTTGGTCAGTTCAAGGTGTCGGGTTGGTCAGTTCATCACTGGATCTTCTGCAGCTGCAGAGAGAGAGAAGTCCTTCCCTTGCATTGCTGTGGGGTCCCTCCACAGGAGACAGTTCTCAGAGAACCTCTCTGGCGTGGCTCCAATCTCACGAGCAGCAGCCCTCCCAAAACCACTGCAATGTGAGCTCCTCCCACAGGCAGACATTCCTCCCAAACTGCTGTGCTGTGGGTCACTCGTCCATGGAGTGCAGCCCTCCAAGGACAGGCTGCCCCAGCCTGGGAGCAGGGCCCCCTCTCCACTGGGACTCCCACAGCATCACAGCCTCCAGGCATCCACTTGCTATGGTGTGGGCACCTCCCCCACAGGCTGCAAGTGGATCTCTGCACCCTCCATGGACCCCATGGACTGCAGGGGACAGCTGCTCCACCATGGTCATCACCACAGCCTACAAAGGAATCCTGGCTCTGGTGCCTGGAGCAGCTCTTCCCCTTCCTTCTCCACTGACATTGGTGTCTGCATCCCTCAATATTCTTAGCGCCTTCTCCTCTTCCTCTGGCAAAACTACTGTGTCAGCCATATTTTTTTTTATTTCTTCCTTAAATGATGTTTTCACAGAGGCATAACCACCATCTCCAATTGGCCAGCAGCATGTCCATAACCTTCAGAGCCATCAGAGATTGACTCTGCTGGACATGTGGAAGCCTCCAGAAGCTTCTCACAGGAGCCATCTTTTTGGCCCCCCCCCCCACTTCCAAAAAACTGGGCCAAGCAAAACCAACACACATGCAGCAACAGATGCACCTCAGATGTGTTTCTCTCATTGCATGCTACACAGATTGTCTGTGGAGGGAAGCTCCATCTTTTTTGTATTTGAGCTATTATAGATCATTAGAATGGCTGCTTTGGAAGTGACTTTAAAGATCGTCTAGTTCCAACCCCCCCTGTCAAGAATAGGGACACCTTTTACTAGACCAAGTTGCTTGAAGCTCTGTCCACCTCGTCTTTGAACATTCCAGGTATGGGGTATCCAAAACTTCTCTGGGCAACTTGTTTCAGTGCCTCATCACCCTCAAAGTGAAGATTTTTTTTTAATATCTAATCTATACCCTGTTCTCTTTTCAGTTTGAAACCATTCCCCTTGTCCTGTCACCCCAGGCCCTTGTAAAAGTCCCTCTTAATCATTTCTGTAAGTTCCTTTCAGGTACTGGGAGGCTGCAATTAGGTTCAATGCTGAAGCCTTCTCCTTTTCAGTCTGAACAAACCCTGTTCTCTCAGGCTTTCCTCATAGGGGAAAGGTGCTCCCTCTAATCAGCTTGGTGGCCTTCCTTTGGACTTTCTCCAACAGGTCGATGTCCTTCTGTGCTGGGATCCCCAGAGGTGCATGCATCACTCTCAGTGGGCTCTCATGTAGGGTTCCAGAATATTAGTAGTGGTAGCAGGAGAACAAGTCACGACGTTTGTATGAAATCAGGGCCTTTCGTTCTTCTGTGCTGCGGAAGGACCGAATTTGCAAAATTAATGTACAAACATAAACTGTTCTAACACAAGATATGTGTTTAGACCAACGGAGTACGGTAAGCCACTCGAAATGAAAAGATAGTTGAAAAATGGCTTTTGTGTAGTTAAACTACTATCGCAGCGCACGAGACACTACAAGGAAGAAGACAATGTGTGTCCTCACAACGATTTAATCAATATGAAGGGTTTTCTTTTAGACTCCCAGAGTTACCTTTGTACCTAGAAGAAAGGCCATATTTAGACGAGCTGGTGAGAAAATTAGCACTTTGCCTTTAGTGTGAGCCTGGACGGTGTACCGTTTTCGAAACATTCTGTCCCTAATTCTAGAAATGTTGCTTTCCCAGTTGCATGGGTTTAAACCTGATCCCAATTCCAAGTCAGGGCCACCAAAAATGTCATGGTTTAAACTGGTCCCGATTTTTCTGATACAATACCAGGCTGTGCGATCTAGCAGCTGAGGATCACAGAAACATTTCGATTCGGTGGCATCCAAGAAACCACAAAGATGGCTCTGTGAGGAAGTTCTAGAAGCTTTCTTCCTTCTTCCCAGCAAAAAGGAGCGGCTACCCAGTACATCTGTACCCAAGGTATAAAAATAATGAATTGGCAGAAGCCCATCCCATATCTGTGTTCTGATTCTTACATGACGGTTGGTAACCCAATGGACAGCTGCTGTCACTGTATTCAGGTTGTGAACTAAATTGACCCGGAAGCCCAAAGCACCGCTAGCCATGGGAATTGTTCTTCTCTCCTTTCCCCCCACCTGAGAGGCAGAAGGGAGAGGGTGTAGCTCGAAAAGAAAATGCCATGCTATTTATGACACGCATTAAATATTCTTTTATTGGCCTTTCACGAGATTAAGTATACTTAAGTTTTGATTAACAAAGAGAAAGATAAGTATATGCTGCAGAAATGGTCAGGACAGGCTTTGAATACTTAAGTTGCAGAATAGAATGTTTAAATATTAAATAGAACTCTATTCTTCAGTAATTACTTTACTGCTGTACCTGTGGTGGTGAAGAGCGAATCACAAGTCATAGGGGATAAAAAAGAAGTCTATACAAGGAGAAGAAAAAATCCCAAATGTAACCGGCGACATTTTAGACACCTGTTTATGTCCTTGTTGGATCGTTCTCTTTCTCGGTGTCTACTCCCCCCCATGTATTTCACCCGATAACCATTCGTTACATTAATACGAGCAGCAGGACATTTGAAAGTTCTTGTACAACAGCTTTTAGGATCACCAAACTACTCATTACGTAGTTTGTAAGACTTGCATTTCCATGACGTTACATAGGGAGAAGAAGCATTCTTATAGCTCCAGCTGTGGAAGTTCTTTTCCAAAGAAAACAGTCAGTGTATAACTGACTTTTGTTGGCAGGGGAGTCTTTCACTCATAGGAATCAGCAGAGGAAACGGAAAATAAAAATAGACTATAATCAAATATATAACATAGGTCACCAAACTGGGCTGTTTTTCCCATATATCAGCCGTCGTGCCAGCTGGGTAGTTCAGCTCACAGAGCCAGGATGGTATGTTAAAGAAGTTAACTCACTGCTATCATAAATCTCCTGCAAAACAAGTTCTTCTAACATCTACTGATTCTGTAATCGAATCCCACGATCAACTTGTCGCCTTGTCAGATCGTGTGTTGGGGCCAGCCTTCTCACTCTTTTCTTGTGGGCTTTCTTAATTCAGTCCTTTAGTCCTATTATCCTAGAAGAAGGCTAAGGATATTTTCCTCGGCAAGATTGCTCTTTTTTTCTATATACAGGGTCTCTCATTGATTGAAAAATAGTCCTTTCTAAAACTATAGAGCTACTTCGATTTTCTCCTTAATTTCGTCGAGCACCCACAGCACAGCACAGAGCAAATCTTCCACTTCCATCTTCTGTCGACTTACTGTGATCCTTGGTCTCCATTTTTTCTTCTTACATCTCCTCACCCTCTTTGATCTACTTGGATCTTATACCCCCAGGTGCGGATGGATACTAACAACTAAATATCTTGAAACACAACAATAGAGAAAAGAGCACATGGCAGCCGCCCATATCTTGTTTTGAATTCTTTTAAGTACTAGATAATACATCATCACAGAAGTTGGTGTAACCAACCTGTGCAATTGGCCCAGGCCTGATGGGCAGCCTGTCCTTCAACCTCAGAGCCATAATGGGTTGGCTCTAAAACACAGGGGTTAGGGCTACTTTAGCTGCTGGGGCAAGTAAAGGAGACAAGCTTTTCTTATAGAAGTATTCCTCACAGGAGACCATCTTTGATGCGTTGTATTCTTTGGGTCACCTATCCCCCCCTAAATTACGCCTCTCCAAATTCGACTGAGTTAAAACCAATGCACCACCAGCGTTAATTACCATATTAATAAGAAATCCTTATACTACTGCAGGCAATCAAAGGTCTTCAACGTCTTACAATCGACCCTACAGTTGTATGACAGCGGTCCGTGCCATCAATATCGCTTGTTCTCACCAGGAAGCAGAAGTTAGCGCTTTATCTGTTTTGTTAACGTACTAGTTTAACTCTAAACAGAGAAAGCTTTCTTGTAGTTGTAGTCTAATGTGTATGGCACGATGGGACCTTTAACAATGGTCTTTAGATCCCCACTTGCCAATAACATCCTTTACTGTTTAAGAGTGGTTAGACGCATTAGGGGGTGGTTTAGTGATGAGTTGAGCTGGATTATTGTCTGCTACTGCATCAAGCCTCACTATTTCAATCAATATAAACACACACTTGACATTCTCAACACCTTCATGCCAAAGCAGAAATCTTCTATACATTTTCCTGAAAGTTTGTGGAGTTTCTCCCATAAGTAGGGATGCCTGCTTTACAGTTACTCCCCAGAGGTTAAGTGAAATGACTCTCTGTACACTATATTGTCTTTGTTTCGGGGGGTAATATTTTACATTGATAAAGTCCTAATTCTTATACTCCTATTCTTTATGCTTACCTTTTAATACAGGTTCCTTTATATAGCTCATCGACGAAAAGATGTTTGAATCATTAAGGCCTCTGTATTGACTGTAATCTAATATATCGGTTCAGTGCTTTAGTTTTAATCTGATCTGGTTCAGTTAAAATTCTGAAGTCTAAGGTCTATTCCCTACTGTACCTCTTTTGTGGTTTTTCTATGGGAATAAAGCAAAATCTACAAATTGCACTCAGCGCCAACACTTTTTATAAAAACCTATTTGCATTCATTAGAACACATTTTAGGCCAGAGTGATTCTTAATGTTGCCAATCTGGACTAAGCAGGCTGTCCTTAAGTCCCACTCTGCCCTAGTTAGACACATGATGCGCGACATCAGGGGCCTACTGTTCACCAGGGGTTAAAGAGTTCCAAGACGACGGTTGGTTCGCGCTATCCCAACGGAATTACTTTTTTTCCACGGAGCAAAAGAAAAAATAAGGCGCATAACGTAGCTATTGCATTTGGTACATTGACAATAGAGATATCTCCTTGTTCATTGCACAAGCTATAATAAGATCGCGATAGAAATCACCACATAGCAGGTAGGATGCAGCAGAAGCAGGCACACTGAGTTGGACCTGAATATAGAAGCGTTTATACAGATTGTGTCTGCGTAAGCGTATAGATGAGAAAAACTGAGAAGCAATAAAGTGTCTAAGGACTGCCCAACTCCCATCTGGAATTAAATCTGGACAAGAATATCAATGCCGCAAGAAAGGCTGCTTTCAATACATTTAGCTCATAACAAAAGGAAAAGACTAAAAGGTATAAATTTATTATTCCTTTAGCTTAACACTTTGAGGCAGACCCTGTCTAACAGTAGGACGCATGTAGTCACAGAGCAAGGTTACTTGAATTGCTTTCTTTTGCATTTGGCCATTCATGGCAAACAGCCTTCAGCAGTATCCTGACCCAGGAGACCAGGGTAAAGGAATCATTGAAGGAAGACTTTTATTCCGGTGGTTCTCTCAAGGAGGACTGGGATCAGAAGAACACCTAGGCAAACTGACATCCACAAGTTCATAGCTCGGGCCCTTGAACAGGATCCATCCAAGATGAGTGAAACTGCTGGAAGCAGTTCTTGGAAGCACGCAGCGTTTTTCTTCGGCTTGAGGACCCAAATCATCTCAGCATTAGGGTTCACCTTGCCAGGAATCATTGTCAATGATCATCTTTCTGGGAGTTAAGTCTGACAATCAGGAAGTGGCCTGAGGGACTGGAAGAAAGCAATGTCACTCCAGTCTTCAAAATAACCGAAAGAAAAGGCTAGAACATAGGAAAGAACCCAGGAACAACCCATCCTGTCGGCCTCACACTTCTCAATCTACGGGTAACGTTGATTGGAGTGTTTATTACGTTCGATTCTTCGGATTGCCCAATCTTCGACCACAATGGGTAATTGGACAAGAAGTAATGATCAGGAAGTATTTCACACGATGGCCATTCACTTAACAGCAGGACACTCATGCTGACCACACAATTGTCTACAGAAATTCTTTAGTTACGAACTGGTTGTAAATATAGCACAATGATTGATCTCGGGAGGAGTCGGTTAGAAGTCGGTATTGTTACTTCACCAGGCAAGGTTTTTCAACCACTGCTCAAGCATACCTTAGGCAAATTCAAGAACTTCGTGACTGATGAGATAGGTCCGCATAGATGGTTGGGTGGTAAGGAGAACTGGTCTGGAATGGCCAGATTCCAGAGGCTGTAATGGTTGGCACAGGCCCTTAGTTTTGTATGGACGGTCTTGTCGCAATATAGCCTCCAGAGATCAGAAACAGTCCATCAATTACTGTGTTTTTTAAAACTTATTATCATGATTCGAAGCAAAAAGCATGGGATCATCATCGGACCTTCAATGTATATCAGCTTTTTACGCCATTTCTCAGCATAACAACGTATTAAGTGCTTTTGATGGACAACAGGAGGATCTTGTGAGGAGTCGGCACGATGACCAACTCGACACATGAGGGCTACTGTGTTATAAGGCATGCGCCCCACCCTTTCAGTGAAAACACTCCTACCGGACCTCCAAAATTATGGTGGATTAGAGACAGGCGCAGTGAGAAATAAGTTTGAAATAGATTCAATCTAGGCAAAAATAGCAAAAATCCTTAACAAGACATCCTGCACCGTAACCGTCGAAGAAAAATTTCTTCACCCAAATAATTCGGACCACAGCTATTTAGTACTTTCGCACGGGACTGACCTGCTGGAAAGCAGCTCTTGTTTGGAAAAGGGACCTGGGGCTCGTGAGTGGACAATAAGTTCTAATCCATCAGCCAATCGCCAAGTGGCCTTGGTGGGCCTGCCAAAAGAGCAAATAGTCACTGTAATGGTGTTTTCTATTAGTGCGAACTCCCAGTAGGCGATGAATAGGAAGAGATTGCCGCAGGATTCCAACTAGTCGTAGCCATTGACTTTTTTTGTCCCCGATGTTAGTTCTACCATTGTAGAACAGATCAGACCTAAGTGACATGGCGCACCTGCCATTCTGTTAGTGCTGTGTAGTACCCGTTCTGGGCTCTTCTACTGACAGATACCAAGAGAGTAGACCTTCTCTTTCCAGGCTGAATAATCCCAATTCTCTTATTCTTTCCTCATAGGAGAGGTACTCCACCCCTCTAATCATCTTGGTGGCCTTCCTCTGGACCCACTCCAATGGGTTGATGCCCTTACTGCGCTGGGGACTCCAGAGCTGAATGCAGCACTACAGGTGGGGTCACACCAGAACAGAGCAGAGGAACAGAATTCCCACCTGTCGGACCACCACTGGCTTGCATTTGAGACGAACGCCAGTCCGAAAAGTTTAAGAGTTGGCAGACTTGCTGGAGTTGAATGCGTGCTGCTTAACCAAATCTTCTCTGCGTCTATATCTCCCTCATTCACTAGACCCACCAGGCCACCTCAAAGTCTATTACCTAGTTAGCAGGGATCTCGATGCACAATTCGCTTGCGTTAATCCCTAGCCTGTATTAATACTGGGGGTTGCCTAGGCGGACACTGACCACAGGTACGAAAAGTTTCCCTTTCCCTTTAGTTTGACCAGCAGGTCTCTACTCAGCCCTGGGGGTCTCTTGCCTTCCATGCCTAATTTCTTGCTCCTCAGGATTGCTGGCTGTTGCTCTCTATGGAAGATGTTCTTAAAGATCTCCCAACTCTGTTCTACTCCCTTGACCATGAGGGCAGTCTCCCAGGGGATCCTATTGACTATCTCCCTGAAGAGCTGAAAGATTTGCTTTCCTAAAGTTCAGGGGCCTAACTTTACCTGTTACCTGACCCATATCCCTCAGGACTGCAAACTCCACCAGTGCATGATCAATGCAGCCCAGGTTGCCTCCAATCTTGACATCCCCAATTAGCTCACTTGCGTTGGTGACCAATGCGTCCACTATCATATAACCTCTGGTACGGCTGTCTATTACCTGGATCAGGAAGTTATCTTCCATGCATTCCACGAGTCTTTTGGATTGTTTACAGTTCACCATGCTACTTTTACAGCAGGTGTCAGGGTGGCTGAAGTCCACCAGCAGGACAAGAGCCTTTGAAATTGAGAATGCCTCCGTTCTAGGCTGCAGGCAAGAAAGGCTCCAACAGGCTTCGCACTGAGCTGGGTCTATCCTTGTGTAGAAACCACAAACGCAACAAAGGTCGTATTTGTCTGCCTTCGGTCTCTCCTATTTCCACCCACACGTGCTCTTCCACCCACATCTCTTCTACTCACACACCAATCCCATCGCTATCACTTGATGTTTGTCGGTGGTACCCCATTGGCCTGCTCTTTTTAGGGTTAAGGGATAATACAGCCACTTTTATTTGGACATACTCGATCTTTGTTCACACTTTGGAACGTCCCAGCTTGCAGATATTGGAGGGTGACGATCTTCAAGCTTAGTGGGTCATTTTTGTGATCTTTATTGAGCAGTCTTTGATGTTTGATATGCCTGGAAAGGCCAGTTTTTTAATATGACACAGACACGGTTAAGAGTATAAAAAGGGTTTTACCTCAATATTAGGGATCCCAGGTGCACAACTAGATGGCAGAATGCACACCCGCGTACAGCACGGGTACAAGTTAGATAGGTTTCAGGAATTAGCAAACCTATTTAGGATTCCCCAATAAAATACAAATTTTATAGATTTCACAAATCAGCAAATCTAAGATTCCCCAATAAAAAACTTAACAAATGAACTAATACCCCCCTTATTCTAAAGAATCCCCCCACCCCCAGATGAGGCCAGAGCACAGTTTACACAAGATGTTCCAGAGAGAAGGCTTCACCCAAGGTTGGAACCTCAGGTTTAAGATAGCACAAGGCACACTGACTCCTTCCTCAGGAAGTTTGGTTATCATTTTTTGCCCAGCGAGGGAATCATCCACTTACTAAGCTGGATCAGGCTTCAGGGGAATTCAAGCATGTTGGGCTTAAGGGGTACAGTGTGGCGGTTGCACTCATATTTTAGAGGGGACAGGAAAGTTTGTAAAAGAGCAAAAATCATTTCATAGCAACCTATCTCGCTACCGCCATTCTTAGTGAGCAGAAACTTTAGCCAAAGACTCAACTTATTTCTTCAGTAGTAATTCCACACAACCAATTACACGTAACCAATAACTTCTAACTATCAGGAGTGGATACTTCCTTCTCTCTTATACATAATAGGGCTCAGGTTTTTGGTAACAAATGAAAAATACGGTCAATTTTTATAAGTTTGGTTAAATTTGGAACTACTTTCATGTTAGAATTTGAATCCCCTTCCCATGATATTATTTTTAATATTACCAATCAATGGCAGTTACCACCCCGGCATTCTAGAGGAACTAATTGGGAGGGTTACAGAATTCCTTGGCAAACAGTTGCTACAATTGTCAAAGAGCCTTATGGAATCAGTCACAGTTTTTTTGGGCCATCATTGCAATTGCAATTATGCTGTAGTAAATTTTCACGATTCCTTGAAGAATACATTGGAGAGTTACACGGGACTGGGGCGACAACAGGACAATGTGAAAAACCAGTATTTAAATCACACTGTCTTGCCTTTGATTTATCCATACTCACTGGTTCAAAATTTCAATCTAGTTTTTCTGACTTCTTCTGGATGTTTTTGTAGGTGAGGTCTCACATTTGGTCCTTTCCTCCAGCAACTTTACCTAACAGTTGCGGAATATGGCTGGCAGCATTAGTTGAACGGTCTCTTCCCTCTCAGTGCGTGTTGCTGTCTTCACCACTTGATTGTAGATTTTTAGGTCTACAGGTCTGGGATGGCTTAATGAAAAATGAGCAGGAATGTTATCCTTAGTCCTATTGGTGCCAGTGGACAGCATCGAACGCGTGTGAGAATATTTCCAGGAGCTTCTGCTGAGACACTTAATCTTATTCTAACTCATATAAAGCATTAATCTGCAATCGTTCAAGTCATAGAGTTTTCCCCGGGACTTAGTGTGAAGCTTTGGTATATTGAACGCCATAACGCAAAATGTTCATAGGAAGAGAAACTTTTTATCTTGTGTCACACTTTCGCTCTTGGTTGTATTGCGAGCTCTTCCTGAAGCCATAATCGAGGAGCTTATAGGCAAGGCCTGAACCCATGTTATTGAAGTTTCTTGGCAGATCTTATTGATCTGGGTTTTGGGGGTTCCATTCATACACTCATCAACCTTGCCACTTGCTTGCGGCCTATATGGAGTAACCAGGTCCCAAGTAAGCCCCAGAATCCTGCCAATTTCCCCAACCATGGTTGCAGTGAAATGTGATCCTCTATCTGATGACATTCCAAAATGAACCCCAGACTTTGGAATTATGTGGTTGAGAAAGACTTTGTGACTATTTTATTTTCGCTCATGTTGTAGTGCATTCAAAACAGGAGTTAAAAAAGCAACGTCAGGCCATCCACTGAAGGTTGATTTACAACCAAACATGTACATATTTGTGTTGATTCTTCCTTTAACAATTCGCATTTTAGCAGAACTAATTTGGATGATAGTCTTCCTGGGAAATCTAATACCTCAGCACTCATACTTCCACCGGCCTAGACTGCGCTCCTTGCTTTGTTGTCAGGATGTTTCTTACACAGTCTCCACACTGCTTGTTATATAATAATCCTCTAATTGTCACTCATCCCTCTCCCTAACATCTCCTTCTTCAGATGTTTTTAATACATTATTTTGTGGTTTTTCCCTCTCAGGTGATCATTTTTCGGGTTAATCCCTCATGTTCCCTCTGTGCTATTTCTCGAAGGAGCGGAGGTTGGAGTTGTGTTGGTTTCGTTCTGCCACGTTTTTGTGTAGAAGAAGTTGAGCGCGGCCAAAAAGATTGCTCCTGTGAGAAGCTTCTGAAGGCTTCCACTATGTTCAGCAGAGCTGATTTCTGTTGGCTCTGGACATCTATGAATGGACTTGTCACAGCCCTGAACAATAGTGGGCTCAATTAACAACAATAGCTGGTTACGCCTCTTGATGAAAATACATATTATTAATGAAGCGCAAATCAAAACAAAGGGGCACACAGTAGTTTTACCAGTGGAGGAGGCTGAGAAATATGTTCAGGGAAATTCGTGCCAGACACCAAGGTCCAGTGCAGGGAAGGGCAAAGCAGATTGCTGCACAAAAAATGGGGTGTCGGAGCTGGGATTCCTTTGCAAGCCGTGGTGATGACCATGGTGGGGCAGGCTGTCCCCCTGCAGCCCATGGGTCCACAGAAGGATGCAGAATCCACCTGCAACCTGTGGAGGAGTGAGTTCCCACGCCACAGTGAGCGGGATGCCAAGAAGGGGCTGTGTCCCGCAGGAGACCCACGGAGAGAGAGGCCTTGCTCCCAAGATGGAACAGCCTGGCCTTAGGCCTGCAGCTAGTGGACGAGGGACCCCATGGTGCAGCAGTTTTGGGACGACTCTCTGCCCGTGGGGGGGACTCACGTTGCAGCAGATGTGTGTGGACTGCTTCTCGTGAGAGTGGAACCACGCCGGAGAGGTTCACCGAGAACTGTCTCCCGTGGGAGGGACCCCACGGCAACGCAAAGGAAGGACTCCTCTCCCTCAGCAGCCACAGATGATCGGGTGATGAACTGACCAACCCCCACACCCTCTTCTCCCCCGTCTTTACTGTCGGTGGGAAGTGGGGAGGGAGTGGGAAGAATATCGGTGTCTTTGAGGGTTTAATTATCTTTCTCATTTCTCCTCTGACTTTGTTAGTAGTAAATTCACTTCATAATTTAGGTAGTGCCTGTTTTGTCCATCAGTTGTTTCCTCCCTGCTCCCTGCCTAACTTACATATCTTTATCTCAACTCCATTGACCCCTTTTGTTTAGCATTATTTTTTTCTCTTTGCTTTTCTTTACCCAGTGGTGGTGGATGAAAGTGAATGAGCAGGTGTTATGGGTGCCTGGATTTTGGCCAGCATTCTAAACCACGAGCAGAGGTCAGTCAAACCTGTTGGTGTTGGGTAACGCCCACCACCTATCCTTTTAACATTGAGTGTCTTATAAGACGTACTTAGATAATTTTGTAATTCTCTTGATACCTTGATTTTGGAATAAACCCTGTCAAATCTACCTGCTTCTGTGCTACTACTGCAAGTTTGTCTTTTCCTGTACCCCTTTCAGTTGCTTTGCCAAAAAGGTAATTTCCCAATTCAGGAGTTGTTTTCCCTTTTTGATGACTTTTGCAGTGCATGACAGTTATTTTTGTAGTCTTCTGGATACTCTGCAGGAGTGCAGGGATCTGTTCTGCATGCTTAGTTTCATTACCTTGAGCAGTCAGCAGGTCATGTTCTTTCCAAATAGCTCCGTTGGCATGAACAGTGCTAAGCACATCAATCCATATGTCCACTTCCTTTTTTTTATTCAGTTCTAGAGCTCTCGTCCTTGCAATCAGTTCAGCTTTCTATGATGACACTTCTGAAATCAAGGCTTTTGCTTCAATTACCTTATTCCTAACATGAGTGGAAGTGTATACTTACAGCTCCAGCCCTGTCATCCTATTAATGGACAATTGCCAACTTCCTCGTGAAAAAAAACTGCTTTCTCCATCTTAAAAACTTAAAGTTATGACATCACACTCAGGTAAGGCTCGTTCTCCAGAGGCACTTTTCAGGTTCTGGGTCTGCATTGGCAAATTAGTTCTCCCCTATTCTCTCAAACAGTTCTCACATTCTTAGGGCTACTTGTTTATCTCATAATATAATGGTAGTAAATTCGTGGTGGACAAAAACATGCAGGTTATGGCAGATTGTTGTTTTCCGTATTTACTGAATCCTCCTTCTGGAGATACACATACCTCAATTGTCCTGTTCCCAAACCAGATTGGTAGCTTTATGGCACTCTACTGCGTGTGGGATAGCCAGGATTGTCTACAGCCCTCTTTATGCTCAGCAAGTCTAAACACAGTGTGTGGGTTTACATACACAACATTGCGCCCAAGGGTGATTTATGGGCCGTAGCCGTAATAAAAGCTCACAGGATGACAACTTCTGCTACAGCCTTCAAACACCTGGGCCACCCTTGGCTAACATTGTCTAGTTGTGAAAAATAGGCCACAGCTCTTCGATGGTCTCCAAAGTTCTGTGCCAGTACCCCCAGAGCCAACAGTCAGTCGCTCATATGTAAAAAGTTCAAAAGGCTTACTTAAGTCCTGCAGCTTCCGGTGCCCTGGGTGCTTAAATGTAGCCTTTGTACTCTTTTTGGACAATAGGATTGTTCTCTTTTTGGCTGCTGTCCTAGGTTAGCTGAGTATTGTATTCCTATCATCTGCTTATGTTAGAGGAAAGTTAAACAACCCTTCTGTAACTATACATTAGTCGAGACTGCTCTGGTTTGTTTGGTGATGTTCCTCCCTTCAACGACCAATGGGAGGGAAAGGGACCAAGACACACACGTTTTTATTCTGGTTACATAGTTTTCCCCCGGAACGAACGAGGTGTTCCAGGACGGAGGCCATCAAGCTCAGGCTGGATGAGAATGCTGCTTGTTGGTCTTGTGGAACTAGACTCCCTTTTTTCTCCCTTTCTTGACTTGTTTTTCTCGAATTTTTTTTGTTTCTTCCGTCATCTGACGAAGGGAGGGACTACATCCACTCCCCATGGCACGACAGGCGAGAAAGATCCTTGAGTGAACCACCGGAGAGACTCTGTCCAACCCCTCTGGGGGCCCGGAGGGAAGCTTCTCCCAGGAGGGAAGAGAAAGGCTTTGGGATCTAACAGATGGTTCACAGTGGTTTGTTTGTTTGGTTTTTTTTTTTGTTTATTTATATTAAAGACTAACCAATAGATTTTGTCCTATTCCCCCTTTTCACTTTCCTTCTCTGTGGGGGGAAAAGTTTTCTGTCTAGGACCCGTGAGGAAAAACAAGCATGTAGTGGAAGGTTTCCTGGAACTTGTGGGATTATCTTTGCCCGTTGAGTTCGGTTCCCAAACCATGACAAGCATCGCACTCTTAGTGGTCCCATAGACAGAGGTCAGTTTACCAGTTGTACTATATTTCACAGTTCTCTACGAGTGTGTTTTGCCAGTTTTGTCTTTTTCAGTTTTTTCTTTTAGTTGTTTGGTATGTCTGTGATTTTTTTTCCCTGTTCTCTCTAGTTTGCAATTTCTCCTCTCCAAGTGCAAAGAAGCTTTAGTGTTGACATATTTTTTGTGCACAGGTGTAGGGGTATAGGAAAAGATAAATTTCTGACCCAAAACAGTAATCCACTCGAGTTCAATTTGATGCAAGTGTAATAAGTTCCACAGTTTCAGGGCTGTGTGATAAGTCAAAACAAGTGGGTCACAGACAAGGTTATACCCTGATACACTCCCATCTAGAACACTCTGAGGGAATGTTAATCTGATACCTTATCTCTCCTTTTTCAGAGTGATATGCTTAACTTCCATTGGTATTGGGCGTATCAGACCTTGCTATTAAATTGCTCGGATTGATTTTGTTCCCTTATGCTTTTTTGCCACATGATCTGCTTTTCGGTTCTGCACCTGCGCTTACTTTCGAAGGGGCACAAGGGCATAAACCAGCAACAGACTTGTTCCCCGCTCGGCTTTAGACTATACCATCGTGTCCAGGGCTTGTGTCAGTGTGGTGGTGGCTCCAAGTGGGCACCAACACATGTTTCCTTGCGCACCCCTTAGGGCTGTCATGCGGGGTTTGGGGAACCCCGCGTCCCTCATGGCATTCCCAAGCCCCCAGCACTTCCTTGCCCCTCTCAGGTTAGAATGTAGCTTCGGTGGCTATGTCGTTGGTTAAACGTCGGACCCCTCTCTGCAGTTCCCTGCCTCCTGCCCTAGGCTTTCAGGGGGCTTGTGCCCAAGGGCACAGATTTTCATCTCTCACAGCCCTTCCCAGCCCAGCGAGGGACTTTTGGGGGTGAGGATGCAGGCGGCAGGGGGAGCATAGAACATGCCGGGGGCGGCGCACCTCCTCTGTCCCGTCCCGCTTGAGAAGAGGGAGTCGGGGAGGATTTTTTTAGTAGATTTCTTGAACAAAAAATAAAGCGCAAACACAGCAATACTATATCTGAGAACTGTTTATAGATAAAGAAGGGTAATATAATGGATATTCACGCTTACCAACTATACACTATCAAGGGGATAAAAAAGAGAGACATAAATAAGGAGAAACCAGAGAGGACCCACAACGTATGAGCAAGGAACAACATATTGCCGCTTGTACCCCTGAGGCAAACCCCTCTCGAGCTCAGGGGAACATAAGGGCTGAGCGATGTGTGATGCGGTAGCGCAGAGGAGGCTTGCGTGCTCCTGAGGCGGGGGCTGGTGACGTAGACTTTGCAATTTACACATACAACCCAGACCTAGTGGCTGCGTGTTCTCACCTTCCCTTGTTCAGCAGAACCACTCGCGTTATGCGTAGAGACCATATTACACTAACTTGATTTCATTTCTACTTTCCAAAAAAAACCTGCCGGGCACATTCGTGAGATTAGCCTCGTGCGGCTGATGGGCAGTGTTTGGGCTCGGGCACTGTTCGCGCCACACATGACAGGCTATTAGCGGTGACTGTGTGTATGACTGCTGCCGGCTGCTGTGGGACCCACGACAGCGGCTGCTGCAGGCGGCGGCTCCGTCGGGAAGAGAGCAAACACGAGGTTGTCGCAGGGTCGAGATGCCTCGGGGAAGCGGCGAAACAAAGCACACGGGTAGGACAGGTTGTGAAAACATGGGACTGCCTCATGACCCTGTGCTGTGGCCCTCGCTATCTTACAGTTGTGTGTGGGGGCTGGGCTCGGACACAGCCTGAGCTTAGATGCACTGAACAGCGCAAGCACAGATTAGGTGACGCAGCCAGCCACGGAGATGAACGGAATTGGACAAATGAAGCTGACCACCAATTATAGAAAGGAACATGGTACATGGACATTGGAGACTGCCTAGCCATGTGATCTGGCTGAGGCATGTTTGATTGGTGTGATTCTATGTGCGGGAGATAAGAAAAGTGTATATAAAGTGTGCTAGTTGCTGGTAAGAGATAGAGCTGGAATCCGAACATTAATAAAGATCTCAAAGAAAGCTTGATCTGCGTGAAGCCTGCGCGTATTGTGTCTTTCCTGCGCCGATTGTGGGACTGATCTGCTTCGAGGCCGATATTCGGGGCTTCCGATAACATGGCCCACGACTGGTAGAACAAGAGAGATGTAATAAGCAGTAGGGAGGGAGGCCAATGGTGACCCTTCCAGGCGCATTCTGCGGTCCTGCTCCTTGCCTATGACCTCAAAGAATATTTTCATGGGGCCCACCGGTTTGTGTGTCGCAGTTAGTCCTCACCCTTGTATCTGCCACCCCCTCCCATTAGCATTGTAAATGTGCACGAGATGTTACGTCTTCACGCGCTGTTTCCCAGGCATTCCGGGGATCTGCCCATGCTCAGGCAAAGTAGGGGCCAGGGCTCCTTTCGACAGACTAGCTGTTAGGGCGTACCATGCTGTTCTTTTGTCCCATTTGATTGTTTCTGACCATAGTGCAAACCTCTCAAGCTGTAGATGAACAGAGCTCCAAGCAACAAGCACATCATACATATTTAATGTGCCTCGCATGGCATTAGAAAATAAAACAGATCAAAGATTTGGGTCTCTATGATGCAAATCCCCTTCTTCTCCACCGGTGCGGGCTGAAGCACTTCAGCGGTGGAATTCAGGAGTGATACCTCTCCCCCATCGCTTATCGTCTTCATACTCTCTTAAGTGAGAACCAATCTCACATACACCAGGCCCTTTGCTGCGGCTTGATTTGTAAGCTTTGCTCTCTGTAAAACTGATTGCAAAAACCAAACTCCGCATATCTTCGCCTCAACGTACTATATGCCTCGAACCCCGGGACTCTGAAGTTATATTCAACCAATAACTCAGTAATCAAATCATTATCCAGACTCCCAAACTTCGGCCATCTCCTTCCAGTTCTAAAACCTAAAACAGGCCAAACAACTGAGCATCGCTAGCAAAGCTCACTTTAGACTGAAATCCCACCATGTTCTCACGACAAGAGGCATGTCCTATTCCGGTTTAGAACTCGCCAATGTTTTCATTTACACTATTTAATTACGGCTCAGATGACATTTCCCTTATTCTTGAATACTTATGGACGAGGATTTCGATACAACATCCCTATTGTTCTGTTTATATACATTAGCAAATAGCTACTATATTCAAGATGTTGGAATGCAGTGTTCGATTAGACCGTGTCCTGAACTGCCCCACTACAAGATTTGCAAACGCTTAAACCGTTTTTACTGCCACAAATGCATCACAAAGTAAGTGATATAGAGCAGGAAGCTGCGACAGATGCATGTGCAAAGATAATTGCCCTGTTGCTGTCGTCTCAAACTTCCACCCCAGCAGAGAGATCCAGCCCTGAGCCTTTCAGCTGCGTGATGCACTGAGCCCTGTAGCAGCTCTCAGGCTTTGTGTGGATACAGCGAAGAGTGTCCTCTTCTTTCCACACCCCGTGGGAAATAGAAGTTTCCTTATCACAGAAAACCCCTTTTTTACAGGGCCCCCTGGCCACAAACCCACCTTCACCAACCCTTTTGCTAGCAAAAATACCATACCCCTTTTATCTCACCTCCTCCCCGTGCCTTGTTTTGGATTTCTTTGAAGTTCCCAGTCTCAGCTCTGGGACTGCTATTCCCCCTCCCAAAGTGCCGGTAAAGGAGAGGTGCAGCAGGATGGGATGTTGCTTTTGATCCCAGAGCTAGGACTTGGTCTCCTTCTCGTCCCGTCTCGGGGGTGCCAGGAAAACTGTTGCTTTGATGGTCAATTTTTAATAATGACACAGACAATGTTAAGGAGATAAAATGGTTTTACCTCGGTATTTGGAATCCCAGGTTTGCAACAGCTTTTGATGTCAAAATTCAACCACACGTGATAGCACGTAGCAGTTTGTACTATGATTTTATAAGGAAAAATGACTAAGTTTCGAAAATTATCTATCTAGGATAACCACAAAAATTAGAACTGACACTCTATACCAAATGCATTGATGTGAGCAGAAGGTTAATCAGTGTCCCCCAGCATACTGTTTCTAGAATGAAATTCACCCCACTCCCCAAGGAGGCCAGTAGCCCAGTCTGTTAAACACAAATTTCCAGACTGAGGAATAGGACGTTGGCAATTGGAAACAGCCATTGGAGTTATTAAGGATAGCATGTCTAGGCAGAGACCTGAATTTACTCATTCCAGTGCAGGGATTGGTGTTGTCTTATTTAGCCCAGCATACTCTTTCAAACTAGCTGGATTAATCAGGCTCCAGATTACCACCATGTGGGCTAAGGGGTTAATTACAGACTGCGGATTTGCATAGGGAGGTACAAAACATTTAAAAAGGAAAGAGCAAATAATTCATCAGCGACTATACAGTGTTTCATATTGGACATGTTGAATTTTAATCCTGTGTTTGGCCGTGCTGTTGGGTTGGTAACATTAATGTCGGGCATTATCAAATTAAGAAGAGTCATGCAAAACAGAGGAATCCATCTCAAAAGAAATTCGTGGGACAACATATTATCGTCGAGTTGATTGCGGATGGTAAGGTTGTGTGGCGCAGCGTTGTAATGGTTGATGCCTGAAAAGGCCTAGAAATGAAACCCCATAGACTGGTGTCCATAGAGCAAGTATTTGTTTATTACAGCACTGGTGTAACACTGGAGATGAGGGGGATTTCTCCTCCTAACCCTCCTGCCTTTGCCTAAAATTGGCAGGTATTTATAAAGTAAGCATGGTGTAACATTACCATCATCACTACAACCACCACCATATATGGGTATGGAAATACATGCTATCACAGTTCTGCAAGTACACATGCGTCATTCACAATTCGGTGGTCGTGGGGGACTCCCTCTAATGAGATACCATCATCTTCATCATGGTGGACTTTTCAACTTTGTCTTCAGGGCATGCGCATTTGTGATGTTCATGTTTTTTTTCTAGTCTTCCAGGTCTTCATATTTTATTTTTCAGTTGACTGTCTTGTTGCATTTACCAATTTCATTTAGTGCTCTCTACTGTCCTCAATATTAGCATACACTGTCTTACTTCTAAGAAACTTTTGATCTTATGATCTTGGTGATTCTGTTTTTTCCACGGCACCAATCCAAGTGGCTGGATTACATCTAGCTGGTACACTGTATGTTGCTAGTGCCTTATATAAAAACTTGTAACAGTATATGAAAAGGCTATTATTTATAATATATTGAAAGCGATTACATTGTATATTGATAATAGGTAAAAAGCTATTACATTATATATTGATAATATGTAAAAAAGGTTATATAAAGTTTTCAATCTATAGGCCTCATGAGCATCTTGGAACTTTGACTTAAACCACAAGTATCAATGGGCAGGCAGCCAATCCCTGTTTAACCTGTGAATGTTCAGAATATAAAAAGGCACAGCTTTTTGATAATAAACGGATTTTCTTCGAACCAGCTACAAGACAGTTCGTGCTCTGTTCCCCCTTTATTACAAATGGTGCCTAATGTGAGGCATTTCAGGAAGGGAAAAAGGAACTGCTCCATTAACAACGCCTACTGAACCAAGGATTCATTTAACCAAGGAAAAGCTTGGAAAATAAGCTCAAAATCGTGTGCCCTTCACCCACCAGGTGAGCAGTGGGAAAGATATGGGAGGAAATATATCCCTGGGAACATAGGAAGAGCCGCGACCTAGTACGGGGGCTCCTGCATCAGCACAATAGAGACATTTCTGATGCCAGATTATATGCCTCAGTAAACTGAGTGTCCCAGGCATGTTAAAACTTCTCTACTATCGGAGATTTTCGGTGCGGAAACAAGCAGGCAAAGACAAAGACCGCCGTATATTTTGTCAAAGATGGTGGCTGCCATGCTTTGAGTGACTTGCACATGGGAAGAAAATGCGGCCTTAAAAAGACCTGGTAGGACACGCCCCCCCCCCCCCCCTTCCCACTTGCTGCTTCAGAAAGCCAATCCTCCGAACCGGTGGCCCTGAAAATTCACCTGGAACACTGACCCCAGTCCCATAACACACAGCAGCAGCAACAGCATGACTCAGACTCTTAGATCTCTAGCAAAATGCAAATTTGTAGGCTCTGTGAATCTGGCACTGAGAGGCAGAACTAGTGATCCAAAAATGATCTGAACCAAAGACTCCGCCACACTTATAATTTTAAGTTGTGAGTAGTAAGTGTTATATTGTCTAGCGCTCTGGGTTTTGAGCGGGTGGGAGATACTTCTCAAAAGCTGTACAATACCCAGCACAATATCGTCTTGGTACATATATCTGGTTACATTTCGCATTCAGAGCCGAGTTTTTGCATTCGCCAGTTATCACGTATTGTCTGGACCCATCCCGCCTTCGTTTATTATAATGAGTTCAAATAGCATTTCCATTGTCCTCACTAACATGCTACATGTGTTATTTCTGGTAGTGGACTCGCGGGTCTCGGGAAGGAAGGTAAGATACTCATCGTCTTGTCTTGATCTGGTTTTCTCTTCTGTGCTTGTGCATGCTCTCTGAGTCCTGGCCCAAGACCAAACAGCTCTGAGTTTTAGGGCCCAGGCAGGTAAGGGGGTCCATGAACACATGTGACGCATGGTACCACAGTCCTGCTTTTGTCAATAATCTTTTATTCTCATTCTGCTTTGACAAAGACAATCAATGTTAAGTAAGCAAAATACACTGCCTAGCAAAGCAGTTAGTGATATAATACTGTTTAGCAAGCAGTTTCTAACCAGTAATCCCATATCTTCTAACTTCCCGCATTCATTAGGGAGCCGAAACAGTGTAACCACAGTGCAGTTAGAGAGTTACGGCACCCGCGGCACTGGCGCCCCCCCCCCCCCCCTCCCCCGCACGCTGTGGGTGGCTTTTTCCCCCACCATCCCCATGCCGCAACTGGCTCCAGCCTGGACCGGGCAGACCCCTCCAGGGCAGCACTGCCCAACAAGGAGCCGGCGTACCCACGTGCAGCCGGCTCCTCTGAAGCGAACCTATACACAAGCATGTTCCGTGCAGGCACTCTGAGCGGCGGGAAATGACAGCGGTGCCAGGCTGCATACTGAGAACTATCAGCCGAGCCCTGTGCCATCTACAATATTAATATGCTAATGTCTTCGTTAAAAAGATAAAAGGAAAACTCAACCATGACCATATAGTTGTACATTATTTTTGCCTTACTTACCAGAGTGAGACGACTGTCAACAAATTTTATTTGTTGTTCCATTCCAGGTAAGCTGTTAATCCAGGCAATTAAACTGAGTTGACAAAACGCATAGTTCGTTGCCCCTGGGTGCAAGGAAGGGCGTGGCAACCGATGACCCATGGGTGAGAACCCTCAATTGGGCGTTATTGAGGTGGGGATTCTGAAGCTTTGGTTAAAGGTGCCTTTGCAAACAAGTTTTAACAGAAATTGATAAGTTTCCTTAAATTGACATCTAAAGTCATCATTCTAAGTTTATCTGCATCCTTTTCCACAGCCCATTGGTAAAACATTAGTTAACGAGTAGCATGTGTCTTCGCAGAGGCTGGTGCGCAGCGCCAGGACTGGATTATGGAATACCCTGATAAACCCATTTGTTTTACCATAGTTTGCCTAGTATAAAACTTCAACCTTTGTGCCCCAAGTATTTTTATTCCAAGTAGTTTGTGCAGAAATCACTTTGATGATAGTTAAGAGGTGGCTATTTTATACAATAACACTAGTCTAAGCTACTAATCAATGTCTTGTCACACTTGATTGTAAAAACGCTAGAAGTTCAACTGCATAGATACTAGGATAGACCAAAATCATGTGCTGTTGTCAGAAAGGGATACTATCTTTCAAATTGCTCTTACAGATTTCTTTTTGGGCAACTGTGAATATTCCATTATGCTATCACAAGAAATAGTGGACAAGGCGATGACATAAGCATACACCTTATTATAGCAAAATACTACTGCAATGCAAAACACTGTTGACAGAGATAAGTTTGATACGGTCAGAGGATAGCAATCAAAAAAAACCAGCAAATCAACTGCGTACTTTACGCAATGATAAATAAGATTCTACCTGGTTGATATTCGATAGCTCTGCATGGGTATCCTTTTACCTTTCTACCTGATATGCCCAATGTGGGCCGCTATACCCATTCGTAAGCAATGCGATTCATAAGGAGAACAGAGAAGAAAGCACAGACAACTAAATAAGCTGATTCAGAAAAAATCCCCACACCTCTCATTTATTTGCAAAATGCTGTGTGTTTTTTTATAACCTAAATGTCCTGGGCTCAACACTTGATTGGAACTGTTCGTCGCACCTCGCATGAGCTGCCACCCACGATTTAACTTTTTATCCACATTAACATCTCTGTTGTGGGCGAGTGAGAATCCCATGGGCTATCTGTTATAAAACCAACTTCATAGCTTCCCACACAAGACCACGGAGTTCCCTGTCAATCATACAAGCTGTTTCTTAACCCCAGCAATTCGATATGCCTTTCAGTTGTTGACACGAAAACTGTAATGTTGTAACTGATTTTTGCACTTGTTGCTTCTAATGTTATTTTTCATTTAAAATTCTTCATATTATACCTGGCATGTCAGTAATTTCCTCTTTTCCTTTTACGTTACAAAGTGGTGGTTACAACAGTGTGTTTGATTTGGGGTGTTGTTTTCCCACAACACAGATATTCCCCACTTCTTCCCACTTGAAAAAGCATTTAACAATGCCCACAGGAACACTGAAACCATGGCTATGTAAAAATATAAAAGAATAGTCGGGGTGGACCACAAAAGCAGTCAATCATAAGTATTAAACATAGATATTATTTGTTTCCAAAGTTGAGAGCTGACTTCTTTGTGCGACTATGAAGTCTCCGTTTGTTTACCCATACAAAGATTAGTATAATGTGGCATCTCAAAAATATGTATGATTTTTGAAGTGTTGTTACTTTACTCAGTCATGTTACATCTAGAAATGTTTCAGAATCTGTTCAGGTTTTTCTAAATGTTTAAGCAGTATATGGCATAATTGCCTTTGGTGTGTTTTCATTGATTAAACAAAAAAGGGAAAGTGGGGTAACTTAGTGTTTAAAAGAAGGCTCTCTTATGGGAATACCTCTGCTAATAACTTGCTTTGACTCACCCGTTGCAGTTTTCCTGAGAGAGGGTTTGCAAAGACTGTTATGGATCATCGTGAACCAGGGACAGCTTTGTAGCTATTGGCATGGCAATAGCCTGTCCATGCAGCAAGCGAAGTGCGTGTGGTTGTGGTTAATCTCGGGCACATGGCACACCAATGATCTATAAAATTGGTACAGCAAAGAAGGTTCATGAGGCCAGCGCTGCATGAGAGCAGGAGCCAATCCCTAAGTTTAGGCCAATAGAAGTTCGAATACAAAAAGGCATGCTTTTTGAATAACTTAAACTTGATTATTTCACTTTACGAACCAGCTACAGACAGTCTGTTGGTTTGTTCCATTGTTTACACTCTCTCTTCGTACTTTGCCATCGTCTTGCCTGAGAACCGCAGCCTGTATGTGCTATCAACAGGTCACAATCGTACCAGTACTATGGGGATTCATCCTACCAAGTTTCTAGTCATCAAGAGATGGCAACAACGGTTCATAACTTTCTAGCAACACAGTGGCTTCCAGCTCCTCTTTTGTTGCCCATGCTGTGTGCATTGGTGTAAAGGCACCTCAGCTGGGCTGTTGGCCTTGTGTCCTTTCTAGAGGAACATCCCTTAATTCCTTTGCAGATAACTCTCACTCTTGTGTTTCCCCTTGATTGGCTTTGTTACCTCGGGAGTCCCTGGCTCATCTGCTCGTAAACTTCAGGTGAGTGCATCCGTGTGTACCAGCACATTTCAGAGTCATCGCCATCAGCAGAGAGGCCTCTCACTGAGCACCGTCGCCTCGTAACCCCTTTTGCTTTCTTAGTCCCACAGCGTTACTCAGGGACAAGGGCCTAACGATATTTCGTCACCATCCCCCCCTATTCCACATTCTCTAGTTTAAAGCCTTCTCAATGAGCTCCTGTCTTAGTTACCTCACTGGCAAGACTCTTCGTCTCTCGCTGAGGAGGATGCAGACACCTAAGGTCTAGTGGAGAGGAGGGAGAGACAGCCTGCTCCAGGTTGGATCTTCTTGCAGCTTTGTTGTAAATACAGTTCTTTTTGCATATTTATATAGGCACAACAAGTCCTGTCAGTGAAGATGTTTAAGCCACTATAAGACTTAATAACATTTTCAGTCTTCTTGACTAGGAAGGTCTATCATACTAGGTAGCATATTGAAAGGCATTTAAAGAACAACGTGCTAATCATAGCACACATCAACATGGACTTCATCAAAAGGGAAACTTGTTAAGTATTTGAGCTATGAAAGGCCTACAAGTGATCGAAGGGAATCATGGTGGATAGTTTGATTTTAGTGAGCTCTAGATGCAATAGAACACTCAGTATTATGTACCAAAATACCGCAAGAACAGGTCCATTGAATTTACCATGATAATACCTAGGCCAAGTTGGTCGAAGTTCAGTGGACGGAGTCCCCATAGGTGCAATTATACCTACCTTACATAATTATGTCCATTATCCGATGCCCAGAGTGTGTTACGATTTAAAACTTGTCCTTCACGCCCAAAAGTGGTTGCGGAGTGAATGCCAAGGCACTCACGGACATTTTCTCCCCCCACCCCCAGGAGAGGCAGAGGGAGAAGCAAAACCCCCTAATTAACCCGAAGATATTTATGGCTTTTAGATAAGATAATGGATTGAGGGAAAGATTTCACACTCCATAATGGTCATACAGGCATATAACTTAAGTTGCAAAAATAATATTGCTAAAACTACTAAGAATATATCCACAAAGGGAGGAGAGGAGAAGAAACAAAGGCAGAGGGCAAATTTACAAGGAGGAGGAAAAAAAATGGACGTTTAAGACACCTGTTTCTCTCCCATTTTGTCTCCCACCCCTCCCGCATTCCCACGGGCAGGGGGAGCAGGGGATGAGAGTTTTTCTGGATAGTCCATCACAATCTTTGTCTTCTATTATTATAGGAGAAGGGCTGGTTCTTATCTTGCTCCAGGCTGTGGAGTTCCTTTCCCAGGAGAGACAGTATTATCAAAACTGCTGCTGGCATGGGATTTTTTTTCCTTTACCTCATCCACGGAGGAGGGAAGCAGTCTTCCAAGGCCAGCTGGCTCCATACTCGAATTGGGAGCAAAACTTTACTCTTGAGTATTAACACAGCTCCCTCCAGGCATTCACTCACTCCAGGCATGGGCCACCACCCCTATGGATATGATTAGTCTTCCAAGACCAAGCCGCTTATATCTCCGGTCTCCAACTGTACACAATCACTTCAGCAACAGCTTGTTTTCCTCTATGGTCGGCACCATAGCTTGCAAAGCACCTTCTTCTCCTCCTCTGCCTCCCTGACCCTGATGTCCCATTTTTTCTCACTTCTCCTCACCCTCCCCTCCATCCTCCCCTATGCAGGAAGGTGCAAAACTTGGGACTAAAGGCTCAATGGGCAGCATGCCTGCAAACTAATCTTGTTTTTGATCTTCTTAAATATAAGACCAATACGTCTCCATAGAGGTGTAACCAGCATCTCCTATTGCGCCAAGGCTTGGCCAGCAGCTTGTCCATCACCCTCAGAGCCACCAGAGATTGGCCCTACAACACAGGAGGGCAGGGCTCTTTTTGCTGGACAGGATGAAGGAAGACTTCCAGAAGCTTCTCACAGGAGCCATTTTGTGGTCTGTTGTGTCCTCCCCACCACTAAAATCTGAACCTAGCAAACCACCACAAACTGGGTAAAATAAAACTCCTTGACACAAATTTTAGTGTTAAAGAGGGCATCATAGAAGACCACCTGGAGCAGCTTCTCCCCCTCCTTCTCCACTGACCTTGGTGTCTGCATCCCTCAGCGAGAGAGGAGAGTCTTTGCCTGGGAACTAGCAGGGCTCATTGGCAGGGCTTTAAACTAGATGTGATAGGGGGGTGGGACAATATCAGGCTTGTCCCTGGCAAGCTGTGGGATAAGAAGCAAAGGTTAGAGGGACGGTGCTAGTGAGGGCCCTCTGCTGATGGATGACTCTGAAATGTGCTGGTCACACTGATGCACACCTGAAGTCTTACAGAGATGAGCCAGGGACTCCCGAGGTAACAGAAGCCAACAGGGAAACACCAGAGAAATATCTCAAAGGAATTAAGGGATGTTCCTCTAGAAAGGACACAAGGCCAACAGCCCAGCTGAGGTGCCTTTACACCAATGCACACAGCATGGGCAACAAACAGGAGGAGCTGGAAGCCACTGTGTTGCTAGAAAGTTATGACCTTGTTGCCATTACTGAAACTTGGTAGGATGAATCCCATGACTGGAGTGTGACTGTTGATAGCTACAGGCTGTTCAGAAGAGACAGGAGAGGAAAGAGAGTGTAACAATGGGGGAACAAACAACAGACTGTCTTGTAGCTGGTTCGAAGAAAATCAGTTTATTATCAAAAAGCCATGCCTTTTTGTATTCTGAACTTTCATGGGCTAAACAGGGATTGGCTACCTGCCCATGCAGCGCTGCTGCCCATGAACCTTCCTGTCCAATTATAGATCATGTGGTGTCCATGTGCCCAATTAACCAACCACAGCCCGGTGCACAGGGCTATTGCATGCCAATCACACAAGCTGCTCCCTGGTCACATGATCCACAGCTTGAACCCTCTCCAGACTGCAAGCTGGTGAGCAAAAGTTAACAGAGGTATTCCATAAGGCTTTTCCTTAACCCCAACATTTCCCCCTTCTTTTGTTTAATCAATGAAAACACACCAAAGGCAATTATGCCATATACTGCTTAAACATTTAGAAAAACCTGAACAGATTCTGAAACATTTCTAGATGTAACATGACTGAGTAAAGTAACAACACTTCAAAACATCAACACATTTCAATTAAAAAAATTGAGAACATTCAAGGTTTTTGCTAATTTGTTATGTGGGCACCCCGACTTTCCCTTCTTTTGTTTTTCAAGCATGGTTTTCAGTGTTCTGTGGGCATGTTTAATAATGCTTTTTCAGTGGGAGAGTGGGGAATACCTGTGTTGTGGGAAACACCCCACTGTTGTAACCAAAATCCACCACTTTGTAACTCTGTAAAGAAAAGGGAATTACTGACATGCCGTATATAGGAGAATTTTAAATGAAAAATAACATTAGCAACAAGTGCAAAATCAGTTACAACATTACAGTTTTCGTGTCAACAACTGAAAGGCATATCGAATTGCTGGGGTTAAGAAACAGCTTGTATGGTTGACAGGAACCCTGCCTTGTGTGGCAAGCTATGAGTGGTTAAACAGAGCCCATGGACACCGCCCAACCAGAGATGTGATTGGATAAGAAGGTTTGTGGGTGGCAGCTCTGCAGGGCAGACAGCCAATCAGTGTTGAGCCCAGGACATTTAGGTTATAAAAACACACAGCTTTTGCAAATAAATGGAGAGGTGTGGGGATTTTTTTGAATCAGCTTATTGTTGTCTGTGTCTTCTGTTCCCCCATTGTTACGAATGGGTATAGCTGCCCACATTGGGCATATCAGGTAGAAGGTAAAAGGATACCCATGCAACATCAAATCACCAGGTAGAATCATTTATATGCTAAAGTACTGCAGTTTTGCTGGTTCTTTTTGATGCATCCTTGAGTATCCTTAATTTGTCAACAGTGTTTGCTGCAGTAGTATTTTGCATATAATAGGATGCTATGCACCTCTGTCCACATGTTCTGTGAAGCATAATGAATACACAGTTGCCCAAAAAAGAATCTGTAAGAGCAATTTGAAAGATAGTATCTTCTGACAACAGCCATGATTTTGGTCTACCAGTATCTGCAGTTGCTTCCTGCTTTTTACAATCAAGTGTGAAGACATGTCATTAGTAGCTTACACAGTTTTTGTAAAAATAGCCACTCTAACACATGCAAAGTATTTCTGCACAAACTACTGGAATAAAACTGCAAAAGGTTGAAGTTTACTGGCAACTATGGTAAAACAAATGGGTTTATCAGGGTTTCATAATCCAGTCTGGCGCTGCCCCAGCACCTGGGTACAATGCTTTTAACAAGGGGTGTAAAAGGATTGCAGATAAACTTAGAATATGACTTAATCAATTTAAGGAACTTAACAATTTCTGTAACTTGTTTGCAAAGGCACCTTTAACACAAAGCTTCAGAATCCTCCACCTCAAATAACGCCATGGGGTCTCACCCATGGGTCCACGTTGCACCCCTCCTTCCCCAGGTGCAACAACTAATCTTGTCACTTTAATTGCCTGGATTAACAGCTACCTGAATGGAACACAATAAATTTGTTACCGTATTGAAAAGGCAAAATAAGGTACATTGTCAGGTTGAGTTTCCTTTTTCTTTTAGAAGACATTAGCATATTAATATTGTAGATGGCACAGGGCTCGGCTGATAGTTCTCAGTATGCAGCCTGGCACCGCTGTCATTTCCCGCCGCTCAGAGTGCCTGCACGGAACATGCTTGTGTATAGGTTCGCTTCAGAGGAGCCGGGACTTGACGTGGGTAGCCGGCTCCTTGGTTGGGCAGTGCTGCCCATGGAGGGGTCTGCCCGGTCCAGTGGTAAGCCAGTTTTGCGGCATGGGATGGTAGGGGGAGCCACCACAGCGTGCGGGGAGGGGGGGGGGGGGGGGCGCCAGTGCCGCGGGTGCCGGTCCTCTCTAGCTGCACTGTGGTTACACTGTTTTCGGCTCCCTAAATGATGGCAGGGAAGTTAGAGATATGGGTAACTTGTTAGAAACTGTTGCTAAACAGTAATATCGACTAATGCTTGCTAGACAGTGTTATAATTAGCTTACACTTATAACATATTAGAATGTGGTTTGTCAAAGCAAAATGAGAAGTAAAGTTACTTGACAAAAAGCAGAGGACTGTGACCACAGTTGTGTTCATGAGACCCTACACGCTGCTAAAACCAGAGCTGTTTGTGCTTAGGGCCAGGGACTCAGAGAGCATGCACAAGACAGAAAGATAAGAAGTTTCAAGACAAACGGATGAGCGTATTTTTATTCTCTCCGAGACACCCGGAAGTCATACAACCAAATAATGTGCAGGTGTGAAGGACTGGAAATGCGACTTTTTGAACTCATTATAATACGAAGCGGGGATTGTGTCATGCATATATCAGGGACATTGCAAACTCGGTGAATGCGTACTGTATCCAGATATATACAGCGAGTATTGGCTGGGGGTGTGTACAGCTTGAGAAGTATCCTCCCGCTCACCAGCGCTGCAATAAACTTACCTACTCACAACTTAAATTATAGTAGTTTGCGGGAGTCTTGCTCAGATCATTTTTGGAGTCACTAGTTTCTGCCTCTCGAGTGCGTAGATTCACAGAGCCTACAAATTTGCAATTTTGCTAGAGATCTAAGAGTCTGAGTCATGTGTTGCTGCTGCTGTGTGTATGGGACTGGGTCGTGGTCCAGGTGAATTTCGGCCACGGTTCGGGGGATTGGCTTCTGAGCAGCAAAGTGGAAGGGGGGGGAGGGGGGGGGGCGGTCTAACCCAGGTCTTTTTAAGAGCGCATTTTGTCTTCCCATAGTGGCAAGTCACTCAAAAGCATGGTCACGCACCATCTTTGACAAAAGTATACGGCGGTCTTTGTCTTTGCCTGCTTGTTTCCCACCCGAAAAATCTCCATAGTAAGAAGTTTTTACATGCCTGGACCTTCGTTTAAACTGAGGCATATAATCTGGCATCAGAATGTGTTTATTGTGCTAGCAGAGCCCCGTACTAGGTGCGGCTCTTCCTATGTTCAGGATATTTTCTCCATATCTTTCCCGATGCCTCAAACTGGTGGGTGAAGGGCAACGATTTTGAGCTATTTTCAAGCTTTTCTTGGTTAATATGAACTCTTGGTTCAAGTGGGCAGTTGTTATATGGAGCAGTTCCTTTTCCTACCTGCAAAGTGCCTCAATTGGCATTTGTAATAAAGGGGGAAGAGCACGAACTGTACTTGTAGCTGGTTCGAAGAAAAATCCGTTTATTATCAAAAGCTGTGCCTTTTTATATATTCTTGAACTTCACCAGGTTAAACAGGGATTGGCTGCCTTGCCTTGATTACTTTGATGGTTTAAGTCAAGTTCAAGATGCTCATCGCGAGGCCTATAGATTGAAAACTTATATAACTTTTTTACATATTATAATATATAATGTATAGCTTTTACTATTATCAATATAACAAGTGTAATCGCTTTCAATATATATAAGAACTAATACTTTATTATATGTGTTATCAGTTTTATACGGGTATTAGCAACATATGTGTACAGCTGGAATGTAATCCAGTCGCTTGGATGGTGCCTTGGACAGAAACAGAATCACCAAGATGCATAAGATCAAAAAAGTTCTGTAGAGTAGACAGTTAGATGCTATATGAGGAACATAGAGATGCACTAATGAGAATTGGTAAATGCACAAGAAGTCAGGCTGAAAAATGAAATATGAAGACATGGAAACTAGAAAAAACTATGGAATAAACACTGCGCATATGCCCTGAAGACAGAAGGTGAAAGTCTACCATGATGAAGATGATAGTTCTCATTAGTTGGAGACCAGACGACCGTTGTGAATGACGCATGTGTACTTGCAACTGTGATAGCATGTATTTTCCATATCATTATATGGTGGTGGTTGTAGTGATGCAGGTAATGTTACACATGCTTATGTAATATATTACTCGCCTTTTAGGAAAGGCCGGAGGTTAGGAGGAGAAATCCCTCATCCTCCAGTGTTACACCGTGCTGAATAACAAATACCTGCTCGTATGGACACCAGGTCTATTGGGGTTTTATTTATAGTAGCCTTTTTCAGGCATACCATACAAAGCTGCTGCCGCACAAACCTTCATGCACAATCACATCACAGATAAATGTTTGTCCAATGCCCAATATAACCATACCACAGCCCAGACGACAGGGTAATACATGCAATCGACTGACTTTGACGTGTGATGATTTTTGCTCTCGCTTTATCGCTTTCTGTACCTCTATTGCATCCGCCCTGTACCTTTAGCAGTGGCTTCGTAATTGCTGAGCCTGATATTCAGCTTAGGTTTGAGAATCTCTGCTGGGCAAAAAGACCAAACACTGAGGAAGGAATCAGCCTGCCTAATGCTAATTTAAACCCAAGTCAATTCTTGGGTGAAAGCCTCTCTCTGGACATCTTGTGTAACTGGGCTTGGCCATCAGTCTGGCGGAGGGGGGGATTCATTAAGAATACGGGGGACATTACCCGCTTTGGTTAAGTTTCTTATTGGGCGAATGCCTAGATAGGAATGCTAATTTCCGTGAAACCTATACTTGTATCCGTGCTATCACGTGTGATGATTCGTGACATCAAGCTGTGCACCTGGGATCACCCAATCCAAAGGTAAACCTTTTATCCTTAACCGTGTTCTGTTATTATTAAAAACTGGCATTTCAAGGCAACAGTTTTTTCTGGGCCCGAGACCGGGACGAGAAGGGAGAGAAGTCTAGCCTGGGATTCAAGAGCAGACATCATGTCATGCCTGCACTCTCCTTTTGCTGCGCACTTTGGAGGGGGAGTAGCAGACCAGAGATGAGAATGGGAACTTCAAAGAAATATCAACACAGACCGGAGAGGAGGTAAGATCAAAGGGGGTACAAGTATTTTTGCTAGCAAAAGGGTTGGTGAGGGTTGGGTTTGTGGTCAGGGGGGCCATAAAAGGGGGATTTTCTCTGGTGAAAAGGAAAATTTAATTTCCCACGGGGGTGTGGAAAGAGAGGACGCTCTTAGCGCTGTATAACACACAGAGGCTGAGAGCTTGCTACAAGGACTAGTGAGCAGGCAGCCGAAAGGTCAGGAGCTCGGGTCTCTCTAGCTAGGAGTGGAAGTTTGAAGACGCCAGCAAGGGCGATTTCTTGCCATGACATGCTTTACATGTTTCTTTCTGTCTTGGTCTGCTTTTTGCAGTATAAGGTAGGTTTAGCAGTCTTGTAGTGGAGGGCGAGTTTTAAGGTTACGTTTCTTCGCTGTTGCCAAACTCTAATTGCTTTTCATTTATATACAAGAAATGGGGTGTGTATCACCTCTCAAGTATTAGATACCCCGTGAAGCCCATTAGTGTAATATTGACCTTGCGAGTTCTACGGGAAGAGGCACAGCTCTGAACATGGGGGAGTTAGTAATACTGCATCATCGTGTTGGCGTTTTAGGTCTTAGAACTGGAAAGGAGATTGCACAGTTTGGGAGTCTGGATAATTGAGTTGATTACTGAGTTATTGGGTTAGAATAAGAGTCCGGGGGGTAGGTATGAGGAGCTGAAGATACTGCGGATTGTTTGCAATAGTTTTTAAACAGAGAGCAAGCTTCAATAACCGCAGAAAGGCTTGGGTGGAGATGGTTTCACTAAGGGAGAGAGAGAGCGAAGGGGGAGGATCACCCAGTTCACCGTGATGCTGCCACGCACCGGTGGAGGAAGAGGGGATTTGAGAGAGAGACCAATCTGATTTTTATTTATGCCTCAACATGTGTTATGTGCTGGACTCTGTCACTCAGGGGGTTCTTGCCTGTCAACCACTCATGGACAGACAGCTTCCCTACTGCTCCAAGAGCCTGCCTCTTGCCTTGGGTGGGGCAGATGCCCGGATCGCTGGAAAACAGGCGTGGAAAAACACGCGGGAAATCGTGTATGGAGGGTGGTGGCAAATAGAGCACTAACTTGGCATCAACCGGGCCATTTTCTTTTGGAGTTCTTGGAGGAGCTACGGGACCAAACCTGGAGGCATGGCCTCCCTCCCTCGGCTTTTCCTCTTTTTTCTCCCTGTGGTCCGTATTGGAAGCCCAGATACGCCCGGAATTCCTGCTGGCGAGGAAAGACTCACGAGAAAGCGCCGCAGACAGTTCTTTATAATTTCGATTTCATGTCAGATCTATCTGCCGCACTTGAACGCTTTTATATCCCTTTTCTTATCTCTCCCGCACATAGATCACGACATCAACATGCTCAGCAGATCACATGACGCTGCAACTTCAAATGTCATTGCACCATGTTTCTTTCTATATTTGGTGTCAGTTTCATTTGTCCAATCCCGTTCATATCTCCGGTGGCTGCTGCGTCATAATTCTGTGCCTTGCGCTGTTCAAGTGCATCTAAGCTCAGGCTGTGTCCGAGCCCGGCCCCTAACAAGCTCTTAAAAATGGCCAAGGGCAGTGGACTGATCTTCTTCTATCGCACTCCTGCCTTTCTCTGTTGCCGCTTCCCCGAGGCTTCGACCCTTGACAAGCTCGTGTTTTGGCTCTTTCGACGGAGCGCGAATGCAGAGCCGTGTCGTGGGTCCACAGCAGCCGCAAAGAGTCGCCGCCCGCAGCCGTGTGTCGGCAGTGCCCGAAGCCAAGCTGCCCAAGCCGAAGCTATCCTACGAATTGTGCCCGCAGCCACACAACGTGTTTTTGCTGACGGGAGGGGAAACGCAGGCGTGCTGTTTGGAATGCGCACTTCCAGCCCGCCTCAGGAAGCACGCAGCTCTCGAGGTCGCAGCAACCGCTCTCTTTCCTGCCGCTGATGGGGTGCCCGGGGTACGCGGTAAGGAATCCTGTCTGCTGTTGTGTCCCTCTGTTTCTTCTTATCCTCTCTTTTTTATCCCCTTGATAGAGTGGTAAGGACATACTTCATTATCAAATAACAGTTTCAATAATAATATTGCGTGGTTTCGCGCTTTATTTTTTGTTCAAAATCTATTAAAAAGAAATCTCCTCATCGACTCCCTCTTTTCAAAGCGGACGGGAGAGAGAGGGGCGCCGCCCCTCTCCCGTGCCGACCCTACCCCCAGTCCCTCTGGGGCTGGAGGGGGGGATGATTGCCGCCCTGGCGGGGGCAGAGTGGATACTGGAGAGGGGCCGAAGTCCAGCCACCAACCTACAGCTGGGGGCAGGAGTGGGGCTGATGGACGGGTCCACCACCTCCTGACAGCACTGGGGCGAAAGGGGCCGGGTCACACACTGAAGCCATGGAAGGGAGCAAGGCCGGAGGCGGGAAGGTCTTGTTGGACTGATTTACGGTGCTCGGAACCGGGAGCGGGGGCAAGACGAAGATAGTGGCCAAAACAAAGGGAAAACATCGCATCTAAAGGCAATGCTGATAGCAATACAGATGTTCCTCTGACGGAGAGATAGTAATTACATTCCTAGTGGTCTAGTGGTTCAGGAATCTAACTGCTGTGACACGTTGATTACCAGTCAGGGAATCTGTGATAACTGACCAATGAACTCGAGTGATTACTGTTTTGGGTCGAAATTTTATCTTTCCTATACCCTACTCCGTGCACAAAATAAGTTAAAAGCTCTTGCTTTGGAAGAGGAAATACTGAGACGGGAAAAGGATCCGTCACCTAGAAAATCTGAAGCGCCTGGCAAGAACTGGAGATGGAAAGATCTACTGGTAAACCTCTTAATGGGGACTCTAAAGGCAGCTGTCATGTTTGAACGAATCAACGGGAGCAAAATAATCCAAGGTTCCGACTTCCCGCTCATTATTTCCCACCGGTCCTAGAGAATAACTTTCCACAGAGAGGAAGAGTGAAAAGGGGAAACTATTTTATTTTAAATTAATAAAACAAAAAAAAACCAAAAAACATAAACCTGTGGACAGCTGTTAGATCCCAAAGCCTTTCTCTTGCCTCCTGGGAGTACTTCATCCCGGCCCGAGGGGTTTCGACAGAGTCTTACTTCAACGGTGGTTCATGAAGGATCTTTCTCGCCTGTCGTGGCCATTGGATCCTCCAATTCTCAGATGAGAAAAAAAAATAAACTTTGAGGAAAAACAGTCAAGAAAGGGAGAAAAAGGAGCAGTCCAAAGAGCAGGCAGTTTCTTAACCGCTGATCGAAAGCCTACGGGGAGAAAAAAATAACTGTGTTTTTGTTCCTTTCCTCCATTGTCGCTTGAAGGGAGGGACTACAACAAACCAGAGCAGTCTCGAGCTAATGTATGTTACGAAGGGTTGTTTAACTTTCTTCTACATAAGGCACGATGATAGGAATACAATACTCACTAACTAGGAAGCAGCCAAAAGAGAACAATATATTGGTATCAAAAAGAGTACAAAGGCTATTTAAGCACCGAGGCACGAACTTGCAGGAACTTAATGTATGCTTTTGATTTTTCCATATGGCGACTCAGTGTATGCTCGGGGGTACTGGAAAGACTTTGGAGACATAGGAAGAGCTGTCCTACGTTTTTCAAAACAACTGACAGTTAGCCCAAGGGTGACTGAGTGGTTTGAGGGCTTGGAGCAAACTGTCATCCTGGATATCGGAGGCCATAATTCACCTTGGGCAGCAATTGTTGGTAATGTAACCACACACTGTGTTTATGCTGGAAGCAAGAAGGGGAGACACTGGTATCCAAGCAGATGCTTAACATACCAATCTGTGTTGTTGGACAGGATGAATGTTCCCGGAAACAATCTGCACTAACCTGCAATGTTTTTGTCACAATTTATTTTGGATATGTGAGTACTGGTTTGCAGAGAATGGAAGACTTATTCACTGACCAGACTGAAGGACGTGCTCTGGAGAATCGAGACGGAATATTCTGATGAAGAGTTTACAGAATGGAGAAGGATGAAGCTAGCGTAACAATTGGTAGATGGGTTTGAGGCAAGCTTGTTTCAGTGTGTATCTCAGAAGCTGACTGATTGAAGAGAGAGCTTTCTGAATGGGAATGAGGGAAAGAAGGTGGAATATAGGATGAATATGCTTAGCATTGTATGCAAAATTTGGAAAGCACGTGCCTAGCTGACATGTTTCAACAGGTAAGAAATTAAGCATGGCGAACAGATCTTACATG